>CM037858.1:58136894-58736894 GCA_021292105.1 Anadara kagoshimensis
TTATTAAAAGTTGTTTATATGAAACAATGAATTGTGACTAGCATATTGGTCTTGGGAAGGAACAAATTCTAACTTCAATATTCTGTAACTAATTGTAAAACTTCCAATGTTGTATATGGAATAGAGTGCAATTTATGTGGACTCATATAAGTGGGTGAAACCAAAGGTAGACCAAATGTACGTATGAATGGACATCGATTTGAGATCAACAACAATGGTAATCAATTTCTTTACCAGCATTTTAACCAGCAGGACCATTCTGTGTTATCTATGAAAGTCAGACTTTTGGAAAAAATATACCACCATACAAATAGTCCTAGATTAAGCACTCCATACCGATTACAACGGGAAAATTACTGGATAAGAGAACTATGAACTGCTTCGCCATATGGATGCAATGACAAAATTGTAAGCGTAGGAAATTTTTCAAGCCCGGGTTGTAACAATATAAATGTTTTACACGTGTTTAACAAAACACCACGTGACAATAGAAGTCATGGACATCGACTTATAACAAACCCAATATCCATGATGTTAGTTTTCGTAATCTTTTACAATTCCTACAGAAACCTCTCGGATTACACCATATCCGAACTAAACTCTACTCTATACCACTATCCCGTCTTAGACAGCTACAAGAAGAATGCATATCTAAAACTACTATAGATTCTAATACACCAGAATATAATCTTACTGCTATCATCATGGATATTGCTTTTAACAGATTATTTAAACCTGTTCGGGAAACCGATATTGAGAACGATGGTCAACACCAATATCTTAAGTTACACTATGCTAACAAAGACATAGATGCTATACACATTTCCAATATTCTTCAAAATAAACAAGTACAATCTAAAGTTCCTGCTTATTTCAAAATTAATTCGCCACCTCTAGTTACCTACTCCTACAATAAACCTTTTGCATCAAAAATATTTAATTATAAACAAACATTGCAGTGTTTAAACTTTCATGATTTTACTCAACCTACCTGCTCTTGCTCGTCTTCTCCCTATATTTATGGACCAGCTGGACATGTAATTACTGGTGACCTCAATCTAATCGAAAACCCTAAATTAAGATCTTTACCTTCAAAGGGTCCTAAATATAGAGAAGCTCAACCTTTTACTTGGGAACAAAGTTCAGACTTGTCATGGATTCTGTTGAAGAGTACGCCAGACGTTAGGCTAAATTAGAAGATGTTGAGCTTGATACCTTATCCGACTGGATAAAGGTTGTGAGATCTTTCGTTAAAACTATGTTTGCTAAACTTAAAGGGTCTTTGAGTACTAAACCGTCTTCGGTACTCAAGGATCCTGAAATCAATTCAATTCTAACAGACATACACAACAAATATGTTGTTGTCCCAACTGATAAAGCTTCCAACAACATTATTCTCGTTTGTTAGAGATTCTACCTTGATTGTCTTATTAAGGAGCTTGGTTTAGATAGTATATCAAATAACCCTGCATATACTAGAACTAATTTTACCAAAGATAAAGTTCTTTTCAACCATAGGGCAGTTCTCGAGTCTTAAGGTATCAATCTTAAAGAGGAAGATCTTGATCTTCCTTACTCAAGATCTTCCTTACTTGTATTGGATTCCTAAACTCCATAAAAATCCATACAAGGAAAGATATATAGCAGGCTCATCAAAATGTACCGCTTAATCATTATCGGTAACTCTAACACAAATTTTGACAATCGTCAAAGATGGTCTTCAGTCTTATTCAGAAAAAGTATATTCTACATCTGAAATCAACCAAATGTGGATTCTCAAAAATTCTAAAGAATTACTTGAACATCTTGCTTCTAATACTTTATCTCATGTAAAAAGTATAAAAACATTTGATTTTTCTACACTATACACCACTATCCCTCATTCTAAATTGAAAGAACGTTTAAAGAAATTATTTACTTGTCTTTCTTTTACAAAAGCGGTAAGCCAAGATACAAATATCTTGCGCTGAACAGGGATTCTGGTTATTTTGTCAAGCACCATACGGATTCCAAAGAAAAATATACTGAAGATACCATCATCAAACTGTTGGAGTTTTTGATAGATAACATATTTGTTGTGTTTGGTAATATAGTTTTTCAGCAAACAATCGGTATATCAATGGGAACAAACTGTGCACCATTGCTTGCTGTTTTGTTTCTTTATTCTTAAAAAGCAGACTTTATGCAGAACCTTGTTAAATCTGGAGAGAAGACTGTCGCCAAATCGCTCAACTCAACATACAGATATATAGATGACGTTCTGTCTCTTAACAATCCTAAATTTGAAGACTATGTAAATGTCATCTATCCTAGTGAGCTTGAAATAAAAGACACGACTGATTCCTCAAGTTCTGCTTCATATTTAGACTTATTTATGACGCACACGTACATTTGACACACGTGATGACATCAATTTTTCTATTGTCATCTTTCCTTTTCTATGCAGCAATATACCTGCTTCTCCTGCTTATGGTGTATTTGTTTCCCACTTGATACGCTATGGTAGAGCTTGTTCCCACTACGGGGACTTTGTACAACGAATTCGAAGTAGGCTGCTTGCAAATAAATTGTTGACTCAGGGATATTGCAAGCCTAGGCTTATCAAGGCCCTCAAAAATTTGTATAACCGTCATCACAGTATTGTTGATAAGTTTGACGTTTCTGTGTCAGGATTGTCCTAGATATATTTGACGTCTCATAGTTTCATGTTCCTTTCACACAATTTTGATTTAACACGTGGCAGGTGCAGCTAGCTAAACAGGAGGTGCTTACCCTTCCGGAGCACCCGGCCTCACTTCCCTGGTGAAAGTTCACGTGTCTAACCTAACTTGTCAGTTCCAAAGTTTTTACTTTGCTTCTGGATTATGATTCGGACATGGATTGGTATTTTTGTTTTTGATACCTATCATGAAAACTGCGTCGTGTATGATGTTACAAGTTTGTCGCAAAATGCACACCAATGATTAAAATTATTTTATTTTACTTATCAGGGCCCATAAATACCTTGATGACGATATTGTTGATACGTATGATGTCTCTGTTTGAAGGCTTGTCCTGGAAATATTTCAGGTCCCTTAGTTCCATGTTCTTTCGCTATTGATTTTTAATTACACACAGCTAGCTAAACAGGAGATGTTTACCCTTCCGGAGAACCCAGTCTCACTTCCCTGGCTGACGTTTACGTGTTTAACCCAATTTCCCAGTTTCAATGATTTTATTTCGCTTTGGGGTTGTCATTTTGACATGGACAATAATTGTTTTTGATTTAGAAATATGAACATATGTTTTTCGAAAATTTTCAATTCAATGGATATGTTGAATCGCCTGATTATCAATGTATAATCCACAGAATCCAGCTCGAGGCGTTTGAACAAAAACCAACACTTTTCCCATTATTCAATTTTAAACAAACAAGAAGACAATTTTACGTCTTAATAGAGCTCACCCAAAAAAACACACTTTTTTTACTCGCTCATGTCAAAGTTATTGTGTTCTAATGCAAAACATATTGCATATTAACTGACGCCAGCTCACGTGAAGGAAGAATACAAACAACCTTAAAAACTTTATTTATAGCGCGACTTAATGCAAACGTTATCTCGTGCGTACAAAAAGAATTTGCATCCTCAATAGACCGTTATCGTTGACTTACTTGTGCGTATACAAGCATGCAATATTTTTGTGTTAGTTTATAAGCACACGGTATAAAACATTTTCCTGTACATCTGTACCGACGTACAATTTCCCAAGCCTTACTTTAAAAACATTTTTACAGAGAAAAAAATCATTCAATAAAATAAGGTTATTCAAGATATTGCATCGTTTTACATATGTATCCATAAAAAACATACAAATCCATCTCCAAAGCACAATCCAGAAGCAAATCAAAACTTTGATACTTACAAGTTAAGTTCCACTAGGGAAATGAAGTCGGGTGCTCCGGAAGAGTAAAAGGAACATTGAACTATCGGACATCAAATATATCCAGGACAATCCTGGACAAAGAGACATCAAACTTATCAACAATACTGTGATGACGGCCATAAAACTTTTTCAGGGCCTTGATTAGCTTAGGCCTTGGAATATCCCTGGGTCAACAATCTATTTGCAAGCAGCCTGCTTCATTGTACACAGTTCTCGTAGTAGAAACAAGCTCTACCATAGCTATAATTAACAACAAATACACTATAAGCAAAGTAAAGTTGAAAATAGAGAAAATAAAGCCATTACCATGGAATCAAAAAACAAAATTATTTGTACTTGATGATAGAAATTTTGTCTTTACCAGACATTCACCAAGCTACTGTCATTAGTTTTTCATTTGTATTATTTTGAAAGAATCAAGGCTTTCTAATTTCTTATGGCGGAAATCAAAATGTTTTATTTTAACTATCACGTTTCTGTATTAAAAATTAGCCTAGGTATATCTGACGTCCCATAGTTCGTTTTCTTTATCCTTTCAATTTTGATTGTACACGTGGCTTATGTAACTAGTGTATCAGGAGGCGCTTACCTTTTCGTATTACAAGACCTTATTTTGCCGAAATGATGAACGGTAATAGGTTTAACTTGATTTGCTAGTTTTGAAAGTCTTCACTTTGCTTTTATGACTATGGTTTTAACATGGATCGGTATCTTTGTGTATGATTTGTTTATTACATATATTTAATATTAGATGTAGGTTTATTAAGAAATAACATGCATTTATGAATATAAAACAAACGGAAAATCAGAAATAATAACAAGAGGTATGAAATGACGGTATTTTGAAGATATATGTTTCCGTTATTCCTTCCCATGTTTTACTCAAAAGATATTTGTAGATATATTTCAGATACAGAAAATATTTAATTATATTTGAAGCATTTCCATTATTCAGAAATTCTTAAATGTTTTAATGTTTAACACAAGCCCAACCTTTACTCCGTCTTAATCGTATAAAGGGAGATAACAATAGGAAGCAAATATTGCGACTGATAGTTCTATTATCTACACATTATAAAATATTAAAGTCATTTAAACACTGTCTAATTCCCTTTATAGAAGAAAACCGATATTCTTTTGTATTACATAACAAACCAATCGCAAATATTCATATATTTATATGATATTCCTAACAGCTACTCTAGGGATTCGTTATCAAACTTTATTAACTGTAGACTGATCAACCTTAAATTTGTTTTCAAAATTGTCTTTTTTAAAATACAATTTACTGCAAAGAGATATTGTTTCAAAGGCTCGTGTAACATTGATAATGTTATATTGATTTAACATTCCCAAAGAAGCAATACAACTTTAATCATTCTAACTTTGTTTTCAGAATTTGTTTTTTACAAGCACTACTTGTTTGGAATGACTGTACACTGTAGATAATATATGTTAAAAGAAGCAATAAAAATGGATGCATTTTCAATCCAAGTTGCATATTGTTCTTAAATAAAAAGATGACAATCAAAGAATAACTTTCAGCTTTACATTGTACATTATAAATAAGCCCTATTCTACTGTTGCATTGTCATTTTTGTAAAAAGTAATTCAGATCTATCTATCAACGTACACCATATATTATTATAAAAGTTATTTTACAATGCTATAAATACCAATATCATTCTTATTTTATTTTTTATTTTATTTCAAAACCCAAGCCTACGCGAGCGCGTGCCAGAGAGAGAAAGAAAGAGAGAGAGAGAGGTTCACAAAGGCACGTGTGTATGTGGCAAATAATATGTGTTATAATGTGTAAAATGTATACCATAGGTAAGAGAAATGGGTATTTTCTTTTTCTTTTTTTTCTAATTTTACAATTGAAAAAACAAATCACACCATTTACACACTCATATGCACACACAAACACACACATACACTCAGGTATGGCAGATAATAATCAAGATATATCACAAAATAGTTTTTTAAGAATCTGAGGACATGTAAATATAATAGTTATGTTAAAAGTACACTGCCTTCTTCTTCTTCAGGTTGGATAATCCCTCACTGGATTGAGGCACCAACTATAGGTGTATCACAGTTTAACTTCAATACGTTTGCTTGCCTTAAAACTACAATAATAAAAAAACTAACAGTTCTGGTTATCTTGAACCTAAGTCTCGGTCACGCTCTTAATCATTAAGACGAAAAGTTCTGGTTGAATAAATATTAAAACACAAGCATCTAGATAAATTTTCTAAATTATCACACAGATCTGTATCTTCAGGTAACAGTTCGCTATACACAAGTTTTCTACAATATATAATCAGTTGAACAAGTAATTCTTTGCATGTTGCGATCTTAGTCCATTTTGAAAGTGAAACTGAAGCAATAACAAGGTTTTTGATGGATTCAAATGTTTTTTGTCTGGCACTGAATAAAGCTGAGCAAGTTATGAGATGATGGTATATAGTTTCATCTTCTAACTGACATAACAGACATGTAGCATTGGTTTGTTGAAATTTCGACTTATGAGACTGCAGAAATATGGTTCCAGTTAAGTACTTTACTTTTACTATGCCTCGTCTAACGTCTTTAAGATTAAAACTTATGTTCTTCCATACAGGATGTGTTTTACCAATAGATAGTTCCTCGATGGAGCAGTTTTGTAGAGATGATTTGGTAATGCATTCTGTCTTTAGTATATCAGTCCAATACTTGGCGATTGCTAGTTTTGTCATCTTTTTCCACTGTATCTTAGTGTAGTATGTAGATTGGGTGTCTGATATTGACGGTAGCCCATACTGTGTAAGTAAAGTTTTTGGAATCTCTCCAGCTCGAGTAACTGGTCTTTGTTCAGCGGAACTATTTCTAGACCATATAACAATCTTGGTAACACATATGTATTATATATTCCAAATGAAGTTGTCGGTTTAATTCCGTTTGAGCCATGAACGCCAACATTAATTAAAGCATATAAAGTTCTTCTACAGAGTGAGATTTTTTCTTCTATGTTAACTGTTGTTTCTTTTTTACTACTTCTGACTATGCCTAGATGTTGAATCTTGTGTTGTACAGGTAGATTATTTCCTCCCAATTTCCAGGTATTGATGTATTCTTGATCTTGCTTGCTAGCACTAGAGTTCTGTCGCATTATCCCGCTCTTGTCGGCGTTAATATTATATCAGAGCTTTGTAGAGTATCTGTGTACGGTATTTATCATTACTTGTAGATCAATTTTGTCCTGTGACAGAAGTGCAACGTCGTCAGCACAGGTAGGGTTTCCAGTATAACACGTTCCAATGGATAATCCAACCCCTTGTTGTTGTAGCTCTTCTAGTAAGTTGTTAATATATGTTTTGTATAAAAAAGTTGATAAAATTCCTCCTTGTCGAACACCTTGTAAAATTTTGAATGGTTCGCTCAGATTATTTTTCCACTTTATTCTAGTTGTTAAGCCTGTATATAAGTTTTTTAGCACTTTTTAGCACTTTCCATGACTGTAGATTTATTCCTTGTTTTTATACACAGTAAGACAGAATTTCATGATGAACAACGTCGAATGCCTTTTGGCTATCGAGAGATGCAATATACAAAGTTTTCCCAAACATTTCAGAGTCAAGTCTTGCTTCAGTCAATACCAAGGATGCCATAGATGGAGAAAGTCCCTTAGTAAAACCGAATTGTAAGTCTGACTGCTGGCTAGGGAGTTGGTTTTCCAATTTGTTACGGAGAATACACTCAAAGAGTTTGCCTATCACTGACGAGACAGAAATACCTCTGTAGCTATCCACTTTGTGAGCATTCTTTCCTTTTTTATGTATATAGGTTAAAATAGCAGTTTTAAAACTAGACGGAATATCTTTAGTTCTGTAGATTTCATTGAAGAGTTTGCATAGGCAATCACATAATGAGACATCTGCAAATTTAAGGTGCTCTGCTGCAATGTATTACTCGTCCAGGGATTTCCCTGTGTTTAGTTGTGATATAGCTGTTATGACTTCCTCTCGATCGAGAGAGTAATAAGGTGATCAGTTCTGGAATTTCGCTATCATATACATCATCTATAAGCTGGATATTTTCTCTAACGTTGGGTAAGTAGGCATTGGGGAAAGCTTCACACTGGTCTAGGTCATCGAAGACGGATTCCCCATTTACGAGAAGACAATCTACTTGAGACGACACGCTTTGCTGATTGCGCTTTACTAGCTTATAGAAGTTTTGATCTGATGCACTCTCCATTATATCCTCATAGAACTTTTTTCTCTCGGCTGCATGTGTTGCTGTCGAATACTTCTGTTGCTGTCCTTTTTTGCTTGTTTAATTTGTATGGTGAGAGGTTGATCTTTATCCGGTCTACCAGCTGATGGCCACGCTACATGTGCTAGTTTGGAGGCTTTTAGTTTTAGCAGGACTTCTGGTGTTGCCTTCCATTTTGGACCATTGATGTTGATTGGCTTTGATGGTATAGTTTTGCTTGTAGTTACTCCAATGTTTACAGTTCCTCCAATGTTTACAGTTGATAAAAAGAATTTTAAACAAGCAATAATTGGAACGTGAGTAGAGAAATTTATCGCATCCTCACTTAGTATCTGGTACTGCTGTATATTATCTTGGTTTGTCGTAATAATATAGTCGATCTGTGACTTGCTAACATCATCTGTGTGGTAATAGGTTGGCTTTAAATGTTGTGTCTGCCAATATAGTTGTTGGTGCGACATAGATTTCTTGAAAAGGTTGTGTGTATTATTTCTACTTTGTAGTAAGGTAGCATTCATATCACCATAGATGAAGATGCGGTGAGTAACTCTATATTTGTCCAATATTGAGCTTATTATGTCTAGACAGTCGTTATAATTTTCCTTCGATCCCGCACACGGTGTTGGCATGTATGCATTTACGAAACAAAGCGGTTTACTATTTGTTGTTAATTCAATAGCGACAATTCTGTAATTTCCATCGTTGAGTTTTGTTACGAGTCTCTCCCAGGACTTTGGACACAAAATTGCTGTTTCACCTCTTGCTGATTGACGTTGAAAGTTTGATATGGGATTGTTTGTATCATATGACCTGCTGTGTGCGGAGTAATTTGGAAGTAAAAAGTCAATTGTACGTTTTTCGCACTCCCAGAGCCAGTGTTCTTGTATACAGATGATTTTGTCGGTTTTAGACAGGTTGAGCAGATATGTAATATTTCGCTTGATTCCTTCTACGTTGAATGACAGGAGGCTTATTGGTTTCTTGCTGGCTGAGTTTTGTTGTAGTCTTCCACTGTATCGCCTGTGCCCGGAGGTACTTTTATGAGACTGGGAATCTCTAAAAATATTGTTGTTGTGCAGAAGGTTGAGAGAGTTGTGCATTAACAGGTTGCGGAGTTAATTTTTTACTGCATCCAACGTGTAACTGTTCGTTGATACGATTTGGGATTTTGCTTGTACTTTGTGGAGTTGATATATTTGATAATTTCCCGTTGCACATTTCTTTGAAGGACAACTGCTGTTGTTTGTTGTCCCTTAGATTATCGTGTTGAGGTGTTATTGTTTTATGAAGAGATGGAGTTTGTTGTTTGTTAGATGCCTTACCTATGTCTGGTGGTCTGATGTAAGGTGGAGCCTTGAAGTGCAAGTTTGCATGTGGATCTGTTGTTTGTACTCTAGTTACGTAGTGTGGTGGTACTTGAAGCTGATAAGTGCCTCTATGTTGCGGTAAGTAACCGGAAATGGTGGGTTGGTACAAGTGTGGTAAGCGAGTCTGACTTTGACAAAGATGTAATTGAGCTTGCATTTGCATAATTAACTGTTGCTGTTGTTTGGATATTAGTTGTTGGTTGGCAAGCATGTTTTCCACATGCTGGATTTTTTCTCCATTGTTGCTAGCTCTAATTTGCGTTGACGATTTTCCATGTCCGTCAAATGTGGTATATCCCTTGTGTGTTGCTCGGTGTTTGCTTGCTGAGGGTGAAAACAATAATTTCTCCTGTAGAGTAAATTAATTGTGTCGTCTTTGTCTTTTAGCTTTCTTTCTAATTTGAAGATGTAGCTCTGTTGATCGACATATACAGAGGGGTCTAATTTATCGGATGTCGACCTCGATGCTTTACCTTTTTGGTTTTAACTGTATTAGGAATAGTTTTGGTGTTATACATTTGATTATCTGTCTGTGCCAAACCTGCAGGACCCGTATCCTGACTGTGGTGTGTATCTACAAAGTATGTTGTTTTGGCTCGGTGTTTTGTATTTACTGATGAAGTTGATGAGGTTGTTACATGGGCAGGTCTTTTTAGGTGTGTATCGTATTCAGGTGTAGAGTAACAAGATATTTGTTTACCAGGCTGAGCTGGTGTAACATGTTGCTGGGTTTCATTTGTTTCGGCATGCATTTATAATGAAACCATTCATCGCAGGTATCACAAGCTATGGTGTCTTGTTCGGCTACTCCATGAAATAGCTTACATGTATATGTGTTGCTAATAACAGTCTCTGTTTGTTATTTGAGGTAGCTGCTGCTCTTGACTTGATCTTTGTGGCTGTGGGAATTTGTGAGATTTCTATATTCGGGGGGGGGGGGAGAGTTTTGTCGGTGAAATGACTAGGTGCGTTCCTCAATTTGAAGGGTAATAGTTTCATTCGTGATGTCCAGGTCAGAGTACTTTGACTTAAGTGCACATAGCATGTTTTTGAATATTCCTTCTTGAAACAGTTTAATTTGTTTACCGTTCACTAGGGCTTTGCAGGTAGTTTGATACAGTTTAATGGTAAATGTATGCTGACTGCTTCTTTCATATTAAGCACCTTAACCGAAATGTCAACTATGGCACCATTATTGTCCACACCATAGGTTATTTTGTAAAAGTGATTCCTATCTGATCTAGAAAGTTCGTTGAGTTGCAGTAGAAGCTCTGTTTTAAACATTTCGTAAGCTGAGGTGCTCATTTCTATTACGAAATTGTCTTTACCTTTTAATTCGTATTTCATGTGGGTTTTTTGGCAACTATCAAGTTTCTTGGCGAGCGCTTTCTCTCTGTCCAGCTCGTAATACCTGTTGGAATTTTCAAGCCTAACATTTTTATTTTTATTTTGCGGGCTAAACAGGATATTTTTTACTCTACCAGATCTTGTACTGCGTCTGATAACGTTTAATTTGAGAGTAGTTGCGCAAAGTCTGTTGAACTGACTCATTTTTTTTAGTGTGATTGAGGTTCGGGATTAAGATATCCAAAATGGCGGAAAATAAAAGAGCTAAGAATATCTGGTAAAAAATCAAATTGCAGGTGTTAAAATGTTCCAAACTTCGCTAGAAGTCTACATACATTGTTTAGTTTTAAAACTACACTACGTTTTGGTTAAAAACTAGGTTAAAACCATAAAAACCAGTAAAAGTGCTGAGTTGTGCTAAAACCGGTGCTTTGCTCTGTCCGCCATCTATTTCTATTCAGGCTTCATGTGGGCTGCCATGTTAAAAGTCCCCACTGCCTTCCATCAGTGATCATAAATGTTAACATCTGGTCCTATGATAACAGAGCTAGACTCAAAATCTTTATAAAATTATATTGTTTAAAACATCATTTTACTATATCTGAGAGTTTTTCCAGCTAAAATAGTGTTTTCATCCTGAAAAGTATAGTTTTCCCACTTCCAAATATAGGAAAAAGTTCAATATTATAACTGTATAAATAAAATTTGATATGATGATAATGAAGTGAACCTGTGGCAAATATAAATTTTTAAAGTCATTTATGGATGGCAGTGTACGTACAAAAACAGCAAAAACCGTAAATAAAGGACCATCCATGCAGTGTATGAAACTGGACTTTATTGATAGTTTCTAATGTATCAAAACATGTGTTTACATAACTGTAAAAAAACTTATCTTTGTAGTTGGGTCTTTATATTGGAGTGGTCACTTGAATTGGTTTTATTGTATTTTTCATCACCTGATGCTTGAAAAAATGTTGTACACACTGACAATCAAAATTATAGTTTGGTAAACATGGTGTTCCAAATAATGAAATATAGCTAAATATATGAATATTAAATCAAATCTTCTGTAAAGGCCACATCTACTGGTTCAAATAACATGAATATGAGAAATTATGCTAAAATTCCATTGTAGCTATTACATTTGTTTAACGATTATTTCAAATTAATGTTTTGTCGAAATTTTTGTAGATTCAGAAAACATAATTTCTCAGACATGAGAAACACCAATAATATATTGATCAATTTGTATCCAATACTATATTGGACAAAACATATTTACTGATTTAATCTGATATTTGTAATAAGCCGATGAACAACCACAAACAACAATATTTTAATCATTTTTTGCTGTTGGACTGAGTCTTATTAAAGTTTGTTTATTTCAACGATTTTCCAGATACTCGGGCTTTAACTTGTTACTAAAAAAGGGCATAGTACTATACTTTATCTCTCTGAATGTCGTCTTAATTTACTTTGAATTGTTTTGTTTATGGATACTAAAGGGTATATGCGTATTTACTTTGAACAATACTGTATCACCCAACCATCAATTGGTACCAAGAACAAAACAAAATCGACATCTTCTAATTGATTTTATTTTAGAAAATATTACTAACTTTTTATACACATGACAAGTGATATGGAATCATCTCTCGGAGCTGGCTACACAGGTATATGTCTATGATTTCTTTTTCTTGTTTTTTCTTTTATCCGAAACCTTTTATTTTTAACAGTCAGGATCATGTTTAGGACAAATGTAGAATCGCTATGATTATGTAAACATATAAGCGTTTTATTGAAATATATTTTTCATACATTTATTGATAGTTTAAAAAAAAAAATGTACCTTTCAAAAGTTGAAAACAATTTTAAAATACCTACCCTTTTCTAACATGATCTACATTTTATGACTATACGTGGGAAATATTATTGAAAAAAACTATAATTTTGTTTGCGATACTTTTACCTGTTTTTTCAGTTTGCAAAAATTTAAAATCTAAAACAAATCTCAATGTTGGTAAAACTGTGGAAATATATTTCGTTCTCTATCTGCTTAATTTGTATCTTTTGTAAAAAACCAAATTTATAGCAAATTCATTTAGCAAATTTATACAATGATAAAAATAACACCTTGTATCAAATTTATTCATTAGTAGAATCAATGTTTTGACACGATAGGCATTGAAAAATAAGGTCGTTCCGGCTCTTTTGTTTGATCAACGCATCGCTAATAATAATAGCAACGACACTAAATAATAAGCAATGAAATATTATCCTTTGACATGTTTAAAATTTTAACGGAAGTCATTCATTATCCACTTTAAAGTAATAGGCGTAAACTAGCTCGACTTTGGCCCTATTTTTAGAACGCTTTCCTTTTTCACCGCTGGCTATTGTAAAGAAACTTGGTCGCGTCATTCACCTGCGTTTCAATATGTGTCATACGCTCAAATGAAATATTCAAATTGTGATCAGTTTTTTTGAAAATTTTACTTACATATATGTTATGTTATGAGATAGATTGTAAATCATATTAACTTTTCATTCTTACAAGGATCATACCAAAATCATACACGAGTCAATTGACCACAACAATAAAATAAGTTTTATGCTTATTTAATGAATTCACTGATGTTATCCCTAACAAATTATAACAGAATACATGTATTTGTTTTATCAAAACAAAATGGATGGTGGCGTACGTTTCTCAATAAAGATGTATTATTATTGGCATATATCAATAATAATTAAAAAAAACAAAATATAATTTATTAAACGAAAAATAATTAGTGACAAAAAATCAAAGTAATAGATAAGTTTCAAATTCCAGTTATTAACTGAACCGACAATTAACAATAATTGATAAAGAGGGCGCTTATTTGCTATATATATTACATTTATAACCATTTCAAATATAGATAAGAAATCATTGTATTTGCACAGAGCATGAAATATGATGCATTGCTACCGATGCCACCATCCGTAAAAATGTCATAAAACCCGAACAACTATTAAAATGAATGTTACGATATATATTGAATCCATTCTACAATTGATGTCTAGTGTAGCACCTTAACGTTAAATGGATTTTATCATTTTATGGTAAGTCAACGAAAGAATTGTATTAGTGAATTGATGTGTGATGGTTCTTATTTTAATAACAACCTTCTATGTCGTTTGTTTTATCAACTTTTAACAAAACTCCTGCCATGCGATATAATATTCTGTTATTATTCGGGTAAGAGTTAACTTTTTATTTTAAGAGGAATGAAAATGATGTAATTAATTATTCAGCATGCAAAATTATTTTGTTGACTATTTTATCAATGTTTATGGTTCTGAGTATAGTGCCTTAAATCTCTTGATAAAATAACCTTTTGTTTTCCATTCAAGATTGTTTTTATGTTTTTATTACGCAGTCGGTAGCATCTAGAACCATTCACCGTGTACAATTGTTTCCGAAGGTATAAAGTTTGTTTATTTAACTGGTGATGTCAAGGATTCCAGAATACATTTTCATTGTAATAGTCCCGTCAGATTGTACATTTCACCAGTGTCAGCGTACATGTTTCTGTCTTCTGAGTTTCTTATACGTATATGCTCAGAAAATGTTTTAAACAAACATTGCAGTGTTTGAACTTTCATAATTTTGCTCCATCTACCTGCTCTTGCTCGTCTTCTCCCTATATTTATGGACCAGCTGGACATGTAATAACTGGTGACCTCAATATAATCGAGAACCCTAAATTAAGATCTTTACCTTCAAAGGGTCCTAAATATAGCTCAAGCTTTTACTTGGGGACAAAGTTCAGACTTGTCATGGATTCTGTTGAAGAGTACGCCAGACGTTGGGCTAAATTAAAAGATGTTGAGCTTGATACCTCATCCGACTGGATAAAGGTTGTGAGATCTTTCGTTAAAACTATGATTGCCAAACTTAAAGGGTCTATGGGTACCAAACCGTCTTCAGTACTCAAGGATCCAGAAATCAAGGCAATTCTAACAGGCATACACAACAAATATGTTGTTGCCACAGCTGATAAAGGCTTCCAACAACATTATTCTCGTTTGTAAGAGATTCTACCTTGAATGTCGTATTAAGGAGCTTGGTTTAGATAGTATATCAAATAACCCTGCATATACTAGAACTAATTTTACCAAAAATGAAGTTTTTTCCAACCATAAGGGAGTTCTCGAGTCTTTCGGTATCAATCTTAAAGAAGAAATCTTGATCGTCCTTACTTGAATTGGTTTCCTAAACGCCATAAAAATCCATACAAGGAAAGATATATAGCAGGCTCATCTAAATGTACTACTAAATAATTATCGGTAACTCTAACACAAATTTTGATAATCGTCAAAGATGGTCTTCAGTCTCATTCAGAAAAAGTATATTCTACATCTGGAATCAACCAAATGTGGATTCTCAAAAATTCTAAAGAATACTTAAACATCTTGCTTCTAATACTTTATCTCATGTAAAAAGTATAAAAACATTTGATTTCTCTACACTATACATCACTATCCCTCATTCTAAATTGAAAGAATGTCTAAATGAAATTATCCACTTGTCTTTCTTTTACAAAAGCGGTAAGCCAAGATACAAATATCTGGTGCTGAACAGGGATTTCGGTTATTTTGTCAAGCATCATACGGATTCCAAACAAAAATATACTGAAGATACCATCAACAAAATGTTGGAGTTTTTGATAGATAACATATTTGTTGTGTTTGGTAATATTGTTTTTAGCAAACAATCGGTATACCAATGGGTACAAACTGTGCACCATTGCTTGCTGGTCTGTTTCTTTATTCTTATCAAGCAGAATTTATGCAGAATCTTGTTAAATCTGGAGAGAAGACTGTCGCCAAATCATTTAACTCAACATACATATATTTAGATGAAGTTGTGTCTCTTAACAATCCTAAATTTGGAGACTATGTAAATGTCATCTATCCTAGTGAGCTTGAAATAAAAGACACGACTGATTCCTCAAGTTCTGCTTCATATTTAGACTTATACCTGAATTATGACGCACACGAAAGGCTATATTGGAAACTTTATGACAAACGTGATGACTTTTTCTATTGTCATCTTTCTTTTTTTATGCAGCAATATACCTGCTTCTCCTGCTTATGGCGTATTTGTTTCCCAATTAATACGCTATGGTAGAGCTTGTTCCCACTACGGGGGACTTTGTACAACGAATTCGAAGTAGGCTGCTTGCAAATAAATTGTTGACTCAGGGATATTGCAAGCCTAGGCTTATCAAGGCCCTCAAAAATTTGTATAACCGTCATCACAGTATTGTTGATAAGTTTGATGTCTCTGTGTCCAGAATTGCCCTGGATATATTTGACGTCTCATAGTTCCATGTTCCTTTCCCACAATTTTGATTACACACGTGGTGGGTGTAGCTAGCTAAACAGGAGGTGCTTACCCTTCCGGAGCACCCGACCTCACTTCCCTGGTGGAAGTTCACGTGTCTAACCTAACTTGTCAGTTCCAAAGTTTTTACTTTAATTCTGGATTGTGATTCGGACATGGATTAATATGTTTGTTGTTGGTTATTTACAATGCTACCCTATTTCCAAGGCTAGGGAACTTATAGTTGCTTAATACGGAATGTGATTATGTGGTTGGAAAATTTGTTAGTTACCAAAATATATGAAGAAAACAGGAGATGGTAAGTTTTTTTGTTTCTTCATTAGTTTCAGTTTGAGGTAGCTATTTTAAAATTAATTATTATTTAAGTATTCAGAGAGAAACCAAAACAAAATAACGATAAATAAAAATGTTTGAGATGTATAGATGACGACTTATACAATCACAATTTAAACATACTTTTAATATGAAAGATATAGCTAGCTAATATAGTTACTAGTAAATTAACAGTGTTTTGGTAAATTTGGTTTGTAACATTCTGTATAAAAATATAGTTATTGTGTCATTACGAGGTTGATAGATGATTTCTCAAACAATAACCTAACATAATAGTAATAATCCTGTTGATTATTTGCATGCGATATATAAATATTATTTAGATGATAATAAAAGTGAACTGTCTTTATGAATTCTCACCGGTGATCAATTCTTCCTAATATACCTGACAAAGCATAAAAAGTATATAAAATACAACCCAGTATAATATTGCTTATTCAATAATGCAAAAAGAATCAACACATATGGTAAATTCAATACAAACGTACTGTTCCATATAAACACCATAAAATCAGAATATATGCAGTTACTAAAGATGACCTCAGACTCCATAACCGACCAATCCTGTATCAGCAGACAAATACTATATGCAGTTAATTAAATAGTGATGAGGGCTCTATCTATTGGTTTTTGGTGTTTCGTTCATTTAGCTGAAGTGATGACTTTCTATTGTTAAGAAGAACATATATATTTGCCTTTTTGTTTCAGAGATAAGTATGTATCCACGTCGAGGAATAACATTTACACTTTTTATAGTTCTGCTATTGTTGTATACTAAAACAACAGTATTAAGTCAAACAACACCAGTGTCAGAGTTTAAACCAATTTATTATGATTTGGAACCGGAAATGGAGGACAACTGGGTTTGTAAATCACTAAATAAGGTTTGCGAACCAGATCCAGAGATTCTTTGCTGCGAACACTGCATTTGTGACTTCACATGTAATAATACTGAAAAGTTATGCTGTGATGGATCGGAGAGCACTATGTTTAAAAACAATACAATATCATACAACTTCTGTCATAGTGCTGAATTTCTCACTGTTGATGATGAAAAGTTAACGGGTGAAAAATATATATTTATTTCTGCATGTGAGCCTTCAGAAAGCAACCAAACTCTTATTGAACTGTGTGTCGCCACATCTCTAATGAGAAATTCTGAAAGCTTTTTCCAAACATTACCAGTGACATCCAAATCCGGTGTATCATTCAGAAATAAGTATTGTGCTCTCTGTAATAATGTGACAGGATTCATCTATTGGGATGCTGAGGTTAAGTGCAAGGATAAGCAAATAGACGGTAAAACATTTACAGAAGTCATAGAGCAGGTGCGAAACTCAGATGATAAGTGTAATATTTTGTTTAATAAACCCATATCTAAGATAGGGGTGCCGAGATGTGGATTTACACAAGCCTGTAGTAAGTTTAAAGGGATAACAATGGAATCATGTGAACCTATAATGTCTGTTTATACCTTCAATGAGGACGGTATCACGAACAAACAGTGTTTTACATGCTCTAGACATTCGTTTGTATGTGGCGGACCTGGTTTTGATCCAACTGGATTTTCGGCTCTTTTAGATTTTAATTCAAAGGACGAGAGCAGAAATATTATACCCAGGATTTATTCAGATACATGTGGTGAAAATAAAATCTATGACAACATAATGGTGAGTATTGGTTGGTTTTGTGATACAAATAGAATGAATGATAAAATAATGGCAGGTATTGATTGAATGTTCATTGGTGGTGACCTATGACAACATAATGATAGATACGCAATGGTTGTTACCCATACTTATACACACAATCATACCCATGATTCTGACAAATGGCAACATAATGGCGATTTCTCAATGGTGGTGACCTATGACACCATAATGATAAGTTTACATTGATTATTACCAATGGTATTCTAAGGGTTCATATGAATTAGTTGTTTAGTGAAAATGAAATCTATGACAAAAATAATACATGACATTAAGATAATGTAGAGTATTTTATCAGGTTAATAAATAATGCTTTAAATTTAACAAAACATCATTATTGTCATCTACATTTACGTGGTCGGTGGTTGTCTTCTCATAATCCTAACCGTAACATGGCTTCAATGAAGAAAGTTTCCACTACGGGAACTTTAAACACCTAAGCAAGCTGCTTACAACTAACTTGTTGAATCATGGTTTTTGCAGCTTCAAGACTTATCAAGGCCCTGACTTTTTTATGGCTTTCGTAACAATATTATGTGATGTTTCTGTATCCAAAGTTATTCTGGATATATTTAACGTCCCATCTTTCCATTTTCCTCTCTCTCAATTTTCATTTCACACGTAACGATTGCGGCAACCTAAACATAAGTATCTTACACTTCCCGAGCATCCCAGGTATCACTTAATTTGCCAGATTACAAAGTGTTTACTTTGTTTGGGATTGTAGTTTGAACACCGTTCAGGTTTCTTTGTGTTTGATTTAACTGATTGTCTACCTGATAATGTATCATAATGTAAGATATTTAGTACTCAATATATGTTTGCATTTCATATTTGTTTTTTTAGTGTTTATTCGACTTTCAAACTATGCGCAACATTGTCAGAAAAATACTACTGTCCAAATCCTTAAAAACTAATAGTCCAAGAGATCATGGCTAAAATCCGGGTGAACGAGGCCAAAAGGTTTGAGGGTTGATTCTTGTAGGAAAATGTCCCTAGTTACTGAAAACCAATTTCTTACGCGTCAAATCGTTTCCGATTTTTTAATCAGAAACAGTTTTTGAAGAAAACCCTCTGCAAATGTTAAATTTTGGTAAAAAAATAAAAATTCCAGATTTTGAAGCATTTTGTGGCAAAAACAACACAAAAATGTTCATTCTATCTTTCATTGTGGACACATGATAGATTAAAATGCAAAACATCCTGACAGTTTTCCGATTTTGTGTCAAAATTTTAAAATAAGCGATAAAATCGATGCTGTAAACTGCGTTTTTATCATATCTACCGTCTTTCGATTCTTGTAAATCTGTTGTTTATGCATTAAATATGACAAACTATATTTTATAAAGCCTTGGTAGTCTGTAGATAAAATGTTACAAAACTTCGGAAATATGGAACCTTAATACCGTAGCAAATTATTATGTTTCCCTACCCCAAAAATAAAAATGTCAAAAATTCATTATTTTGGCCCATGCTTGCCGATAGTGTTTAAAACAAAACATTATTGTTTGTTACATCTCCCGTCTGTTCCCAACATATTTATAAAACAATATATGTAGAGTGTTTGGTGATTTTTATATGAAAATTTGCACTTTTCATATAACAATAGTTTGGAAAATGAGTTTTCATTAAATCTTTTGTACTCTACTTCTTGTAATTTTGTTATATAGGCATTGAATCTCGAGATTTATATGTTTCTGTATTGCCATGGCACATTTGAGTCTGACAACATAAAAAACTATCGGAAATACCGAAGTTTATAGATGAAACGGATAAATTTATTTCCCCTACCCCAAAATTGAAAAACATGTGAAAATCCATTTTTATGCAATATATGCCGATTTGTGTTTCTAATGAAGATTTCGAGCAAAAGTACCCACAGCAATGATAAAACAAGCTTCGAGGTTTTAAATATTTGTGAAATGCTTTAGCTTAAGGACAGATAGGACTAACTAATATAATAAAATTGCTTATTTTATTCATTTATATGTAAAATGCTATAAGAAAAAAGGAGCTTGCCTCTTGTATTTTTGTTATTTAGGCATTGAATCTCTACTGTTATCTATTGACGTAATTCCTTGACATATAAAGTCTAATAACACCAAAAACTGTCGGAAATAGCAAATCTTGTAGATGAGGCGAATAAATTTATTTCCCCTACCCCAAAATTGCAAAAAATGTGAAAACCCTGTTTTAGCCAATATGTAACAATTAGTATTTCTAATGGAAGTTTCAAGCAAATGCTGTAAAATGGAAAAAGAAGCTTGAAGGATACAAAAAAGTACAAAATGCATCATTTAATGGCAGATTGGTCTAATTATTCATAGAAAAATGCCTACTTATTTCATTTTCAATTCAATGTGCTATGGCAAAAAAGAATCTTCGCTGTTTGTATTTTTGTTATATAGGCATTGACTTTAAATATCAGATATTGATTCAATGCGCTTACACTAAAATCACTAAAACATGAAAATGTCGGAAATGTCAATTTTGGTAGCTATCATGAATCAATTGATTTCCCCTTCTCCAAAATGTGAAAACATAGAAACCCTCTCAGGCTAAGAAGTCATGGCTTACCTTTTTGCATTAAAGAAGAAATATAAAAAATGTCATATGAATTCACAAAAGGGTATAGCTGAGGCATGTATGCAAATAATAGTACAAATGTAAGTAAACGGATAGTTTTCAGATTGGTAAAAAAGCAATGCTTGAACCATGCGTTTAAATTCTACTCTGTATTCATAGAATGACAAGAACAGTAGCATTCGGTAAATTACTATACTTGAAAAGTTACAATATGAATGCCGCATTTAAGTTAAGAAACATACTAGATCACAACTACAAATATTGGGTACAGGGTCATGTATGAAAGTGAGGGTGAAAGACACTGAATTTTATGTTGAACCACATTTGAATAAAACACATGTAACCATTAAAACAACGACTGGACCCTCTGGCAAAAGACTAAAAGTCAACTGATAGAAATCCAAAATATTTGCAAATAAGACAATGCGCAAAAATAATTGTGTAAGTGTTACGCACTCTAAACATTTAACATAATCAACACTTTGTCATTTGAAGGCAGTGTCAGTCAGTCTTTGGACAAATCCTTAAAATCATCTTCAAAATCACAAACCATTTACTTGGACATGCATAAATCTACATCCTTCCTCTTAAACTGATTAAAGACACATTAAGGTGACACAGGTCTGTTTGTCGAACAGTACATGATGGGATGGCAGAGAGTGGTTACTATGATCAGCTCTCTTTGGTTTCTGTTATGTGTCAATCTCTAACAAATGAATCTGTTTGTTTTGTTCAATTTCCTTCCAAACGTCTGAATTGAAATGACTTTTCTTGTTACTACTTTCACTCTCAATTTTGATTTCACATGTGGTGCAGGAGGCGATTACCCTTCCCGAGCACCCGGATTTTTCCCCTGCCAATGTTTAGTGTTTAACTTTGCCAGTTTTTTAACTTCGTTTTTGTTATTGTGATATAATAATTATGTTTGTGTTTATGTTTATGATTTACACAGCGCATTTAATCAGTTCTCTATTGCCTCAATTCAAAATTTTTTTTATAAATTGATCTCTTTCCATTTGTCAGTTGAACACTTTACTCATATCATCATACCCATTGTTCCATCGATCTTTGCAACTCCGGTAATGTTAGCAATTCACTTTTCAATCCTCCTTTGCTGTCCATATCTGCTTATTTTAGCTAAAACATAAGTATCTACGGGGTTTATATTCTTTGTTAAAACATCTAATCTAAAAGCATTTCTTATATCCGTGATTCTCCTTTTTTCTGGTTTTCTATGACCTCGGCTATATTATGTAGTAGTGTTTACCTATTATTCGTGATTATATGGCAAAAGAAGTTTACTAAACCATATTTGTTATTACTAAAACCCCGTTTATCAAAGATTGCAGCCACATTTTACATAACTTTGCAACTTTTTTCTGGTGCCATCATTTTATTAAGAATTGACCTAATGTACAATTTCAGTCTCTGCTCAAAATCTTGTATTCTTAAAAGAACGTGGCACTGGGCACCTGGTAACAGGCTTAAGGTTGAAAGGTGTCCAATACCACTTTTTTTATCATTATAATAGGCCAGGCAATTTGTGATGTGATAGCTATCAATAATTCCTTTAAAAGATACAAAGATGGAGTTATTGGACATAGAAATTTTGTCAGTTTGAAGTGAAAATTTTACGGAGTGTGCAGACTTTTTAAAATAAGATTTAATGGAGACTGACATTGTACATTAGGTCACTTCCAAATAAATGATTCCACAAAGTTTTGTAAAATGTGGCTACAATCTTTGATAGACGGGTTTTAGTAATAATGAATATGGTTTAGAAAGATCTGATTGAACTTTATCGAATGGAGATATGTCTTATAAATCCAATAGCTTCATATAAAACCATAACCAGAAATGCCTTACACTAAGTTTTACCATATTTTAACATTATGTTTCACTAGAGATGACTTATTTGCAATTGTTATTTTATAGTATAGGTTGTTCAAAAATACGTGTATTCTTAATTTTTCACACGTGGCGGGTGTAATTGCTAAACAGGAGGTGCTTAAGGAGCACCCCGCCAAATTTGCTAGTTTCGAAGATTTTACTTTTGTGGGGATTGTGATCTTGACAAGGATTGGTATGTTTGTTTTTGATTTTCAAGTTTAAATATGTATATTTCCTAATTTCTTTCCTAAATTTAAAAAAAATCATTTTGCTATGACTTTGAATCATTAAAACATAATTGTTGCATGGACACTTGCTTAAAACCTTCACCAAAAGCATACATGGCCTAAAAAGTTTTTTTTCATAATTTTGGGGTAGGGGAAATAAATTTATTGGCCTATTACAAGCTTTGCTATTTCCGACAGTTTTTGGTGTTATTAGACTCTTATATGTCAAGGAATTACGTCAATAGATAACAGTCGAGATTCAATGCCTAAATAACAAAAATACAAGAGGCGAAGCCCTTTTTTCTTATAGCATTTTACATATAAATGAATAAAATAAGCAATTTTATTATATTAGTTAGTCCTATCTGTCCTTAAGCTAAAGCATTTCACAAATATTTAAAACCTCGAAGCTTGTTTTATCATTGTTGGGTACTTTTGCTCGAAATCTTCATTAGAAACACAAATCGGCATATATTGCATAAAAATGGATTTTCACATGTTTTTCAATTTTGGGGTAGGGGAAATAAATTTATCCGTTTCATCTATAAACTTCGGTATTTCCGATAGTTTTTTATGTTGTCAGACTCAAATGTCCATGGCAATACAGAAATATAAATCTCGAGATTCAATGCCTATATAACAAAATTACAAGAAGTAGAGTACAAATGATTTAATGAAAACTCATTTTCCAAACTATTGTTATATGAAAAGTGCAAATTTTCATATAAAATCACCAAACACTCTACATATATTGTTTTATAAATATGTGGGAACAGACGGGAGATGTAACAAACAATAATGTTTTGTTTTAAACACTTATCGGCAAGCATGGGCCAAAATAATGAATTTTTGACATTTTCGTATTTTTGGGGTAGGGGAAACATAATAATTTGCTACGGTATTAAGGTTCCATATTTCCGAAGTTTTTGAATAGAAAGTTTGTCATATTTAATGCATAAACAACAGATTTACAAGAATCGAAAGACGGTAGATATGATAAAAACGCAGTTTACAGCATCGATTTCATCGCTTATTTTAAAATTTTGACACAAAATCGGAAAACTGTCAGGATGTTTTGCATTTTAATCCATCATGTGTCCACAATGAAAGATAGAATGAACATTTTTGTGTTGTTTTTGCCACAAAATGCTTCAAAATCTGGAATTTTTATTTTTTACCAAAATTTAACATTTGCAGAGGCTTTTCTTCAAAAATTGTTTCTGATTAAAAAATCGGAAACGATTTGACGCGTAAGAAATTGGTTTTCAGTAACTAGGGACATTTTCCTAAAAGAATCAACCCTCAAACCTTTTGGCCTCGTTCACCCGGATTTTAGCCATGATCTCTTGGACTATATGGTATGTCCCTTCACAAAAAGTATTTCCTTAGTGATTTATTCTTTAATATAAAACCATGAAATAGCCACTGAAACATGTAGTATGTGCAGTGCCTCAAAACTTTTCAAATACGCCATGTAAATGGCCACAACTTAGGAATTCCGTATTGAAGATTGTTAGGTTAATATCGTTTTATATTTCTTTTTCAGGACACATGTTTAGAGGTCAGATGTATTCCACCAGCCATTTTGTCAAACTTCAGTTGTATTAATATGTACAAGACGATTAAAAAATTACGGTATGAGTTAATTGTCAAGGTGCTTGTTCAGAATTCAGAAAAAGTTTTAATCAAATGTTCAACTTGTGTACAAGACCTGGTATCAAACATATCAAAAATATACCTTTCAATCGATTTAAGCAAGGGTTTGAAAATGTTAAAATGCAGTAACAAATTGTTTTTGAAAGTGTCTCAATCAGAGCACATTCCTGTAGAAAACAGAAGCATTACTTTTATGCTTATCCGTGAGAGATTCATCATTGAAGATAAACACGACTACATTAGCTTCGTGTCAGATTTGATACCATCGATTCCTGATGAAGTAAACGTTACTATTCTCGATGAAACAGTCACTCTCAATTTCTTTGTTGAAAACAAGAGATACCCTGTATCGCGTGTTCCTGGTTATGGATATGTCACTGATCCAGATGATGGTCAGATACTTTTAAATGTTCCAGAAAAACATCTTATGTACAATCCAAAGTGCTCCATCTCTTCTCAGTGGAACCTTATTCATCAAATAAAAATATGTCCTCACGTCCGTATAAACAAACTTTTATTCAAACATTTTTATCGAGACCATTACTTGTGCTATAGTGAGGTGAATCTCTGTATCAGAAGAGGTCGTTACGATGATACAGGGGATTCTATAACGATATGTTATGAAGACTACATACAATTTTATGATTTATATGATGCGGTCACACAAAATCAGACAAAAGTATTGGTCGATGAAGTTGAGGGCACATTAAGCTTTACCTGTACCATTTTATCCGTCATTAGCTTGCTTGTTGCACTTTTTACGTATTTTATTTTTCCTACCTTGCGAACATTGCCGGGTTTAAACAACATGGCGTTATGTGTATCGATGCTTCTGGCACATTTTTTGTATCAATTCGGTATGAATCAAACACACCTTGGTACAGGTTGTATCGCCCTCGGCATATTGACACACTTCACTTGGGTCCTTACCATTACCTGGCAGACGATATGTTGTCTACACGTGTTTAGGGTGTTTGTCACCCAGACAGACATGACATCCTCGAGAAGCAGCAGATACAAATCATTTCTTTTTTATTATTTAGTTTCGTATTTTCGGCTGCTGTTGTATCCTCAAACATAATTGTGAAAATGGTTTCGAGCGACAGAAAGACATTGGATATGGTGGGAAGATGTGTTACATAAATGACCCGTTTATGTTGGCTTTGACGTTTGCTTTACCTCTTGGTTTATCGGTTGTCACTAACATTATCCTGATACTGATCGTCTCAATTAAGTTTTGTCGTATGCCAGACCTACAGAAAAATGTCAAAAATGAAAGGAACAATATTGCGATTTTTGCTAAATTGTCGACACTTACGGGTGTAACTTGGATTCTGGGATTCATATATGGGTGGACTAACAATAAAATTCTTCTTTATATCTTTGTTATTCTAACACCATTACAAGGGATGTTTATTATGTTTTCTTTTGTTTGTAACAAACGCGTTTTTGGTCTGTACAAGTCAATCATTTTTGGCAAGAAAAAGAAAAATCAGTCCTCTCGCAGTACTCTCAAATCAAGTGTATACTCGAGTGATGTTTCGTTATCAACCGTTAAACCCGACTGAACGACAATTCTAAACCAAATATTAGTAGTCTATTCCAGAAAAATTCCCACCAAATCCACATGTCCAAAACATTATGTTTTAAGAAAAACCGCGTACTTTTAGAGCACGCAGAATGTTTTATCAATAATCCTGTGAATTCGGAGAAGTACATACTATCCATATGCGTTGTACATATTGTAAATACGACTAATTGTACATTTATTTGTAATTTTCTAAATTTTAATTAAATTTAATATATATTAGCTTAAAAAAGTACATGTGAATATGTTATTGTTGTGTATCGTTTATCTAGCTTTTAGTCCCTTTTTCTTTGTGATTTCGTCTTTTGGTATGGCAAAAACAATTTTTACATTGCAAAGACTATTTTGTGCTTGATAAATCACAACAGAACGGTTATTGCCATGGATTTTGTTTTACTTTGCTTTGGAATTGTGATTTGGACAAAGATCGGTATATTTTTTTTTGTTCTGTTTGATAAATTATGTTCTGATCAAACACTATTATAGGACAATTAGACACAACCAGTTGTCAGTTTCACATAGATTAATAGACCACTGAAGTACCTAATCCATTATCCAAAATAGAGGGGCGTCAATGAACAAATAGACAACATACAAGATGTGAAGTCCTCTATAGATTTAGTGTAATTATTATTTGTTAGTCGTTCAATCGATGTCTTTTTAATTGATTTTATTTTATTTATTTGTTTGAAAAGAAGTACAAGTATATACTTTAAAGACATTTAAGCTTATAATCACCTGTAACTTGCGTATTTTATTAAAGGTAAACACAGCTATTCTTTTCCCCTCGTTTGTCATTATTTCAGATACACTGTCACAGCTGTGGTTTTACGGCGTGTTCGGTAATATGTATTGCTGCGCTTGAGGATGCACATGAGAAATTATCGCCCTAAAATTGACGTACGGTTGTCCTGGGGAAAGTTACAGACTCTTATTTTGGTCTTTCTTCGACAAATGCTAATTTCGTTCTTAATATAGCTATTGTATAGTTAAATTTAAAACATGTGATAGCTAAAACATCCTTGCACTCCCTGTGTCATGTTGTTTTTCTTCAACCAAGTAAATCATGAGCTATCTATAACAATTGTGTTGAGAGAAGAAACAAAAGATAGATCAAACGCATATTATTTATGCACTGACAAGGTTGCTCTACTTAGTAGCAGTGACACAGATGTGGTTTAACCAATATCAAAGCCATATGCTCAATGATAATCATAACCGATATATAAGTTATATGTCCGATGATACTCATAACCGATATCAAAGTTATGTACGCAATGACACTTATAACCGATATCTAAGTTATGTGTCCGATTATACTCATAACCGATATCAAAGTCATGTGCGAAATGATACTCATAACCGATATCAAAGTCATGTGCGCAATGATACTCATAACCGATATCAAAGTCATGTGCGCAATGATACTCATAACCGATATCAAAGTCATGTGCGCAATGACATTCATAACCGATATCTAAGTTATGTGCGCAATGATACTCATAACCGATATCAAAGTCATGTGCGCAATGATACTTATAACCGATATCAAAGTCATGTGCGCAATGATACTCATAACCGATATCAAAGTCATGTAAGCAATGATAGTCATAACCGATATCAAAGTCATGTGCGCAATGATACTCATAACCGATATCAAAGTCATGTGCGTAATGATACTCATAACCGATATCAAAGTCATGTGCGCAATGATACTCTAAACCGATATCAAAGTCATGTGCGCATGATACTCATAAACGATATCAAGTCATGTGCTCAATCATAATCACAACCGATATCAAAGTTATGTGCCCAATGATAATCCAGAAACTCATAGCTGATATTAATAAATGATATATTACATATACCAGTTTTAATTTTACAACATTAGATGGCCGCTTTGGATTCAATTCCTCATCAGTAGTGCTTGGACAATAATTGTGGAAGCAGTTTTTAAATTAACCGAAGGATCAAAGAATATTTTACCAAAGTTAGCTAAGGAAATGCTTTGAACAAAGGAGTATACCTTAGTTTTTAAGGAATTTTAATTTTAACTAGCAGCAAATTCAGACAATAGTATATTGGTGACAATAATACACATTATTACATTATGATATGATTTTACTCTGATATCTTTGTTTTGATTGGTTAAACTACTTGCACGCGCAACACCGTTTTTCATCATATTGCACTCTGGAACATGATAAAACACCATATTGCACTAAACCAATCAAATCCACCGTTGGAAACTTGAATTGAAGACAAAAATAATGAATTGCGTCATTTAATGACGTCACAGACACTAGAACGTCATTAGTTGCCGTGACGCTACTCTGGTACCATGATGGCGGCCAGTGTCGGAACATAAATTTATTAGTAAAAAATAACATTTTTAAAATAATTTACATGTAATAAAACAATTATAGCATTTCAGTGAGTGCAATATGATGTTTTATCGGCAAAGAAAAGTAATATTGACCTCGGCCTACGGCCTCGGCCAATATTGCTTTTCTTTGCCGATAAAACATCATATCGCACTCACTGAAATGCTATAATTGTATAATAATTGTCTGCTGAGTTTGTGATATCCTGGGAAAGAATCCAACAGCAGAATTAAAACTATTTTCTTTCATAAAACGGTAATATATAATCAAAAACAAACAAACGTATCCATGTTCAAATCACAATCCATAAGAAAAGTAAAAACTTTGGAACTGACCAGTAAGGTTAGACACGTGAAATTCCACCAGGGAAGTGCGGCCGGGTGCTCAGGAAGGGTAAGCAACTCCTGTTAAGCTAGCTACATCCGCCACGTTTCCACTGTAAAGATACAAATAAACAACCATGGTGAGTTTGAAACAGGATTTTTAAATGATATTCCTAACAACCTTCTCTATGGATTCCTTGTCAAAACTTTATTGACAATAGATTGATCATCCCTAAATTTACTTTTAAAAGTCAATTTACACAAAAAGGTACTATTTCTAAGGCATGTGCTATGTTTATAAAACATTTTGAAAGAAGCAATAAATTTTTAATCAACCCTAACTTTGTTTTCAGTGTTTGTCTTTTTAAAAAATACTTTACTGCAATAAAGTATTGTTTCAAATGCATGCGTACCGTAGATAAAACATAAAAGAAGTAATATCGATGATGTATTTTCAATACAAGAAACATCTAAAATGACTCACAGAATAACTATTTAGTTATACATTGTACATTATAAATGAGCCTATTCTACTGTTGCTTCGTTATTTTTTAAATGCTGATACATGTATCAACTTACAACATATATTAATCTTACGGTTGAGATAGAATTATTAACTATTGTTAAAAATACCAATGCCCATTTAAGTTCTTAAAAACTGCGCGCACGAGAGAGAGAGAGAGAGAGAGAGAGAGGAGAGAGAGAGAGTAATAAATGCATGTGACATGCCACTTACAATATGTGTTATAATGTGTAAAAATATACCATAGGCAGAAGCAATGGGCATTATCTACATAGAAAAGAAAAGATGACAGCAGAATTCAAAACTCATCACGTTTGTCATATACTTTTAATTCAATCCATTCCTTTTCGTTAGTATCATAATCGACAAATCAGTTTTATTCTTTCAACTTCGCTAGGATATATGCCATTCACATATTCTCCAAATTTTGGAGATAGAATTTCATATATATATAGCTGTATGTCGAGTTTCTTACTTTATAACTTTGTTCATAGTGATGGTATTAATTCCACATGTTACCATAGTGAGAACATACAGTAGCCATAGTTACAAAAACAGTTTAGTTTTCAAACCGTAATCCATATTTCCAAATGTAAAACATGCGTTTGTCATTCATGGCTTAACAGTATTCAAAAAAGTACTTACACACCAAATTAAATGAATAAATAAAACTCTTCGCGTTTCTAGAGCATCCGACCTTTGGTAGCGGAATATGTTTGTGTGTGATTGATAATACTAATAACTTACAAGATATATTGACTTTGGAAGACATTAGATTTCGTGTCAAAACATGCTTCATCTATTTATTTTATGCTGTAGACTTAGGCTTATGAAAGCCGTCATCACAATATTATTGATAAATATCATTTCTCTGTATCCAAAAGTTACCTGGTTATATTTGACGTCCCATAGTTCTATCTTCCATCAATTCCTGTTTTTGATTACACACGTGGCGAGTGTAGAAAGCTAAATAGAAGGATTTTAACCTTCGGGATCATCCTCACTCATTTTTCTTGCGAAGTCGACGTATTTAACCTAATTTAGCCAGCTTCAAAGTTTATACTTTGCAATGGGATTATGGTTTAGAGAATGTTGGAATGTTTTTTTTTATTATTTTTTGGAATATAACTACTACACTTGTTAATAAACGATTATTCAAAATTAATGTTTGTTGTGCAGATTGAGGAAACATAATTATTTAGACATAAGAAACGACCTACCCAATTAAATATGAATTACTTATACCAATACCGTATTGGATAAAACATATTTGTTGTTTTAATCCGATGTGTGTAACAAACCGATAAATTACCACAAATTAACAAGATTATCACTATTCTATATTTTTCCCGTTGTACGGAGTCTACTTAAAGTTTGTTTATTGATACGTAGGCGTTAATGTATTACTTAACAAAGACACTATACTTAATTTCTGTAAGTGTCGTCTTAATTTACTTTAAATTGTTATTTTCATGGTTACTTTAACTGAAGGATATATGTGTATTTACTTTGAACAATACTGTATCACCCATCCATCAATTTGAACCAAGAACAAAACAAAATCACAATCCTCTGATTTCATTTATAAAACACATAAAAGTAATACAGAATATATCTTAGAGTTGGCTACATAGGTATATGATTTGTTTACCTTGTTCTTCTTTTCCCTGCTGTCTTTTATTTTTAACAGTCAGAATCATATTTAAGACAAATGTAGAATTGTTATGATTATGTAAACATATCAGCATTTAGTGAAATATATTTGTCATACATTCATGATAGTTTAAAAATAAAAAATAAAAAACAAAATAATGTACCTTTCAAAAGTTTAAAACAGTTTTTAAATAACTACCGTTTTCTAACATAATCTACATTTTATGACTATACGTGAGAAATATTATTGAAAAACTTAACTATAATTTTGTAAGCGATACTTTCAATTGTTTTCACTTTGCAATTATTCAAAATCTAAAACAAATGTCAATGTTGGTAAAACTGTGGAAATATTTCGTTCTCTTTAGTTCTGCTTTATTTGTATCTTTGTAATAATACGAATTCCTAACACATTCATTTAGCAAGTTTATAAAATGATAAAAAATATAATCGTTATATTGATTAACGTTTTGACACGATAGGCATTGAAAAATAAGGCCGGTCCGGCTATTTTGTTTGATCAACGTTTCGCTAATAATGACAGTATTGGCACTAAATAATAGGCTATGAAATATCATCCTATGACATGTTTAAAATGCTACAGGGAATCATTCATTATTCCCCTTTAAAGCAAAAGGACGTAAACTAGGTCGGCTCTTGCTTTCTTTTTGGAACGCTTTCCTTTTTCACCATTAGTTTTGTTTATTGGAGGATTTTGTTTTGAGATGCTTTTTTACAAATACGGGTAAAGGAATTTTGGTAATACCGTGCAGTATTCAACTTTAGCGATGAAAGACGCTCTAATAAATACCAAACATACTAATCCACGTCCAAATCACAATCAAAAGCGAAGTAAAAACCTAGACACTGACACCACTAAACTTCACAATGGAAATGAGATCCGGAAAGAAAAGCATTCTTTATTAGCTAGCTTACTCCTTCACGTGAGAAATCAAATTTGAATTCAATGAACAAGGAACTATGGACGTTAAATATAACAAGGGTAATTTGGATACAAAGACATTATACCTATTAACAACATCAACAATATCGTGATGACGTTCATAAAACAAGCCTTGATGTCCTTGTGTCAATTACACATTATGCCAGTTTCCATTTTACAGCACTACACTGCCGTTTCGGATTTCAATTTCTCATTAGCAGTGCTTCAACTAAAATTGTGAAACTAGGATATTTTCAAGGGGTTGACAAAATATCCACAGGACCAATATATATATTTTTTTAAATTAGCTAAGGGAAAACTTGGCGTGAGGGATTATACTTTTTTAGGATTTTCATACTAAAACTAGCAGCAAATGCATTATAATTCAAGATATAACGCAGTCTGTAACATCTAGCATCGTTCTCCGTGTACAATTGTTTCCAAAGTATAAAGTTAGTTTATTCAACCGGTGTTGTCAAGGATTCCAGAATATATTTACAGTTCCATCATGCTGTACACATCACTTTGCCTTATACAACCAGTGTTAGCGTAGATGGTTTCCTATACGTTTATGCTCTATAAATGTTTTGCCTTCAATGCCTACTAATTTCCTAGACAAGAGAGCTTTTAGTTAATTAATTTGGAATGCGCGAGAGTGATTGGAATATTTATAGTTACCAAAATATATCAACAAAATAAGAGATGGTAAGTTGTTTTTGTTTTTGTTCTCATTTTTTTTTTTTTTTTGGTTTGAGTCAGACATTTTTTTATATATTATTATTGAAGTATTTGTAGAAAATTTTAAATGCAGATTAATAATATGCTTCTAAATTGTAATGGATAAGTATGTGTGTTTTTAATTTATTCCAGTTTAAAAATACTATTATTAACAGTTCAAAATAGCAATAAAAAAATCAAAATATGTATGAAATGTATGTATGACGACTGATATCATCACAATTTAAACATAATTTTCATAAAAAGAATATAGCTAAATGGTTACTAGTAAGCTGACGCAGCCTAGATAAACTTTTCTAAGTAAGTGACATTCTGTCTAATTAAATAGTGATTGTGCCATTGCGAGGTTGATAGATAATTTCTCTAACAATAACCTTACTAAATAGTGATAAACCTGCTGATTATTTACATGCGATATATAAATAGTATTTAGATGATAATAAAACTGTATTGTTTTTTATCAATTCTGACCGGTGATCAATTCTTCCTAATATACCTAACAGAGCATAAAAAGTTTATAAAATACACCCCAGATTTAATCATACAATTAACATCAACACATATGGTAAATGAAATACGAACCTACTGTTTCATATTAAAATCATATAATATGTATAAAATCTTAAAACAAAAAATATTTTACAAACTTCACGGCAAAAAAGTCAAAGCATTTATTTAACTGAAAATGATTGGAAACAAATATACAAAATAATTCACCTGACTACTCTAAATTCTAAAATACAGTGGTTCCAATACAGAATAATTCATAATATACAGTGAAACCTCCCTAAACCGGACACTCTCTAAACCGGACAACTCTCTATTCCGGACAAAATATTTGGTCCCGAATTTATCCTTTTTTATTCAAACTAACAAGAACCTCTCTAAACCGGACACGCTCTATTCCAGACACCGGACAAACTTTTTAGTCCAATGTTGCTTATATCCTTAAAATTGAACCTCTCTAAACCGGACAACATTTTGAATTTTTTATAATTATTTGTTTTTTTTTCCTTTTTAGTATTAGTTTTAAACAGATTTATAAAAATATTTAATCATGAACTGCAATTAAAAATCTTAAAAGTATTTTTATTATTTTTTATTCTTAATCTTGTTTAAACTATTTGGTATTTAATTTAGTTACTCATGTATTTATTTTTTAAATACCATTCTTCATTTCTTTTTGTGATTTTTCTTTATAATCTGAATTTGTTTATTGTTATTTATTAATTGACACCATAATTTAAGATAAGCATTTCTATATAATCTTATCATATTATCTATAGTTGCTTCAGTTGTTTTGTTAATTATTATCCAGTTACACCTTATGGACCAAGGAGACTGGAAAAGTGTCAACACTATTGTTGTCCTGTCAGGGATTAATTAAGGTAGTGTTGTATGCCTTGAGTACCCTAATTGGAATCCTATTAAGAAAGCGAATTAAAGGTGATTTAAAACCAATTAAAACATGTCTTTTACCTATAGCATATTCTATAATACATGAACATGTGCAGTATTAATTGTGGCTTCTCTGACCATTTATCATCTTTAGGGGAGATAAGCAAGGTTAAAATTTCAAAACCTCCTTAAACCGGACACCTCCCTTAACCGGACAAAATCTATGGTCCGGAGCTTGTCCGGTTTAGAGAGGTTTTACTGTAATTGTTACAAACACTTTTCTGTTTAAAATAGGTATTAAAAAAGGGGCATTGTGCAGTTTTTGTAAAGAGGAAAGTGAACGTTATTCTTCCTTTTGGGAATGCGATATAGTGCAACAATTTTTGAAGACTTGGAAAACTATCTTTTATCGAATGGTATTTTGTTAGATCTAATAATAATGAGATTAATTTTTGGATATTTCAGATCGTTAAATAGAGTTAAAAATTTTATACTAATGCATGTAAAACGTTACTGAAAAGTTTAAATATATTTTAAAAGATGTATATTACATAAAAAAATAGCAATAAGTAAAAAAAGTTAGAAGATTTCCAAAGTGAATGGCAACAAATCCACCGTATTATTATATGGAAAACAAAGACAATCTTGTAATTATAGTGTAAAATCTCTCTCTCAGAAATTATGCATTTACTGAAGATGAGCTCATGACACATTCTGTAACAGCACAAATCGACTACATGCCGTTAATTAATCAGGAATGAGCGCTCTATCTTTGTTTTTGTTCTTTCATTTAGCTGAAATGATGACTTTCTATTGTTTAGTAAAAATATGTATTTGACTATTTTGTTTCAGAAATACAAAATGTATCCATATCGAGGAATAACATTTACACTAACCATAGTTCTGCTATTATTGTATATTAAATTAACGGTATTAAGTCAAACAACACCAGTGTCAGAATTTAAACCAATTTATTATGATTTGGAACCATACATAGAGGAAAAATGGGTTTGTGGATCACCAAATAAGCCTTGCGAATCGGATCCAGATATTCTTTGCTGCGAACACTGCATTTGTGACTTCACATGTAATAATACCGAAGAGTTATGTTGCCATGGATCGGAGAGAACTATGTTTAAAAACAATACAATATCATATAATTTCTGTCATAGTGCTGAATTTCTGACTGTTGATGATGAAGAACTGACAGGTGAAAAATATATATTTATTTCTGCATGTAAACCTTCAGAAACCAACCAAACTCTTATTGAAATGTGTGTCGCCACTTCTCTATTGAAAAATTCTGAAAGCTTTTTCCAAACATTACCAGTGACATCAGAATCGGGTGTATCATTCAGAAACAAATATTGTGCTCTTTGTAATGATGTGACAGGATTTACCTATTGGGATGCTGAGGTTAAGTGCAAGGATAAGCAAATAGACGGTAAAACATTTACAGAAGTCATAGAGCAGGTGCGAAACTCAGATGATAAGTGTAATATTTTGTTTAATAACCCCCTATCTAAGATGAGGGTGCCGAGATGTGGATTTACACAAGCCTGTAGTAAGTTTAATGGCATAACAATGGAATCATGTGAACCTATAATGTCTGTATATTCCTTCAGTGAGGACGGCATCAAGAACAAACAGTGTTTTAGTTGTATTAGATTTGGGATCGCATGTAAGGTAGAGCGTTTTGAATCAACTGGATTTTCAGCTCTTTTAGATTTTAATTCAAAGGACGACAACAGAAATAGCATGCCCAGGGTTTATTCAGATACGTGTGGTGAAAATGAAATCTATGACAATATAATGGTGAGTGTTGATTGGATGTGTTGAGACAAATGGTATGGATGAAAACATAATGACGTAATTAACACTATTATCCCGTTTTACACAGTTACAACAAGAATGCATATCTGAAACTACTATAGATTCTTATACACAATATGCTATCATCAAAAACAAACATACTAATCCATGTCCGAATCACAATCCAGAAACAAAGTAAAAACTTTTGAACTGACAAGTTAGGTTAGACACGTGAACTTCCACCAGGGAAGTGAGGCCGGGTGCTCCGGAAGGGTAAGCACCTCCTGTTTAGCTAGCTACACCCGCCACGTGTGTAATCAATATCATAGATATTGCTTTTCGCAGATTATTTAAACCTGCTCGGGAAAATATATTCTGAACGATGGTCAACGCCTATATCTTAATAAAAAAACAAACATACTAATCCATGTCCGAATCACAATCCAGAAGCAGAGTAAAAACTTTGGAACTGACAAGTTAGGTTAGACACGTGAACTTCCATCCAGGAAGTGAGACCGGGTGCTCCGGAAGGGTAAGCACCTCCTGCTTAGCTAGCTACACCCGCCACGTGTGTAATCAAAATTGTGTGAAAGGAACATGGAACTATGAGACGTCAAATATATCCAGGGCAATCCTGGACACAGAGACATCAAACTTATCAACAATACTGTGATGACGGCCATAAAACTTTTTGAGGGCCTTGATAAGCTTAGGCTTGCAATATCCCTGAAGATGTGATTGATTTCTCAAGTTCTGCTTCATATTGAGACTGATGCCTGAATTGTGACGACCACAAAGGGCTACATTTGAAACTTTATAACAAACGTGATGACTTCAATTTTTCTATTGTCATCTTTCCTTTTCTATGAGCAATATACCTGCTTCTCCTGCTTATGGTGTATTTGTTTCCAATTAAACACAAACATACTAATCCATGTCCGAATCGCAATCCAGAAGCTAAGTAAAAACTGGAAATGACAAGTTAGTCTAGACACGTGAACTTCCAACAAGGAAGTGAGGTCGAGTCCCCCGGAAGGGTAAGCACCTCCTGTTTAGCTAGCTACACCCGCCACGTGTGTAATTAAAATTGTGTGAAAGGAACATGGAACGATGAGACGTCAAATATATCCAGGGCAATCCTGGACATAGGGACATCAAACTTATCAACAATACTGTGGTCATAAAATTTTTGATGGCTTTTATAAGCCTTGGCTTGCAATATCTTTGATAGTGATTCGGCCATGGGTTTCTATGTTTGTTTTTGATATACCATCTAAATCATTATCAGCAACTCCAACACAAATTTTGTCAGTCGTCAAAAATGTCTTCAGTTTTATTCAGAAAAAGTCTATTCTACATCTGACATCAACCAAATGTGTATTCTTGAACATTATAAAGAACGACTTGAACATCTTGCTACTAATCTCGTTTAAAAAGTATAAGATAAGAACATTTGATTTTTCTACACTCTACATCACTATTTCTCATTCTTAATTAAAAAAAGTCTTAAAGAAATTATTTACTTGTTAAATCTGAAGAAGACTGTCGCCAAAATCATTCAACCCCACATACAGATATATAGATGACGGGTCTCTTAACAATCCTAAATTTGGAGACTGTGTAAATGTTATCGATCCTAGTAAGCTTAAAATAAAAGATACGACTGATTCCTCAAGATCTGCTTCATATTTAGACTTATGCCTGATTTATGACGCCCATGACAGGCTACATTTTAATCTTTATGACTATCGTGATGACTTCAAGTTTTCTATTGTCAACTTCCCTTTACGATGTAGCAATATACATGCTTCCCCTGCCTTTGATGTATTTTCCCAAATTAATACGCTATGGTAGAGTTTGTTCCCACTACGGGAACTTTGTACAACGAAGCAGGCTGCTTGCAAATGAATTGTCTAACCAAGGATATTGCAAGCTTGGGCTTATCGTTCTGTAGCACCCGTCTGTAAAATTAATACTGCTATAGAATGTAATTATAACTTACTATGGTAAAGTTCACTCCATTTAGAATGACATTATGGTTGATTTGATCTTGCATCGATACATTACTTGTATAAAATTGATTTCTTCTTAGATATATAGGCATAAAATAATCATTGGGACATGTATGTGCAGTGTGTCAATTTTTTTCGAAACAAAGTCGCGTAAATGGCCACAACTTAGGAATACCGTATTGAAGATTTTTCGGTTAATATTGTTTTATATTTCTTTTTCAGGGCACATGTTTAGAGGTCAAATGTATTCCACCAGCCATTTTGTCAAACTTCAGATGTATTAATATGTACAAGACGATTAAAAAATTACGGTATGAGTTATTTGTTAAGGTGCTTGTTCAGAATCCAGAAAAGGTGTTAATCAAGTGTTCAACTTGTTTGCAAGACCTGGTATCAAACACATCAAAAATATACTTTTCAATAGATTTAAGCAAGGGGTTGAAAATGTTAAAATGCAGTTACAAGTTGTTTTTGAAAGTGTCTCAATCAGAGCACATTCCTGTAGAAAACAGAAGCATTATTTTTATGCTTATCCGTGAGAGATTCATCATTGAAGATAAACACGACTACATTAGCTTCGTGTCAGATTTGATATCATCGATTCCTGATGAAGTAAACGTTACTATTCTCAATGAAACAGTTACTCTCAATTTCTTTATTGAAAACAAGAGATACCCCATTTCGCGTATTCTTCGTTATCAATATGTAACTGATCCAGACGATGGTCAGATACTTTTAAATGTTCTAGGAAAACGTCTTATGTCCGGTCCAAAGTGCTTCATCTCTTCTCAGTAGAACCTTATTCATCAATTAAAAATATGTCCTCACGTTAGTATAAACAAACATTTATTCAAACATTTTTATCTAGGCCATTACTTGTGCTTCAGTGATGTGAATCTCTGCATCAGAAGAGGTCATTACGATGATACAGGAGACTTTTTAACAATATGTTATGAAGACTACATACAATTTTATGATTTGTATGATGCAGACACACAAAATCAGACAAAAGTATTGGATGATGAAGTTGAGGGCACATTAAGCTTTACCTGTACCATTTTATCCGTCATTAGCTTGCTCGTTGTACTTTTTACGTATTTTATTTTTCTTACCTTGCGAACATTGCCGGGTTTAAACAACATAGCGTTATGTGTATCGATGCTTCTGGCACATTTGTTGTATCAATTCGGTATGAAGCAAACACACCTTGGTACCGGTTGTATCGCCCTCGGCATATTGACACACTTCACATGGGTCCTTACCATTACCTGGCAGACGATATGTTGTCTACACGTGTTTAGGGTGTTTGTTACACAGACAGATATGACATCCTTGAGAAGCAGCAGATATAAATCATTTCTTTTTTATTTATTACTCAGTTTCGTATTTTCGGCTGCTGTTGTATCCTCAAACATAATTGTGAAAATGGTTTCGAGCGATCAGAAAGACATTGGGTATGGTGGGAAAATGTGTTACATAAATGACCCGTTTATGTTGGCTATGACGTTTGGTTTACCTCTTGGTTTATCGGTTGTCACTAACATTATCCTGATACTGATCGTCTCAATTAAGTTTTGTCGTATGCCAGACCTACAGAAAAATGTCAAAAATGAAAGGAACAACATTGCGATTTTTGCTAAATTGTCGACACTTACAGGTGTAACTTGGATCCTTGGATTCATTTATGCGTGGACAAACAATAAAGTTCTTCTCTATGCCTTTGTTATTCTAACACCATTACAAGGGGTGTTTCTTATGTTTTCTTTTGTTTGTAACAAACGCGTTTTTGGTCTCTACAAGTCAATCATTTTTGGCAAGAAAAAGAAAAATCAGTCTTCTCGCAGTACTCTCAAATCAAGTGTATACTCGAGTGATGTTTCGTTATCAACCATTAAACCCGACTGAACGGCAATTCTGAACTAAATATTAGTAGTCTATTCCAGAAAAATTCCCACCAAATCCACATGTCCAAAACATTATGTTTTAAGAAAAACCGCGTACTTTTAGAGCACGCAGAATGTTTTATCAATAATCCTGTGAATTCGGAGAAGTACATACTATCCATATGCGTTGTACATATTGTAAATACGACTAATTGTACATTTATTTGTTATTTCTCAAATTTAAATTAAATTTTATATGTATTTGCTTAAAAATGTACAAGTGTAAATGTTGTTATTGTTCCTCGCCTATCTAGCATTTATTCCCTTATTTCTTTGTCGTTTCTTCTTTTTTCGCGGGAAAAGCAATTTTTACTTTACAAAGACCATTTTATGTTTGATTAAACACAAGAATACTGTTGTTGTCATGGATATTTTACTTTGCTTTGGGATTGTGATTTGGACATAGATTGGTATATTTGTTTTTGATTGGTTTGATACATTATGTTCTGATCAAAGACTATTATATGATAATTAGAAACAACCAGTTGTCAGTTTCAGATAGATTAATAGACCACTAAAGTACTTAATCCGTAATCCCAAATAGAGGGGCGTCAATGGACAAATAGACGACATAGAAGGAATTACTTTAGAGATGTGAAGACTTCTTTAAAACTGGTGTAATTATTATTGATAAGTCGTTCAATCGATGTCTTTTTAATTGATTTTATTTTATTTATTTGTTTGAAAAGAAGTACAAGTATATATTTTATAGACATTTAAGCTGATAATTACCGGTAACTTGCGTATTTTATTAAAGGTAAACACAGCTATTCCTTTACCTTATTTGTCATTATTTCAGATACACTGCCACAACTCTGGTTTTACGGTTTGTTTGGTGATGTGTATTGCTGTGGTTAAGGCTGCACATGAGAAATCGTTGTCCTAAAGTTGATGTACGGTTGTCCTGAGGAAAGTTATAGAAATTTATTCTGGTCTTTCTTCAACAAATGCTGATTTCTGTCTTAATATGGCTATTGTATCCTTTCACTCTCCGTGTCAGATTTTTTCTCTTCGGCCAAGAAAACCATGAGCTATTCATAACAATTGTGTTGAGCGGAGAAACAAAAGATAAATCAAATGCATATTTTCAATGATAACTTACTCAATATAATGCCATATAACTTACAATTTCATATGTATGTTCTTTCTTGTAAGTTCTTAAACATAAACAATTTTTAAAGTATGCATTGCAATTATAAATTTCATGAAGCTTTCTACTGACCAGTTGTCCTACTTGGCAGCAGTGTACGAGTGTCCTTTGTTCAAATTTTGCATTATGTACGGTCTTCCAAATAATGGTTTAAAATATAACTTAACATGAAATATCCCATTTTATATGGTTTTTAGCAACACATATACCATAACGGTAAAACTATTAGCAAAAACTCGTGACAGTAACCTATTTCTCGGAAAAGAAGACAATATCGACAAATTTTAAGCACTTTCTAAAAAAGGACACCCATACACAACTGAAAAGGATAACCTTACAAAACCATTTTCAAAGATTTAGGAATATATATGATATTATAAGTTAAATGAAATTATAATTAAAAATATCAATAAAAAAAATATACAGATAATCAGTCTTTCGTTTTTGCGCTCACTACAATTGTAATGGACATTTCATGATTTTCCTTATTGAAATGAAAACCATGACAAATTTGAGTGAAATTATGTTTCTGCTACCACATGCTCAAACTAAAGACTACAATAGTCCTATTAAGACAGAAATTAGCATTCATTTGTTGAAGAAAGATCGGTAACATACATGCAAATTTCCTCAGGACAACCGTTCAACAATTTCTCATGTACAGCCTTAATCACAATGTTTATGCTTGATAATCCAGAACTACGTCTTATAATATAGTAACGAAATACTGTCGCCATTTTGATTGGAGATGTTCGTCTAATGTATAAACATTCTGTGAGCTTAAAAATATAATCAAATCTATAGGATTTCAATCATGTGTTCAAAATAACTGGTCCATTATACTGAATACTAACTAGTATATATTTAATTATAATCGTATTATGCTTCAATGTCAAATGAAAGAAATCTGTAGCTTGGTCAATACCCAAAACTGGCAATAATGCTTTACAACAATACAATAACACATGTATATTAATTTTCTCAAAATACAACAACAATGCGCCATACTGGTATGTAAATATAGTAATATTCTTTAATTAAACGTTTGTTCCGTAAGCAATGCATTAAAAGCAATATCTGAGAATTGGATCTGAACGCAATTTTAAACGTATTTGGCAATCGTTAAATATTTCCAACTTACTATGTACATTAGCGAATATCACTATAACTATGGATCGTTTATTGTTACAAGTTTTTAACTTTTACGCCCAGTGTTGAAAGGCAATCTAATTCAGTTTTCAATGACATGTCTTTGGAAATGTGATATGTATATTCAGAATGTTTCCATCTTTAAGATTTTGATAGATGCTAACTGGAATAACACATCGAAATGGAATGAATTTGTGTACTCGACTGATGATAAATGTGTCACCCACAGAATCCAGCTCCAAGCATTTTGGCAAATTCTGAAATTAAAAAAGAAAGAAAACAATTAAGAAAAAAATTACCAAATTTTTCACAATATATGCAGTTGCATACAGCGTCTAAAGCTTCTGTTTAGATCGTATTTTATGTAACAAAATGCTGAATGGGTCCGTCAGTGGATTAAGCGAGTCCGGATATCTCCCACCTGATGTTACTTAAAAATGTGTCTGTGTACTTGATGATAGAAGTACTGTCTTTTGTCGAACATTTACCCACATACAGCTATTAGGTTTGCGTTTGTAATATTTGAGAGTATAATGCTGTTTGTAAGTGCTGAATTACTCTAGAAACACATTTTTCATAAAATAAGACATAAATGAGTGTATTTAGGCACTGATGATTGTAATATGAGTGATATTGTTTGTTTAGTATTTGAGCAATGACACAAAATCATGTTTTGATACATCCATTGGCTTAAATTGTGCCTTGTTCTCATTTAGTTCGTTTGTTTTCTTGTAGCTTGTTCTTATTGCTACAGTCACTGTCATGTACAACTGTTCATATTAACTTTATAAAATCCATCATAAAGAGGTATTCAACGATAATTTGCAATGCACCGGATCTCCAAAAAATAAACATATAAACATGTAGGACCTTCATAATTTATTTGACCATCTTTATCAACGTCTGCTTCAGCTATCATCTCTTCCACCTCCTCATCTGTCAATTTCTCTCCTAAATTTGTCATGACTTGACGTAATTCATCAGTTTTTATATAGCCATTTCCGTCACGGTCGAACACCCTAAAGGCATCTGTAATCTCTATCTCTGTACCGTGTACCTTCATACGTCTAACCATCATAAGACAGAACTCTGGGAAGTCTATAGTCCCACTACCTATAACCGAAATGAAAGAATTATAATTACATTGTATGTCAGATTCTGTATTATATGGAGTTGGGTAGTGGAGTAATGGTGTTTAACGTCCCAGTCAAAAATATTTCAATTATATCGAGACGTTGTCAGCTATAGGTGAAGGTGCAGAAATTTTACCCGTGCGTTGCGCCGATGGCCTTGTACAGCAAGCATCTTTAAAGATATAAATGTCGTGTCAAGGTATGGATCGCTAAGTTCCGATCCGAAAGAACCGTGACTTTCGTTTCATTTTCGTAATGCCGAGTGCTTGGCGAAAGAAAAGTCACTATCCACTTTCAAGTCTTGTATCAGACACGACCGTGTATCGAATCCACAACATTCCACTTACGGTGCGAGTACTCTGCCAACTGAGCTACCGCAACATTGCGCAATGGTTCTGTATCATGGAGTGGAGTGGAGTTATGATGTTTTACGCCCCATTCAAGATTCTTTTACTTATATCGAGGTGGTCAGTTCAAAGATTGTGGAAAAATCGGAGTGTCCGGAGAAAACCGCAAGCAGCAAGTTGACTACTTGTAGCTTTCTTACACTAGGGTCAGCCAAGAATAGGATTCGAATCGAAACGGGCTCAGGCGGTAAGAGACGTTTGTGATCCGATTCTGTATAATGTATAAACCCATTAAATCATTATAAATTATCAGACTGGTTGTATTTCCTGGCATTTAATCGAAGACACTTTAGAGACAAAACAATCCAATAAATTGGCAATAGTTCAATATAGATATCATGTACACTGTCATCACTGTAAATATTCGTTCGAAAAAAATATTCTGATAAAGCAGATTTCAGATAAAATGGTATTTTTATCTTATTATTTTTAAAATTTTTATTTTTTCCAAAAATTAAAAAAATAATTTTCAAGAAATTTAACAGAGTTAAGCATAAATTTAGATTATTAATTTAAGATATCACATTGAAATACTGCAAAAACTCGATATTTCAATTCTATGAATGAAAATGAGATATGATGAATATAATATGAACCTATGGCAATTATTTGTATAGTTATTAATGGATGGCAGTGCATGCATGTACGTACTACTTTATATACAATCATTGGTGTAATAAAGGAAATGTTGATTTTAAATAAATAAAGTATATACCCTATGTAATTAACTCATCTGAGCCCCCCCCCTCCCCAATAATCAGAAATATGTCCTACTTTAAAATCTAGATTAATCCCTAGAATGTAAATTAAATATTTTACAATTGTATATGTACATGTCTTGTATATGTAAAATTGCCCTTTTGTTACCCGGCATTTGAACCCAGTGGCCCCAACCCTGGCACTTGATCATACCCTATTCAGTGTCTGGGACTATAAAAACTATATAACAAAAAAAATCATCTGACCCATGTCCTAAAACGCTGTACAGGTCCCAAGATAATATCATAAATCGTAAGTTAACTTACCGTCAGCATCCACGCTGGATATCATCTCCTCCAGTTCAGCTTCAGTAGGATTCTGTCCAAGAGATGACATGACAGACGATATTTCAGTCCTTGTAATAAATCCATCACCATCTTTGTCAAATAATTCGAATGCAACACGGAATTCTATAATACAAGAAAGAAATGAAGATTAAAAAAATATAAACACGTGGAATTTGAACATTTAAAATGCGCATGACGTTAACAAGGCATCACAATACCATGTGTTTTATGAGGAAGTTGTAATATCGAGTAATTGTGGTGGGTGTAGACAGATCGACATATATGGTCATGCTTACCTTTCCGGATCACCTAGACTCACATTCCTGATGGAAGGTTACGTGTTTGACTTAATTTTGTCAGTTATCAGAGTTTTCACATTGGTTTTGGGATTGTGATTTAAACATGGACCGGTATGTTTGATTCTGATCTGGTCCAATACAGTAGACTTGGTAGCTTAATGAATTTAAATTGGAGACAGAAAATGCTCACAATGACAGAGTACTTGGCCTCGCCTTTAATAGCCCTTTAATAATGGTCTAATCTGTATTACTATATATTATGAAGATAAGATACACGTTTACTTGAGGTCATCTCTTTATATTTTAAAAAAAATGTTGTTCATCTAACAATTTCGGACCCCTGAAACAACAATGCATGTTTGTTCAGTACAGACATGTCGAAAGTCTAATAAAAAAGCTGCCGATGTGTGTGTGTGTGTGTGTGTGTGTGTGTGTGTGTGTGTGGCACTGTCGAAAACTGTCGATATATAGATAAGCTGTCGTCTCGGCACAAACTACGTTAGCTTAGTGTTAAACTTTTGTCAGGTCTGTACTGTTTGTGTTTATACCTGCTATCTGGTCCTCTGCCATCTTATCAACCTTCAAAAGAAGAATAACATCATTTTTCACTTAAAAATACAAGTACATCATGTCTGTAATACAAATATCGATGTCATCACAATCTGATTGATCATTCAATTATTATTGGTATTATTTCACTTGTTTCAATAAATCACCAGACATAGGCAAAGAAGAATGTGTCTGTGGTGTTTTGATGATTATCTGAGTTGTAAAATTAAAACTTATATACCAGTGAGCCGTTATCTCTGCTGGTGGATGTTTCCCCGAGGATATCACAAACTCAGTACTTAGGCGATATTTGTGTGTTATTGTCAGAAATATAGTATTGTCAAAATTTGCTGCCATTTAAAATCTGAAATCTGAAACAAAACTATGGTATAGGCTACTCTCTCATGCAAAGTGTTTCCTTAGCTAAATTTGATAAAATATATGTTGGGCCTTTGGTATCTTTTCAACATCTTAAAAAACATTTTGATTTCACAATTTTGGTCCAAGCACTACTGACGAGGAATTGAATTCCGAAACGGTCGTCCAGTGCTGTAAAATTAAAACTGGTATGATATGTAATTCAACGTCTACATTTGGCCTGTCTGCCAATATACAGACAATGTGGTGCCATTGTTCAACAAACAGCTATATAAGGATTCTTTCTTTGTCGTATCACGTCATCCGTGACGCATCTGTTCAGGTCTAAAGTTTTCTCATAGAGTTTGGTGATACAACACTCCACGCCAAGGTTATACAATGATTTTACTTAAACTGAAATCTGAATAAGTTAGAAATATCCTGGATATATTTAACGACCCCATAGCTCAATGTTCCTTTCATTCTACACGTGGTGGGTGTAGGTAGCTAAACATGGGATTTTAACCCTTCCGGAGTTTTTGCTTTACTTTGGGATTGTGATTTGGAAATGATTTGTATGTTTGTTTTGATTATATGGTATTTATATTCTAGTTTTACTGACAAGTGTTGCTTGTAGTAAGAAGCCTGTCATTATCGACCAGTCTGTTGACTGACAATATTTCTTTAAATACCCGAGTTATTGTAAAACTAAAGTTTCGGTGGTTGTATAATGAACCCGATAGTCGGGATGATTGTGACACAAAACCCAGAAAACCATCTTACAATCATCCAGTGATACTGATATGTTTGTATTATATGCCAATTTGTTCTTCATTGTGTTTTGTGTCCTTGGTGACTGCCTGATATTTTCAAGAGCATTTCAAGTATTGCCAGGTGCATGTGCGTGCCTAAATTTTGAAGTCGCATAAACATGTAATATTATTATTCAAATCCGAACATGCCATATTACAAAAGCTTCATCTCAGCGGCTGCTACTTCAGCTATGTGTATCCTCTCATTTCGTTCTTATGCCAAATATCTTTTATAAACATTTGAAAATTGGTATAAGACAGTAAACAATACCATTTTTGAATGCATTGAATGATTTTTAAGAAGTATATATGGCATTAATATTTATACATGTACCTTTATTTCGTTACTGGATCCATCCGCTGATATCTCAAAAATCTGTCAAATGCAATAGTAAAGTACATATTTTATTATTGTGGTTGCAAAACCTCGTTTCTTAGAAGTATAGTTTTCTAACAGCATTTTCTAAAATAGTTGTCAAAAACAACAAAATATAATAATAATAATAAATAATAATGATAATGATAATAATAATAGGATTTCTATCATTTCAATCTTGCAAAGGTGTAAATTTCATGTCAAGTAATACCATAGGAACCAATTTATTATTGAATGGGACAAACTGAGGAATCTCTGAGGATTAATATTTTCTATTTTGTTCATTTACTCCATTTTCTCTTTAAAATATAAATTCCAATATATTGGATTTTCTTCAGTTCATGTACACAATGTTGCGTTTATGTATCTCAGTAGCTATTGCATGTACTTATATTTACCTTAACTGTGCTTTCTTCAGCCATGCTTGATTTCTACTGTCCCCTCAGTGTGGAATTCTGTTCAAGATTCTGCTCAAGGTGTATTTTACCAGTGTGTATCATAATACAAGGTTATGTAACAATGGTGATATTTAAACACCAAAATGCATCTCTAGACACTGCTGTTTAATGATCGTAATAAATCTACTTACCAACTATTGTCATATAACACCTGAATTAGACATATTTTCACCTGTGATACCTCAATCAGACAGGGGGGATCAGTGACCCAGGTTTGAATGTGATTATTAGAAACTTACAGATCTAAATTAGGTTTATGTATGAAATAAACTTATTCATGAATAAAGTAGTCAGACAAAAATGTAAACAGGTAGCTTACTTGCTTCTCTGCCTTGAATCGCGTAAATTGATTGATTGATTGATTGATTGATTGATTGATTGATTGATTGGTTGATTGATTGATTGATTGATTGATTGATTGATTGATTGATTGATTGATTGATTGATTGATTGATTGATTGATTGATTGATTGATTGATTGATTGATTGATTGATTGATTGATTGATTGATTGATTGATTGATTGATTGATTGTACCTGTATCGATTTTCGGGACTGAAAGGCGAAGCTAAATAAATAAATAAATAAATATGTTGATTTGGTATAACTTTTGTCATGACTTAACTTGTCATTAATTTCGGGTATTTCTGGATTATCAATATCAGACTTTCTAGATTTAACAGACAGTGTGTGATTTAAAAAAGTAATAAGTATTTTAATTTTTCTTATATTTTGTAGTTATGTAATCAAAATATGACGGTTAATGGATAAATAAATATCTAGTAGATTAGTCACCTGTGTGTAACTAATGACAGCATGTAGGAATTATTTGGTGCTCTTAACATAAGTTCAGGTAGAAGTTCCTGGCGATACAAGAAAGAGTGAGCTATTGACACTTGATTTGTTTACATCGTGCAACAGCTTAGATGCCGAAGAATTACATTTTTACAGGCACAAGAAAAATGTCACACGAGGCTTTATCTGTTTAACACTCAATAGCACTCAGACAGCCAATGATGCCTTCTGAAAAAGCCGGCAAATCTGGAGAAAGCGGGGCAGATGTGACCAAGCCCTGTGTTACACCAACAAGAGGAACAACTCTTGACCAGATAATGAAGGTGTACCTCTTGGTTGTGGTGATGATATCTGGTTCTTGGGTTCTGGGTTGTATGGGATATTCTTTCATCTGGGTTTTCCTTTTAATCAGTGCCTTATTTGTCGTTTGGAAAACTAAGTTGACTAATATTGTCCGTAAACATCTGGAAATTGAAGAAGGGAGGATACATAGGAAGAGAGCTTTGAAGCAGAGTGAGACTGTTGAATGGCTTAATTTTGTTTTAAATAGATGGTAGGTATAATATAAAATTGTTTAAATATAAAACAGGTTAATTCTGCTATAACTGACTTTCACTGCATACAGTGAACAATCTGATTTACCCCATTGTTTCGTTTCTTCCACATATAAACATGCTGGTCATGTCTGCATGATCACAAAACCACTGTGGTAGCTAAGTCGGTAGAATGCTCACTCCGTAAGTGGGAGGTTGTGGGTTCAAACCCCAATCAGGTCTGACTCGAGACTTGAAAGTGGGTAGTGACTGTTCTTTCACCAAGCACTTGGCATTACGAAATGAAAGTTGCGGTTTTTCGGATGGGAACTAAAAATAACGAGGTCTAGTGTCACAGTAGGCATGGCATAATAAAGAATCCTACTGTATAATTCCATCAATGCAATGCACAGGGGAAATTTCTGCATCTTCATCTATAGCTGATAACGTCTCGATATAAGGTCTCACGAAACAGTTTCGTATTTTCGTCCACAGTCTAACCATGAAATTACTTGGCAAAAATTGCCATGGCAACATAAATCACCCTACCGCTTTCGCGTTTTGCATTTTAAATGAATAAAAAGTATATACATGAAAAGAGTGGGTTTAAATGTTCGTAAAAATATCAAAATCGTAAATAATTGTTGAAGAAATACAAAACTACATGAACATTTCGGCCGCCGATATTGCGGCCCCTTGACAGCGTTTCGTAATACGATTTTAGCACCATTTTTAAAAATTAGTTTATCTCGAAAACGAGCAGAATGTGCTATTAATTTTATTGCATAAATAAAGAGCACTTTCAAAGATCTTTTAAATGATATAATGTTTTCCACCCTAATTAAACCGGAAATACACAGTATTTTGGCGTGAAAGTGCACAATTTGGGTGTTTTTGGACAATTTTTGTTATGGAAGAGTTACGTCCCCTTGCCTTTGGCGGCCATTTTGTTTCACATTTTGACATTTTTTTTATATGCGTCAGATATCTTATAATCTTAGGTCTTTAAAAAACTAAACATATGCACCTTGTCTCCAATAACAGTGAAATTACTTAAATTTGACATGTGTATACTGGTTTTTCGAGTCGGAAAATGGCAGAAACTGTTTAGTGATACCTAAATGAAATATTCTTTACTTGCATGTTAAACGTCAATGCTAAACTCTACATGATCATAATTTTTCTTTCATCTTTTTCCAATATAAATGTACCATCCATCTCCAATTTCTTCTGCACCATGTATGTCATCTTCACTTCCCTAACCCATCTGTTGTATCCATGCTTGTGCAATTAAAGATGTTGAATGGGTCATTACATTACTTATTTGTAATGTCAGTCAAAGGGTCACTACGGTCAGATTTCCCACTGTATTTGTAATGTCAGTCAAAGGGTCCCTACGGTCAGATTTCCCACTGTATTTGTAATGTCAGTCAAAGGGTCCCTACGGTCAGATTTCCCACTGTATTTGTAATGTCAGTCAAAGGGTCCCTACGGTCAGATTTCCTACTGTATTTGTAATGTCAGTCAAAGGGTCCCTACGGTCAGATTTCCCACTGTATTTGTAATGTCAGTCAAAGGGTCACTACGGTCAGATTTCCCACTGTATTTGTAATGTCAGTCAAAGGGTCCCTACGGTCAGATTTCCCACTGTATTTGTAATGTCAGTCAAAGGGTCCCTACGGTCAGATTTCCCACTGTATATGTAATGTCAGTCAAAGGATCCCTACGGTCAGATTTCCCACTGTATTTGTAATGTCAGTCAAAGGGTCCCTAAGGTCAGATTTCCCACTGTATTTGTAATGTCAGTCAAAGAGTCACTGCGGTCAGATTTCCCACTGTATATCTATATGTAATGTCAGTCAAAGGGTCACTACGGTCAGATTTCCCACTGTATTTGTAATGTCAGTCAAAGGGTCCCTACGGTTAGATTTCCCACTGTATTTGTAATGTCAGTCAAAGGGTCCTTACGGTCAGATTTCCCACTGTATTTGTAATGTCAGTCAAAGGGTCCCTACGGTCAGATTTCCCACTGTATTTGTAATGTCAGTCAAAGGGTCCTTACGGTCAGATTTCCCACTGTATTTGTAATGTCAGTCAAAGAGTCACTACGGTCAGATTTCCCACTGTATTTGTAATGTCAGTCAAAGGGTACCTACGGTCAGATTTCCCACTGTATTTGTAATGTCAGTCAAAGGGTCCCTACGGTCAGATTTCCCACTGTATTTGTAATGTCAGTCAAAGGGTCCCTACGGTCAGATTTCCCACTGTATTTGTAATGTCAGTCAAAGGGTCCTTACGGTCAGATTTCCCACTGTATTTGTAATGTCAGTCAAAGGGTCCCTACGGTCAGATTTCCCACTGTATTTGTAATGACAGTCAAAGGGTCCCTACGGTCAAATTTCCCACTGTATTTGTAATGTCAGTCAAAGGGTCCCTACGGTCAGATTTCACACTGTATTTGTAATGTCAGTCAAAGGGTCCCTACGGTCAGATTTCCCACTGTATTTGTAATGTCAGTCAAAGGGTCACTACGGTCAGATTTCCCACTGTATTTGTAATGTCAGTCAAAGGGTCCCTACGGTCAGATTTCCCACTGTATTTGTAATGTCAGTCAAAGGGTCCCTACGGTCAGATTTCCCACTGTATTTGTAATGTCAGTCAAAGGGTCACTACGGTCAGATTTCCCACTGTATTTGTAATGTCAGTCAAAGGGTCGCTACGGTCAGATTTCCCACTGTATTTGTAATGTCAGTCAAAGGGTCGCTACGGTCAGATTTCCCACTGTATTTGTAATGTCAGTCAAAGGGTCGCTACGGTCAGATTTCCCACTGTATTTGTAATGTCTGTCAAAGGGTCACTACGGTCAGATTTCCCACTGTATTTGTAATGTCAGTCAAAGGGTCCCTACGGTCAGATTTCCCACTGTATTTGTAATGTCAGTCAAAGGGTCCCTACGGTCAGATTTCCCACTGTATTTGTAATGTCAGTCAAAGGGTCTCTACGGTCAGATTTCCCACTGTATTTGTAATGTCAGTCAAAGGGTCACTACGGTCAGATTTCCCACTGTATTTGTAATGTCAGTCAAAGGGTCCCTACGGTCAGATTTCCCACTGTATTTGTAATGTCAGTCAAAGGGTCCCTACGGTCAGATTTCCCACTGTATTTGTAATGTCAGTCAAAGGGTCCTTACGGTCAGATTTCCCACTGTATTTGTAATGTCAGTCAAAGGGTCCCTACGGTCAGATTTCCCACTGTATTTGTAATGTCAGTCAAAGGGTCGCTACGGTCAGATTTCCCACTGTATTTGTAATGTCAGTCAAAGGGTCCCTACGGTCAGATTTCCCACTGTATTTGTAATGTCAGTCAAAGGGTCACTACGGTCAGATTTCCTACTGTATTTGTAATGTCAGTCAAAAGGTCCCTACGGTCAGATTTCCCACTGTATTTGTAATGTCAGTCAAAGGGTCCCTACGGTCAGATTTCCCACTGTATTTGTAATGTCAGTCAAAGGGTCCTTACGGTCAGATTTCCCACTGTATTTGTAATGTCAGTCAAAGGGTCCCTACGGTCAGATTTCCCACTGTATATGTAATGTCAGTCAAAGGGTCGCTACGGTCAGATTTCCCACTGTATTTGTAATGTCAGTCAAAGGGTCCCTACGGTCAGATTTCCCACTGTATTTGTAATGTCAGTCAAAGGGTCGCTACGGTCAGATTTCCCACTGTATTTGTAATGTCAGTCAAAGGGTCGCTACGGTCAGATTTCCCACTGTATTTGTAATGTCAGTCAAAGGGTACCTACGGTCAGATTTCCCACTGTATTTGTAATGTCAGTCAAAGGGTCACTTCGGTCAGATTTCCCACTGTATTTGTAATGTCAGTCAAAGGGTCCCTACGGTCAGATTTCCCACTGTATTTGTAATGTCAGTCAAAGGGTCGCTACGGTCAGATTTCCCACTGTATTTGTAATGTCAGTCAAAGGGTCCCTACGGTCAGATTTCCCACTGTATTTGTAATGTCAGTCAAAGGGTCCCTAAGGTCAGATTTCCCACTGTATTTGTAATGTCAGTCAAAGGGTCGCTACGGTCAGATTTCCCACTGTATTTGTAATGTCAGTCAAAGGGTCGCTACGGTTAGATTTCCCACTGTATTTGTAATGTCAGTCAAAGGGTCGCTACGGTCAGATTTCCCACTGTATTTGTAATGTCAGTCAAAGGGTCGCTACGGTCAGATTTCCCACTGTATTTGTAATGTCAGTCAAAGGGTCGCTACGGTCAGATTTCCCACTGTATTTGTAATGTCAGTCAAAGGGTCCCTACGGTCAGATTTCCCACTGTATATGTAATGTCAGTCAAAGGGTCGCTACGGTCAGATTTCCCACTGTATTTGTAATGTCAGTCAAAGGGTCCCTACGGTCAGATTTCCCACTGTATATGTAATGTCAGTCAAAGGGTCCCTACGGTCAGATTTCCCACTGTATTTGAACTTTTGGTAATCTCATTGTTTTATCAATAGAAGTCGGGACACTTCTTGGCCTGATATCAATAAACAAGTGGTTGAAACTCAATAAATGTCAGTTACTGTTGACTGTGGGATCTTTATTGACTTTAATATGTCACCAATCTCTCGTCTTAAATAACCATTTTGAAATAAGTATACTGACACTCTCCTGACAATTTTTGCTCTGCTATACTCGTCATGTTTATGTGTTAATTTTAGGTGACAAACTAACCATAAGCAGACGACTAAAATTTGTTTTTACATCATTCTGTCATTACTGTAGTGTGCTAAAGATAAAGACAGTCATTTGACATTTTTGGCAAAGGACAATGCCACAGAAAAATGCTACTTTGACATTTTTGAAACATAAACATGCCACCATTGTGACCAAATATTTTTTGCCTGTCTCTGTAGATGTATACACTTGTAATTTGCCCATATAAATATGTTACCTAGTATTATGGTGGGCTTTACTCAGATTTTAATACTTTAAAGTACAAAAATGTAATAGACATGAATTAAATAAATGTGATGTCATAGTATGAGCAAAGAATGTGATTTATCCAATGTCATACTCCTCAGAATCCCCTGCTTCTACTCTTGACTACTACAATAGTATTAATGCCATAAATGGGGTATAGGTATTGAATGCCAGTCAGATTGGACAGACAGGCAGGTGGATCCAATTTTCTCCGTTGTTTAACAAGAATTTTAAATGTTTTAGTTGTTGCTATATGGCTCAGCTCTATAAAAGTCTCTATTTAGCCTGAATGAGACAATAGGTAGAGTGGTATTGTATAAAAGAATGGTAAAGCTTAAAATTAGAACTAGGAATACAACCCAGGCGAATCTACCCTTCAGTTTAGGTTCAGTTTAAGGATATTCTCCACCAATAGATCTTCCTAGATCACATCAATAATGATTACATTTGGTATATAGCAGAATAGAATTCAATGCAGGGTTCAGACAACTAGACATCTAGGTAACAAAGCTTCATACTTTTTAAAATGAACTACAATAAGTATGCTTCTTAAATATTTTAGGTGGGTGTTTAATGCAGAAACAATAGAAGATCTTGTTAAAAAGAGGATAGATGAAAGACTGATGATAGTAAAAACTTCAGTTGTAGGTAGGAACTTTTATAGATAACAGATGTAGAAGAACAATATGACAATAGTATATTTTCAATAAACCCCATTCAATCAATCTATCATAAATGAAGCAGGGCCATATGTGTCATATTGACATTTTACTCTTGTTTATTTTTTAAAATACAGAGTCATTAAGGGAGTTGACAACGTTATTGAGGGGCATTATAACAAGAGTGTACTATACACATGCTTTTAGCTCAACCAACTATAGCCAGCTGAGCTTATGGAATGGTGAAGCGTGCGTCCATGAGTTTATGCATCAGTAAACTTTGATCTTCTCCTCAGAAACCACTGGGCTACTTTAAACCAAATTTGGTTTTGAAGGTTTTTTTTAGGTGGAGTACATAAAAGTTTGTACAAGGCGACCCTGTACAAAATCAAACATGCTGCTGTTACTATAAATAGCAAAATCGCTAAAATAGCCATGGTGCAATCAATTTTCAACGATTTCCTTCTAGTTTGAAATATAAAGAGTAGATAATTGGCCATTTAACATATATATTGGGTTTTTTGAGAATTTTTTCATTGATCCAATTTTAGCAAATTATGCAAATGAGGTGAAAGTTTTTGCCAATTCTTTGAAAATCTTCTACTCATGAAACAAAGGCCAATTGAAAGCAAATTTGTTGTGGAAGGCCCCTAGGTAGAGTAGATAAATGTTTCTACAGGGCGACCCAGTACAAAATCCAAGATGGCCACCATTGCTATATTTGCTCAGAAATTTTTCATTGATCCAATTTTAGCAAATTATGCAAAATATGTCAAATTTTTCCAGTTGAGCATTACAGGCCATTCATTTTACTTTCACAGACAATATAGAGTTAGTGACCTTTACCTTTGGAGATTATACACCAACAATAAAACACATAAATGCCTTCGAATATGCTGATGGTATACCAGGAGGGCGTAAACCAATATCATGGACCAATATCAACAAGCCACCGGTTGGTCTCGACAAATTGACATCATATCAGATTGTTATAGAAATGGATGTTGCTAGTGTTTGTGAAGATTTCAAAATGATATTCAGATCCACCATTGGATCAGGAAAGTAAGTATGACTTGAAAATGAAAATTGATGGTAATGAAAAAATTATTCCCCCAAAAGTAATAATTATTATATCCCCTGCAAATGAAATTTAGGGGTATATAGGAATCATTCTGTCCAATTGTCTGTCTGTTGGCCGTAATATTGTCTGTTCCATACCTATGGCCATGTCTATGGATGGATTATGATCAAACTAGGAACATGTAAACCAACATGAGATGTGTTGCATACCAAGTTTAGATCCATAGGTTAATGGTCAGGATCACACAGTCAAATTGGGGATGTGGTTTATTTGTCACTAAAGAGACTGCTAAAGTTATTTTAGTTCTCAAATAGTTATTTCACAAGATTGAAGGGCAGAATATTTAAAGATCAGTATTTAACAGATGGTACCGGTAACAGAATTTGATTATTGTCAAGTTTCATTTTGTACTCAGGTTGATTAGTTGGATTGGTTTTCATACCAAAGTCAGTATTGCCACTTATATTGAAACATCAATTCTAAGATCATCAGATCATAAAAGCCAGAGATTCAACAACCTTTGACAATAGAACTTTCTCACATTAAGATCTGTGAGAGTTGGATTAGAACCTAGGTGATGTGAGGCACTGTGATTTACAAGCTTGCACTTTGGACCATTCAACCACCAAAGGCTTATCTTATAATAAGGGTTGTAAATCTTTACTTTCATGACTTTGCAGAATATTTATTTTAATTGTTGTTTACATCATTACAGGGCCAGTTTAAGTTTTGATGCAGCTGTTGAAGAGTTAAGTATTAGTGGTACATTACAACTTGTGTTACATATGTCCATGGATACACCATTCCCACACATATCTAAGGCTTCCATATCATTTACACAATTGTAAGTAATACAATAATTAACTATGTAATTATGTCTCCCAAACAAAGTGTTTTTACTCTATTTCTTCCATCAACATTTTGTTCGCTACTTTACTATTTATCAGATCTTATGAAATTTCACAGGAACTATCTTTGGGTGAAGTAGATGTGCCATTGGCTATTCATATTAAAGTGGAAGACATGGGTTTCCCAGTTGGGTTTAGTTTATGGGACACTTGAAATTGTTTTCCATTTCAGTTGAAACTTGTTATATCCTATCTGTGCCAAGTGTAGACAAGTTTCATGTGGAGTGGAGAAATTATATCTTATGTCCCAGTTAAGATCCTTTTACATTTTAGCGTAGATCTGTTCAGGTATGGTGGAGATAACCAGAGTACCCATGAGTAAACCACTGACCATTGGCAATAGGACTGACAAACGTTCTCAATATTTCATCTGCCTGAGTGATTTAAATCTAGGCAGTGAGAGGTGTTGTGGTCCACATTATCCTATAAACTGACATATTAGACCACTTGGCTGCAGATTGAAGCCCCAGAAGACCAAATGTCATATTCACATATTGGTATGATACAACTCCTGTAGCAATATCTAGTTAGATGGAGGTTGCATGGTGTTTCTGCAGACAAAACCCTTGAAAAACAATTTTTCACCATTAAACCTCAACAAAATCTGTTTTAATATCACTATGACATCATAGACATTGCAAGCTGAAATTAATGTTTCCAAGTAAAGTAATTGTAGTGGCTTTATATCCATAACATGACTGAGTACATGTAATACTAGATAAATAATTACTGACCAGTTTTGGTGGCATAAGAGGTATTTTACCATACCCACTACTTTGTTCAACAAACTCAGTACCACTTTGCAGATTAATTACTGAATATTTGTCTAATGTTGTAATAATAGATACATGAGATAGTATTGCAATATGGGTTCCAAATCATAATCTATCATCAGTTGAAATCGATTAGTGTTCTAGATGCAGTTTTACTGATTATGATCAGCTGAGACTTGTACATATATTTTGGAATTGAATGAGGTTTTTTGTGTTTTGCTTAAATTCAAATACAGTAGATGTGGACAGATAGACTCACTGGTACATGTTTATGTTAAACTCACAAGCACTATGCAGTAGTACTGTACTAGCACAAATTTCGTTTTTATCTGAAGACTGGAATATGCCAGTGCTATGTTAGGGCTATGTACGAGAAAAAACCAGCATGGTAACTGAAACACAGATATTGTAAAAGTACCTATTCCTTTCCTAATGATTAATTACGTAAAATTGTAACTGATAGTCACTATCAGGAGGCTTGCAAGTGCCATTTACTATTTTCTTCTGATTATCACCAAGTAACAACAATATTGTTTTTGTTTTTGTAGACCAGATGTATGGTTTAATGTAAGAATATTAAAATCTCTACACCTTATGGAAGTACCTATTGTAAAGTCCTGGATACATACACATGTAATGGAGGGCATCACTAAAGGTTAGTTATTATAGCTACAAATATCCAAAGATGTTGTCATTATATATACATCCATCAGAAGTTAAGTCTCTGTTTTAGTGGTGTTCTTATTGCAAGCTTCACTTCTGTCATTTCTACTGTGTGGTCTGGAGCAATGTTGAAATTAAATATATTGGTAAAAAACATACCACCATAATTTCTGAAGTGCCTGTATGAGTTCTTGGTGTGTCTATTGAATGGCAGCAAACAGTACTACCCGGCAATGTGAATGGGTCATCTTATCAGTTTATCAGTTATCTCCCTTAGATTTGGGCTTGATTACAAATGTACAAAAAAATAAATATCAGTAAAAACAATATAATACACTTGTACTAATGCATGTTGCCAACAGCTGGTGTGTGGTTTTTTGTGACTTTGTTTGGTTTCTTTTATAAATAAAAACCATCTCTTCAAATTATGTCTTTGGGATAGCATCTTGGGTATGAGGCAAACACCTTTCTCTGCTGTGGATTGTTGTAGACCACATGTATCTGTGGGATCAATCACTATTGACCAGCATGTTCGGCATAGTGAAAGCATACATACCCCGGTACTCAGTGTTGAACGGGCCTCGTCTCTTTTGCAGGGACAATTATGTGAAATGAATGACTTCTACAGGGAAGAAGAAAATATGGTGTTAACTAAGAGATTTTTATCTAGGAAAGACTTTCATTTGTGTCCTCTGATAAAATTTGAATTTGGACTGAAAAAGGCTAAAAATGATAGAATAAGAATAAATTAGCCATTTCAGTGAAAAATAAATTTGCAAAACAACAAATTTACATGGAATTTAATGGGTACAGTGTTAATTAAAGAAATTCAACTGTTGAAGACTCCACTAAAATTTTAATTTTATGGAAAAAAGCTTAACATGACAAAATCAAGCCATTTCTGTGAAGAAATAATTTATTTCATATTGTACTTTTAAAAAAAAATAAGGAGTGGGTGGGATGTAGGGGTGGGGTCAGAGGGAAATCTTACCTTAAAATTAACACACAGTACTATTATTTTGTGGTATGTAGTAATATACCTTGTGACTAAAATAAAAATGCAAATGAAATTATGTAATCCGGTATATTACAAGTAGATGCATTATATTTAAGGTTTTAGCATCTCAAAGGTTTAGGACCTGGGAATGACTGTGTAAAGGGTTTCCTTGGAGTGGAGGATGCCCCTGAAAGCTCAAATAATAATATGTTATAATTTAGATCCATGTGTATCACTGCTAATACATTGTATGTACGGTATTAAAATATCATTAGATTGATTCTTAAACTAACATAGTCATTTCTACATTATTTCATATAGAGATTTTATCTCACAGGCTACATGGTTAATCTTGTGAAAAATAAATCTGTTAATGTAAAGCTGTTGTCTCTGTTCATCTATTCAGGAATCTGCTATTTCTGATTAAGGTGATCAGAACATTAAAAAGTCTTGATATCAAACAATAGCAGATAAAACTGAACTTTCCTTTGTAAATTTAACTACATGTAGCTTGTCACTGTTTTGTCAAGTCTTGATTTCAAATAAATTGAAATAATAGCATGCAGATATGATATAACTGACTTTTCCTTTTTACCAATTTTCCAAATTTTACTGTTTTGCTGTTGATTATGCTAACCAATTCTGTTTTTCCTCTGGTACTATTGTAGACAGTATATCAGGAACTGATCTTTATTTAATCAGCTGATTACAGTTCAGGGTGTTTTATGATCAGTATCATGAGATCAGATCAATGTGATCAATAAGTAAGTCCTTAAAATATTGATCACAAGATCACGAGATCAAGTCACTGTTTAGAGTTTAGTAATTGCTATTAATTTCTAAAATATCACAAAATAAAATTTACAAAAAAATCAGGTCGAATTCATTTCATTATAAATATTAATAAAATACATTTATGGTATTTTTTTAAAAGATTTTTAATTCATTGATACATTTTTATGTATATATTGAAAATTTATTTATTTATGAACTAATTTCTCTTTATTTTATTTATTGAATTCTACATTGAATTTCATTTTCCACCGATTCTGTAAAAATATAAAAAAGTTTTATTAAATTCTCTAAAAAAAATTCAACAAGAGAAGAAAAAATAATGGAAAAAGGGGATATTATGGAAACACAATATTTTTGCAGAAAATAGGAATATAATGGTGAATATTGTTCAGAATAATCTGCTTTGTGTAGTACCAAGTCAGTAATTTCTATCTTAAAACCATTGTGTTGAAAGTGTTGTTGTAGCTTCTTGTATATTCTACCTTACACAGTAGCAAATTTTCATTTTTGTGGGAAAATGTACCTGATGAATTCCCATATTATTGACTACTACTTGTATCATCTTCCTAATTCACTGATAATGTTTTTACAACAATTATCTTGCAATTACCAAGGTATCAGTGATGAGGAAAAAAACTACCTGATTTCACACCTGTGTAACATCTCTGTACTTAACACCTGTATTTGATGCTGGATGTGAATTGTGTATAGGGGATTATCTTCAGGATGCCATGTGATAATCTATGTGATTTATGAAAAGGATTAGTTGATTAGTATATTGGAAGTATATGGGGAGGTTTTATTAAACAAAAGAAAGACTATACCTTAAAAAGAATATAAGATTATTAGCATATTTGTAACACTGGAAAGAAAAAACAATGAAGATTATTTTAGATTATTAGTATATTAGATGTTTATTGGAGTTTGTGGATAACTAGAGTGACAGAATAGGCAAGATTTATTTTCGCTCAAGATTTTGAAGACAGCACATTGTTGTCAAGCTGTAGAAGAATTTAAAAAGAGAAGTTTAAAGGTGTGGTAAGTAAACTTATTTATTTATTTATTTATTTATTTATTTATTTATTTATTTATTTATTTATTTATTTATTTATTTATTTATTTATTTATTTATTTATTTAAATTCTAATTATTTTAAAATATTTGTCTCTGTATGATGCAAGAAAATATGAATCAAATTTTAAAAATCAATGCATTTTTTTCAAGGATAATTTGTTAATACTCAGTTATTTGTATTGTTTATAAAAATCCATTTATAAAAATTTATAATTTTGATAGGAATAATTAAAAAATAATATTTTTCAGATTTATTTTAAATTATAATTCAAGGATTAAAATATAAATTAATTGTATTGTTTTTGAAAATTCATTTAAGTTTTTAAAATATTTAGAATTTTGATAGAAAATTATTTTTGCAATCATACAAAGAATGAATTATCAAAATTATCAGAATGAATCTGTCTGAAATATAAACAGGAATAATTCCATACAAATAATTGTTTCAGTTATTTATTACTTTTAAATAATCAATTATTTGTCAGTATCTGTTATGATAATGGAAACATAGTTCCCCTTTTTTAAGTATTTTGCACAAAATTGTTAAAATGATTACCTTTTGAAAGTATTTCTCAAATTATTTTCCGGTGTGTCAGTTATAGAATTAAAAATCATATTATAACTATGTTTCCATTCCTGGTAGCCAAAATCGCCATTGGCTACTAATTTCTGAGGAATTTTTTCAAAAAGTAACATATTTTAGCAAATTTGTGGAAAAATACTTTAAAAAAGGACTATATTTTCATAAATTTTGGAAATTTGGCTACTAATTATTTTAAATTTATGAAGACCTAGTTATAAGTTTTTATAACTTCATGCTTACAAGTTAAAACTGAAGGGGTTTTAAAGCGTTCCCAAAATGGGTATGTTTTGGTAAAAATGTGGGTATGTTTCGTCCAAAAATGGGTAAGTTCTGGTAGGGTACCGTATGGCAAGGGTGTGTTTTGTCCTGCACACGTTTATTCCCCGAATGCCTACTCTATTAAAACAAACAAGTAATTAGTTTAGGGATTAAGAGGCCTTCTTACCTTACCTTAACCTTAATTCTCTCCGTGCCAGGAGGCACATAAGGCCTGAACATTCGCTCTCCACTTGTTGCGGTCTGCAGCTTCTCGACGCACTAGGCTCCAAGATTTCCATCCCGCCTCATTTCTCTCAACTTCCACCATCCTTCGCCACGTTGTCTTTGGCCGTCCCCGCTTTCTTCTTCCTTCTGGCGTCCACCCTAGTGCCACAGCACAGTCATTTGATATATCTTTTCTTAGGATATGGCCTATCCAGTTCCATCTCCTTCTTCTTATCTCTTTGCTGATGTTACACGTCTCTGCCATCTCCAATACAGTCTGGTTTGTTGTTCTTTGCTGCCAACTGATCTTAAGGATCCTCCTTAGGCATTTTGTTTGGAAGGAGTCGATCTTCTTTTCCTCTGTCTTGGTAAGCTTCCATGTCTCGCATCCATATAGTAATACGGAGAGAACAAGGCTTTTGAAAAGAGAGACTTTTACTTTTCTGCTAATGTTTGTAGCCTTCCAAATACTGTCTAGCCTTCGAAAGGATGTACCAGCCATCGCTATCCTCTTCTTGGTGTCGGCTGTGCCTCCGCCATCCTTGGTGACATTGGCTCCCAAATAGGTGAAGTTATCAACTTCTTCTACTTCACTATTTCCAACATGCAGGCTGGTGTCACTCTTGCTGTTAACCTTCAACACTTTACATTTCTTGGCATTCAGCTTCAGACCAACTTTAGCTGAGTTATCTTCAAGCTTTGTTGTTTTGCACTGTAGATGGCACATTGTGGATGAGAGCAGAGCAATGTCGTCCGCAAAGTCGAGGTCTTCTAGTATGGTGCTGAAGTGCCATCGAATTCCGGTGCGTTCTTCCTTTGTTGTCTGCTGCATCACCCAGTCTATAACTAGAAGGAATAGGAATCCTGACATGCAGCAGCCTTGTTTAACGCCAGTAAGAACGGGAAAAGGGGCTGTTGTGTCGTTTTCTTCTATTAGAGGCCTTCTGGAGGGACTTAAATTTCAACATGGTTACCTGTAAACTTTTTTATTTAAATAACATAAAAAATTAGCAAATTCTCATTTTTTGTATTGATAGAAATTTTATGGGAAGCTGGTCAACTCGCCCCCTAACCAACTCGCCCCTACCAACGCCCCCTAACCAACTCGCCCCCTACCAACTCGCCCCCCTTGACATTACCAACTGGCCCCCTTGACGTTACCAACTCGCCCCGACCATGAAATGAAATAATCTTGACTGTGGCGTAAAAAAAAATACTCCACTAAACACACTCCAGAAATGACCACATAAGTGAACCTAGAATATTGACAGTCTCGATGGAAATAAGTGAAAGAATCTTGACTTTGCACAACGTTTTAAAGCGGAAATAATAATTACAAACTAAACGAATCCATAGACTTATATATTTATTTTTAATCCTAACGCTTATATTTCGCTAAATCAAAGTTCTCCAGATCGGAAAAACGTGGAATACTGTGAGAAATAAAAGCGTATTTGCTCTAAAATAACCACTGAGAAAGCGTTACGATTATTTTTGAATGACTGTGATATAGTGCATTTATGAGAGAAACGTTTAACTTACTAGTATCACAAAGTCTGTGGGTCCAACGATCACATTTATCACACTGCAATGCATGTTGCTTCCCCTTTACACGTTTTTGACAAACAATACAATTGTCTGCCGTGTCCATCGTAACGTTTTATGAATTTCATTTCTAATCTCAGCACATTTATACATGTATCTGAAATCGTTGTCGATAATCTTATTGGTCAAAATATTTTGCTTTGAATATCTTTTGAACTTTCGAAAATGAAAACGAAGCCAAAGGTCGTGTGATCATATTGCACACATGTCCCGTAAACTGCCTGTGTATCGTTTAGTCAAAATAAACATGTTTGCATAAATTCACACTAAGCCATAACACACTGTCAACACACGGCAATTTCCGGTGGTAAAATGTGCCGATAATTGTTATTATTATTACTATTACAATAATATTTAAAAAAAACAACAAAAAATTAAGTTCACCGTGGCAACGTTGTTTGATGGATTGTACAAACAATAAACACGGGAAAATGCAAAAATTAATTTTTTAATGAACAGAATAAAAATTAATTATTATGATTATTATAATCATAATAATAAATTTTTATTCTGTTCATTATTTTTTAATTGTTATATATATTGGGGCGAGTTGGTATAAGTTGGGGGCGAGTTGGTGTTGACTTTAGAATAAGTGGGGGCGAGTTGGTAATGGGGCGAGTTAGCATGGGGGCGAGTTGGTATATAGTGGGGGCGAGTTGGAAGGGGGCGAGTTGGTTAGGGGGCGAGTTGACCAGGATTCAATTTTATGCATACTTAACTTATAAAAAAATCAACCAATAAACCAAAGATGTCATATAAATGATAAATTTTATGAATAATGTTAATTAGTTTTTTAAACAATTAAAAACATACTAGGCACAAATAACAAAAAGCACTATTTTGCAATAAAGTATATACAAAGTGAAATGGATAATTTATTTATTTATTTATTTATTTATTTATTTATTTATTTATTTATTTATTTATTTTATTTATTTATTTATTTATTTATTTATTTATTTGGTTAATTATGTGATAAAATGTTGAATATTGAATTTAGCATATTTAACTTTTGAAATTTAAATTTAATAAAAAAAGAAAAATCTTTGAATAAATAGATCTACAGAAAATATGATATAAAATGGATAAAAAATAAAATATGATGGAGCGTATGGTGCAAAATCCTATGCTTTCATTCTGTCATAGTGTTTTCACACTATTGAGGTTTTGAAATTATATTTGGTACGTTCTTTTTCCTTAGCAAATCTCAGCATGCATGTTTTTAAAAAGTTTGTGTTATTGTTAAAATGGGTAAGTTCCAGTTACATTTTAATTGAACTACTTTCTAGAGAGTATTTGGTCCTTGGAATGATAAAATTTCACGAAATGGTTCATGAGAATTTATAAATCTTACACTTCTTCCGACGAAATATGGTATTTGAAATTTTATTTTCAACATTTATTTAAAGATTTATAACTTAGTAAAACTGATTGACAAATTTTTCGAAAAAATGTTAATTTTTGCGCAAAATACATAATGAGTTGTAATGTTTGAATCACATTTGATAAAATTATCGTAACAGTTTATATTAAATAATAAATTTCGTGTTTTTGAAAGTATTATTTAAATCATTCTCTTTACTTTAAAGTAGATGAGGATGGTTTTGTTGTTAATTGTTTTAATAAATGTAAAAATTTTGTTTTTAATATTTGTTTATTACGCTAAAACACAGGTAAATAATAGGTAAAATAACAGGTAAAACACCCTTGAAAGGCCTTTTATTCCCCATCTCTAATTAGGTGTTGTTTTATGTGAGTAGGCGTTCGGGGAACACACCAGGGAGGGTTCTTTAACGTGCTTGAAATTAATTTTAACATGGAAAACTGTAAAGTCTGTATCAGTTCTAGTATTTTCTAAAATAGTTACCCCCCCCCCCCTCAAATGAAAATAAAACCTTTTAATTCCTTGAATATTTTACATAAGGTGAGATAGGATAATGAATAGTTTATTTAAATGTCACATATCATAAAACATATACATTCTAAAACATATTATGATATCCAGCCTAAAAGAATTATGAGATGCTGTATGTACATTTTAGAAGAACAGTTACCTTAAAACATAGTCTCATCCTGTATAAAAACATGAAAAATCAATAAAAACCACATCTAAGCTTAAACATTCCCAATAAAATATTACCTAAAATGACCTGCACTGCCACATTAAAATATAGTAAAACATATCTTCATCAGATAAAAGAATAAAACTGGGATAAATAGTCTCACACTCTTGAAATATACAAAATACAAACCATTGAAAAATGCCACTTATCTTCTATAAAACCAGTATTGCATATTTTACATTTTTACATATCAATTTTAAAATCAATAATTGAAGAAAAATGTTCAAAAAGGATTTTTTCTCACAATCAGGACGTTTTTTACCAAAATTCAGTCAGTCATGTAAAATTATTAAAACCCCATTAAGTATGATAAAGATCAATTTTGAAGGTAGTATTTATGTATTTACTATTTGTCAAAAAAAAAACATATAACATTTTCTCAAAATTTCCATAATTTTTTCAAAATTTTGATTAACTGAGCAAAATCATTCAAATCCTAGCTGTTACATATGGATGTTATATATCAAATTTCAAAGAAATATCTCAGAAATCATTTATAACAACAATTTCTCAAAATCTACCTATCTGCCATTTTCTCAAATTTTTCAAAATTGTTTGTGAAAATTTTGTAAAATTTGTGTATAAATCTTTAGTTTTTCACCCAATAAATAGAAAGCGAATTATATTAAATTTCAAGATGTTTAAAATTTTACATTCCAAAAAGATTAACTAAATACCAATGTTGATAAGGACAGTGATGATCAAAATGACTTCTGTGTTTGTTGCACTTTTTCAGGCAAGATTTATCCATAATCAGGAATGCCTTATACTCATTCTTATGCATATACCAGTAACTTAATTGTACCATAAAGCTTGGGATGATAAATTGATATCCTCGTGTGTCCTGAGTTCGTGGTACTAAAAGTTTGTGTCAAAAAATTAATGGGCAATTGTCAGCAAACAATGAACATTTGAGTCTTACTTCAAATTTCTTATCACTTCACTTTCAAAATCGGAAATAACCTCGGCTATTTCCGTTATATACCGGTAAACATCGTTTGTAAACAATACCCTCAAGTTAGATGCTATTTTGAAGAATGTGTGGGAAGTTCGTGGGAGGTCTCCCGGATTACGTGATTTCACATGATCAATTTCTAAAAATCTGATTTTATCTAAAAGCAATATTTTAAGTAGTCTAGTTTAGATTAACAACAGAATTTGTCAAAAAATAACATCTGTATTAAGAAAAAACGATCATAAACTTCTGGTATAACATGAGCAATTGACCTCGTTTTTACACCCGTTTTTACATCATGTTATATAGTGAAAAATGCATATATTTAACTGAAAATGGCGTAAGTGTCACACGTTTTTGATTTCATTAAAAACTATATTTACCTGGTACTAAATGTTTCAAACCAGGATCGGATAAGTAAGTCAGAGACTCCATTTGAAGACAACATAGTTTACATCTTGATTTATTTTACATGTGACAAAAAAATAATGAGATCGTTTAAGAATAATTTGGGAATAGTAAAATCTGTCTAAAAATTAAAATTTCCAATATTTTTACATATTTTCGTAATTTTCAAACATATTTTAAAAATTTTCGAACAAAAATGGAAATTTAAACACTTGAAGGAATTCCATTTGTGCACTTCACTAACATTTAATTTTTGGCTGAAATGTGTAAAAATTGTATGGTAAAGCCATTATGAACACATCTGTAAAAATTTGAATTTTCAAACATTTTACATCAGATTTTATGGACCAGGGTACAAAAGGAATGCATATCAAATTTCTATTTGCGAAAAAAATCATACAGCTAAAATGAGTGTGTAGCAAGTCTAATTATGGTTTACTTGACCAACTTTTTACTGATTATTATGTTCACTTTAAGTTTTTACCTTCCAAATTGTATTCTGGTAGATAAAAGATAAAAATTTTGTGCTAATGAAAGTTATATGTTTGGCATTGATGAAAAATTTATTTTGGCTGAATTGCTAATAAAATATGATGCCCAGTTTAATTGGCCCTAAAAGTTTATACCATCCAGAACAATTTGAGTTAAAACTACATGTACATGTGTTATAAGGTCTATAGCTTACATTATTTCCCTTGAATGTACAGGCTATTTAAGTTTCACTTACTTTTATTCGTGGATATTAAACTTTCATGATTCTGTAACTAAAACCATTTTGTTACTATTAACCTTCACAATATGGACTTTAGCTGAATATTTGAAAATATAATAATACCATTTTAAAAAATAACTTTGCAGTCATTAATCTTTTTGCGATTAGATCACATCATTGTTCCACCTTTCATAGAAAGGGGGGGATATTAAATTCGAGTTTCAATCTTTCCTTCGATTTTTCCGTCCATCTGATTTTCTTGTCTGCGCTAATTCTCCAAAACTAAGAAGCACTATTTCACGAAACTTGGTGCAAAGTATCAACATGGACAGGAGATGTCCATATTGTTAACCCTAGTTGGTTAAATTGCCAATTTTCCTTGGAGTTATGGCAATCATCATCATTAAAAACCACAAATTTATATAGCAGTTTCTGGGCTTTTTCTGAAAATTTTAGTTAATAAATGAACAATTTGAAATATTTTTCAAAAATGATACCACAGTTACGAATTTCTAAATCAATAGATCTAGTACCAAGTATCATTTTACTTGTTACGTCAAACACAGATGTCTTGATCTTCCAGACAACATGAACTTTTTAAAAAAAGTCTGGGAGGAGTTTACCAAAATAAGTCCGGTTGTCTCAAACTCAAATTTTTTAGATAAGTCAAACGATTTTTAGGTCTCTTGAATGGATATAAACTAAAATAGTAATCCTTTACTGAAACTAATTTTTTTTCAGTCAACTCGAACTAAATCTTAAGTCCTAACAATTTCATAAACTAACAAAACATGTTTTGATAAAATACGCTGTTTCCAAGATACAAAGTTCCGTATGAAGTGTCACGTGACTTTCATCCTCACGTGACTTAATTTTTGCCGCTTCGATTGTAAACAATGAGGTGAATCACTACATTGACTTTCAACTAGATTTCAGATTTAAAATTTTTAGAAATGGCCTTTATTCAGTATATAACACAATTTTCAAAACAAATGTAAAGCTAACAGACAATGAAACCCACATTTAAAAACCACCTGTGGGACTTAAGAAATATAGAGTCTTTAGACAGTTGGCTTATATATAGAGGTTGTTTTGAAATACATATGTATAATGCAATTGTCAATAAATCAGTGGTCTGTATACACAAATGGTCACCCTAGAAAAGTTTTATTGTTTTTACAGTTATAATTGCCAAGAGTGGATTTGAGTGGAGTGAGTTAAGTAATGGTGTTTCATGTCCCAATCAAGAATATTTCACTTATATCAAGACATCTCCAGCTATAGATAAAGGTGTAGAAATCTTGTCTGTATGTTGCACTGATTGCATTATTACGCAGGGTTCTTTATCATGTCATGCTTACTGTGACATGAGACCTAGTTCCCATCACAAATAAACATGACTTTTATTTCATAACGCCGATGCTGGCGAAAGAACAGCCACTATCCACCTTCAAGTCTTGGGTTTGGAACCCATGACCTCCCACTTATGGAGAGAGTCCTCTAACAACTGAGGTACCGTGGTGATTTGAGTAGAATAATAATGTTTAATGATATAATTTTCAATGAGACAGTCAGTTATGGATTGGCGGAAACCAGATATCCAGAATGTCTGCAGAATGTCTGGATATGTCTATTGCCAATCACTGACTAATTTGAAGAATATATAGTCCAACAAGGTTATTTATATATATATTTATAGTGTGTGTGTTAATATATCAAAAGTCACCACACATAGGGTGATGAAAAACATGTAAGTCAAATAATTGATAATGAACCACTGTTAATGGAATCTTTGACTTGCAGGCATCTACATATGAAGTCAAGCCTACATGTATATTAGTATTATGCAATAATCATTTTGACAAAGGATGTAAAGGCACACATATAAACATTTGGAAGATCAGAAGCCCTTAAAAATGTCTATACTTGTTTTTAATGTATTTTTTTTAAATCACTGACCCACCGTGAAATCAAGATATACATATTGGTATATGTACAATCTCATTTTGGGGTACATACATTTTTTAAGAAAAGGTACATGTACATGCATATGGAAACTTAAAATTCATATCTGACCTAATTCTGTAACTTCTGCGCTTTGTCATATTTTAACTTCTATATAGTTTTAAGTAAAATGAATGAAATAAACATCCACCTCCAAAACGGCAATCAGTTAAGTGGAAATTTTCTACACCATCAGTACTTAGATTCTGTGTGTAAAAATGAAAATATACAAGTCTGTTCTTAAAACTGCCCTAAAGGCTTTAAATCAGTCTACTGTCCATAAACCAGGATGTGGTCAACTATTAATTTAAATCTATTGAATTTCAATTTCTTTTGGACTGCCTTATTTAAATAGCTTAGAACCCGACTTAGGTAACATTTTTGGGGCCTGGCGTATAAGTGCATACAAGTTTTGAAGCGACCAAGTTCATATTTTGCACCATTTTCAGATATATTTTTGTTTATTTTGTCTAATAATAAATAAATCAATTTAAATCAAGTGGAAAGTCTAGCAGTCTAAAGTCTAGTAAAGCAGCGTACCCCCATCTAACTTCTCCTTGCCTGGCAAAGGGTTTCCTACTGCTTCAGACAAAAATGTCCGATAAATCTTTATGAACTACCGGTATATTTAGATGTTAAAATGTCATTAAATCTATTTGTTTAAAGTATTTTAATTATTTGATGCAGTTATAAGTTCGAAAATATGTGTAATAAGTGTTTAAATACAGCCCATCACTAGCACCCTCCAGCCGATCAATGTTGACATTTCTGTTATGCCCTAAATTACAGACTAGTCACGTGATTTAGGTCAATACTAAAATCTAAATCGGCAAGGAATTAATGCATCTAAGAAACGGTGTATTGTCAGGAGCTTGGCACATTTTCATAAAAAAAGCATGATTTTTATCCCAAACTGACCCAATGGCTGCCACTAATTATTGTCCTAAAAGAATAAACAATCACACAGATACAAAAGCCACAAGTACTGTCAAGCTGAACATAACCAAACAATGATCGAAACAACATTGATTACTTATGCTCAGAAACTGGAAGTGTTGGGGGTGATAATGGTGTCCATAAGCTAGTGTAATCAGAATAGAGACAAAATGGAGAGTAGAAATAATTAAGAGAGATAGTTTTTTTAAAATCAAACAAATCTTGAGTAAATAAAGAAAAAACATGCATTAAACAACTACGGTAATATGAAAATGATGATGAACATGGGACTGAAAATGAAGTTATTTCTGGTCGTCAAAATTACCCCCACCCCCCACTCCAACTTTGTTTATCTTGATTTGTGGATAAGTTGAACTATTTCATTTCCCTGTGTAGGTCGAGATAACGAGATTCAACTGTATATATATATAACACATTCACAAAAGATATCTTAAAGTCCGGTAATTAAAAGTAATTTACAGTTGTTTCATTTGTTTTAAAGGGTTAGCTCTGGCTCTCAAGAAGTTGGAACCATAAAAAATGAAATTTAGGAGCCATTTTATATGTTAAGGAGCTAGTAATACTAAGAAACTAAAAACTACAAAAATAAGGTCATAAGTATAGTTCTTCTGATCTGATGTATAGTTTGTTCTTGGTCAACAATTTGTAACACTGGTTTTACTTGTTCATACTTGCATAGAAAAAAATAAAATCAGTGATTTTTGTCTTCTTCATAATGGAATTGATCAAAATTTTTTAGCAAAATATTAGCCAAAAGCTAGAAATTATAAAAATTAGCAATTAGCTTAATTCGCGAATGGCAGAGCTTACCCTGGTTTTCAAAAGTAGAGAAAACTATTACTTTTTATAAATATAAAAGTATCACTACCGAGGATTTAAGGGAAAAATACATGTTATATATATATTAGTAAGACTTTAATAAAAGAGTAAAATTTACCCAGCAAACTACCTTGTTATTACATTTAACTAGAAATCTGTAGACCTTTAGTCTAGGTTCACAATCTCGGTCGCCAAAATTGCCATTGGCGATCAAGTTGAAATTTTTGCGATTAAATTCAGAAAATTGACGATTTTGGCGATTAATTAATCCAGCCATTATAAGAAATTTTTTTATTAATTCAGATTCACTATTACAAGTAAAATTATAATTTTGCCAATTATTGCCGATAATTACTAAATAAACATGGTTTGGAGTGTCTAAAGTCATGCAATGTGCCGTAAATAAATCCCCTAATCAGCAAGTGGACATGCGTCGTCACCTTCAGTTCTTGGTGTATTTAGCCATTATAATTATAGTAGAAGTAGTAGAAGTAAAATAGTTTATTTACGTATCACAACTCATACACAAAATTAAATTACATACATGTATAAATCTTTTGCATTTTTATACGCCCGTCATATGATGGGACGTATTATGTTACGGTGCTGTCCGTCCGGGCGGGCGGGCGGGCGTCTGTTAACAATTTGTATTCCGTTCAATAGAGACCACAAACATTTATGGATTCAAATGAAATTTGGTATACAGCTTTACCATAGTAATACCTTGTGCAAGTTCGAATTACAACTTTTTCGGATTATTTTTTGAGGAGTTATGCCCCTTTTTTAACTTAGAAATTTTTGTATGTATGACCATGTGGTTTCCGATCATTAGAGCCTACAACTATTTATGGATTCAAATGAAATTTGGTATACACATTTACGATGTTAATATCTGGTGCAAGTTCGAATTACAACTTTTTCGGATTATTTTTGGTGGAGTTATGCCCCTTTTTTAACTTAGAAATTTTTGTTGTATGACCATGTGGTTTCCGATCATTAGAGCCTACCACTATTTATGGATTCAAATGAAATTTGGTATACACATTTACGATGTTAATATCTGGTGCAAGTTCGAATTACAACTTTTTGGGATTATTTTTGGAGGAGTTATGCCCCTTTTTTAACTTAGAAATTTTTGTATGTATGACCATGTGGTTTCCGATCATTAGAGCCTACAACTATTTATGGATTCAAATGAAATTTGGTATACACATTTACGATGTTAATATCTGGTGCAAGTTTGAATTACAACTTTTTCGAATTATTTTTGGAGGAGTTATGTCCCTTTTTTAACTTAGAAATTTTTGTATGTATGACCATGTGGTTTGTATTCCATTCAGTAGACAATACAAACATGGATTTAAATGAAATTCGTTATACAGTTACACCTTAATCATGGTAATATCTCGTGCAAATTTGAATTACAACTTTTTTGGGTTACGAGTTATGGCCCGAACACAGAGTTGGTAATATATTTTTACATACATATATCCTAGTTGTACTTATACTTCTCAGTAAATAGTACTACTCGATCAATATAACACGGGCGTATAATGCTCCGCTCGGCGGTGCTCTTGTTAAAACAAGACATGCCTTTAAGACATATGAGACACGATAAAAGTTATATACAATGTCTTACATTAAAAACTTGTTTATACAACATACCTAAAAATATGAGACAGTTGTAAATAAAGTTCTGTACAATATTTTACAAACCATAAAAATGATTACTTCAAAAAGCATTTATGTTTTTTAAACATAAAATTAAGAGCTTCAGATAAAAGCACCTGTACATCATCATCAACCATAATTCTAAAAAACTTGTCTACACTGTTTAAAAAATAAAAATTACAGTGTTCATCACACATAAAATTTAAAATATCAATCCTTAAATCGCCTTAAAAATCACATTCAGTTAAAAAATGTTGCTCAGATTCAACAACTGCCTTATTACATATTGTACAAATTCTATTGTGCTCATATAGGCACCTTTGGGTTGGTGTATCAGTCTGTCTTTATTTGCAAGAGGCAGTGATCCACATCTAAATTAGATAATACCGTACCTTCCGCTGATCCCTAAATTTAACAGATTTAACATATGGACTGATGGAGAATGTTGATTTATGGCCATTTTCATGGTTAACATCATTAAAAATACTATGTATCCAATTTTCTTTATCAATATTTTCTAATATAGTTTTTACCACTTATAACTTTGTTTTGAGACTCAAAGAGTCAAAACCATTTACATATGCATAAGTATTTAAATTAGTAAACATGTTTAAAACAATCGAATGCCACTGAATAATAGTCATTAACCTTTTTCGCTTTGAATAACATGTACATGTATTAATAATTTCAAGGGGAATAATCACATTTCTAGGAAATGACGCAATGACAGAAAGTAAACAAACTGGAAGCAACTGGAAGCACATGGCAGGATCTGTCAAACTAGTCTTTTCCGAGTGTTTGGTGGTTGTTTGGATGAATAAACCTTTTCATTGATAAAATGAAAAAAGAAAGAAAACATCTGAAAGCAGATTTTTGTAACATATTTGTTCTTCTAGACAAAATATAAACTCATTCCTTCATTGAATCAAATAATAAAACTGCAATTAATACAAAGTCATCACATGACAAGTCCTCTCTGATACTGGAAATGTAATAAACCAAACAAGATGTTATTGTGTCCCATGAATTTTCTATTTGGTCTCACTTGTAGCTTGTTGATCAACTAGGTGGTTACTTCAGTCTTTAATTGGCTTGTGTTTAAACTATGAAATGACTGAACACAGATAAATTCATTGCTTTTATTTAAGAAATTACCGATAATCTGGTTTTCTCTCATTACATTCTTAAATATTCAAACTTTATATCTTTTGTTTTTTAAACTATATCAGTTCAGCAGGCACCACAAGAATTCATTGATGACCTCAGTCTTGAATAATGGTTAATACTTGCCATAAAATATTGCATGACTGAACACAGACTGATTAAAAAGCAGAAAAAATTAGTCTGGTGTTTTATCATTCAATATTTTAACAAAATTCTTATCTTTTGAATATTATATATAATGTAATGAACTCCTACTGTTTATTTAATCTATTTCGGAGAAAGCAAGATCGCAAAATACTCTATAAATATCAATACGACGGGTACAATTCAATGATTCTTTTGCTTACATGAGCCAAGTCGTAACTGAAAATTTCTGTTTCTGCTCCATCCTTGCTTAATATATCATTTTATGCGACAAAATATAACCTGGGTGGGTGTTTACAATGGTAATCTTTTTTACGAAATGACGGGGTTCTTTATGTTACGTAGTCATGACGAAAGAGTCGACTATTTACGTAGGTTAGTGCAGCTCAAGAACGGATTGATTTTTGCGTAACCGGGATGACCAAAATCGATTTAATAAAGTTATAAAGTGAACTACCTTTCTGCTTTTTCAAACTTTTGAAAAAATTGACGTAAATTCAAACTTTTAAACTCAACCCGACCTTTGAATTACCCTTCATTGTACCCCTCGCGAACCTACGTAAATAATAAATTCTTCCGTCATCATTATGTCACACGAAAGACTCCGCCATTTTGTCAAAATTTTTACCATTGTAAACACCCACCCAAAACATGTTTTGGTGCATTAAAGGAGTTATAATGCACAGAATAGATCGAAATAAGGATTATTAGCAACGACTCGGCTTATGTAATTAAATGATTATTTGATTTTTAACCGTGCCATTCAAATCTTTGAGATATTAGCGCTATTCCTTTCTCTCCAGCACAGTAAACGGACAGTAGTGAATTGTCATTGAAATTCTGATGATAGATCAAAGTCTGAAATAGGCATTAAGCCACATTACGGTGAGAAGTGAAAAGTAGTGAAAAATACAATGGCATTTAAGTTGTCAAAACTTAAGAATACGTGAAAATTGAATGTTTTTGGCTGTGACAAATTTTTGTTTGCACACTTTTGGCTACTAATGAAAAAAAATTAGTGTAAACCTAGCATTAGTCTTATCTGAAAATGAAAATTTTTGATAATTAAAACTTTGACCAAACTATTTGCAGAATTTTGTACAATGTACATGATGGAGGTTGTGATCAAGCTAAGCTAATGTTTCAGAACCGCTTCATTTAAGTTGATGATACAATGAAAACATGACTAATACAATACATACGCAAAACCACACATATGTGGTTATCTGACGTAGCTGATCGCAAGAGTTTATTGTGCGGATGGATACATTACATGAGTGCGCTCTGCGCACGAGTGTAATGTATGCGTTCGCACAATAAACGAGTGTGATCAAGCTACGTCAGAAAACCACTTATTTGTGGTTTTGTATTTATCACATACCCTACCAAACTAAATGAAAAGCTTTTTTTGGCTTAATCTGTCAAAGAATTCACAATTAACTATATTATATCAAATTTTGATCCGATTCGAAAAATCTGATACCTGACTGGAAAAATTGCTAAAGAAGTAATTAAAAACAACAGATAACTCTTCGTGTACACATCATTGGTTAATATTTTACTAATACCATCGTTTAAAATTAAAAAACAAACATTGATTTCACAAAATTATTTAACATCGTCTGCAATTCTCCCAACTCGAGTAAATTCTCCCAACTTAACATGACGTATGTATCACATATTGACGTCATATTATTGTTATCATAACATATCACATAATGACGTCATATTATTGTTGTCGTAAAAGGGAATTCCCCTAAAAGGAGTTCCGGCTACTATGGTGATACGGAATATTGTATCGCACATGTGCCATATGGACCATTGTATCACATGGCAAGAAAATGTAATGTATCGCTATAGTAAGATTCAATGGGTATGTGATAAATGACAAGACTAACATTTAAAATAAATGGGCAGACATGGTCCAATGGTTACTGTCACTACCTATTGAAGTCAAGGGTTGTGGGTTCAAATCTCACTCTCGAAATTTTCTGAGATGATTTTCGTCTCCTGCCCATACTAGAGCTGTAAAAATTCCTCAATAGTCTTTAGGGCGAGACTCAAAACCGAGGTTCCATATCTCAGCGCAATAAAACACCTATGTAAACTTGGAAAAAGAGTAAGCCACCAGTAGACAACAGAGAACTTTTAAACATTAGAAGCAATTAAAACAGACTGAGCAGCATAAACAAATAAACAAAATAAATGTTTAAATTTCAATACAATGTTAATATATACGTCTAAGTGAAAATTCATTGTCAAATTTATGGCATAAAGAAACCTATGTATATGTGTTTGTACATGATTAACTTTAATCTTCTCCTTTGAAACCACTTGGCCAATTGGAAACAGATTTTATGTGGAAGGTCCCTAGGTGGGTAACAAATGTAGACAACATATTTAAGAGGTCTTTCTGAGAAATGTTTCTTGACCCAATTTTCACAAATTATGCAAATATGGAATTTTTAATTGCTTCTTTTAAAACCTTCTTCAGCATGCTTCATGATATATGATGTCATTTGTTTGCTATTACATGTAATGGAATATATAATTAATTGCTATTTTAGCATTGCAGGCCCTCTTAGGTCTCTTGTTTATGTTTATTGTTGATAACTTGGTCAGTTCATATTTCACAACAAAAAAAAACGTAATAACCATATCTTAGGATGGTCTACATCCAGATGTCACTTCTATGGTGTATTAAATTGTGTATTTAAAAATACTCATTTTTATGCATTTCACTTTAAAATAGCGAATTTCTTCCCTTTAACTAAAAAAATTATTTGTTCCACATCAGTCAAAACCTTTAAAAGAGCTGACGTTTAAATGCATGTATTGTGTTGTAAGTTAATAATTTTGGTAAAATTTTAAAATTGATTTTGTTATAATTTGCTGGAAGTCTTAAAGATGAAGCTCTTTTACTTTTTTGAGTAATATTAAAGATATAATTTCATAATTCATATCCACCTTAACTGAAGTCAACCATTTTTCTGATGAGAGTTAATTTCCTTTCATTTAGCACTTAAAATTATTTGTAATACAATGTACTTTATTTTTCTTATCATGTATAGCAAGAATCTTGCTTGTTTTTATATGAATATGAAACATCTAGAAAGAAAAGATAACTGTTCTTTGGTCTTCAAAAATGTCATATTTTAACCAAATTCAAAATCAGTAGTGTTAGTGGCTCAAAATGATACCTTTTATTTAAAATCCATATTAATTTTTCAAGGTAACTCTTTTAAAGGTAAACTGCCCTTTCATTATCTAGAATTTTTAATTAGTAATATAGTAAATATTTCCAATATGATGGTTGTGTTACATATTGTGAATGAATTCCAATATTTTTATATTTTATGCTTTCAGGTGTTTCAAATCACCATATTTAGCTGCCACATCAGATTCCTGTCATCAACATGATGTCTACAGGTGGCACATCTGCTTATTGCCACAGCCACAAATTGTTGTTAAAACATCTAGAAATTCAAGTGAAATCAATTCACAAAAGTTTAGAATCCATTGAATATGAAGTCCACAGTTTAACTGGTGTGAAACCAAACAGTGCTAGGCAAGATGATGTACCTAAAAATGGAATACTCTCTAATCCGCCATGTGAACAACAAACATTGTCTGCCAACATGTCTAGAACATTTTTACCTGCAGATTGTACATGTGTCTCAGATCTCTCCTCAACTGTTAGAAAACTAGAAAATCATATGAATGCATACATGGACAGACTTGATGTTGTTAGTGTGATCTTGAACCACAAAGTACAACTATACTCTGCTCTTGATGAACTTGAGGTCACAGTGTCATCTGCTAATTCAAGAATATGGGAAAATGTTCCCCAGACAAACCTGAAGAGTTCTGTTGCAAGTCAGTATGCCAGTAATCCGTTGGTGCCATATTGTTTATGTTGTGATGATTGTATAAGGTGTTTGCGTTGGTTTTGTGACAGTTTGTCAGTGAAGTTAAACAAGTTTAAATCTCAGTTTAATGCCATCAAACTTCAGATGATACACCTACAAGAGGACAGAGAGAGGGAAGCCATTGCTTATTTAGAGAGTGTCCGGAATTCTAGAAAGAATCTACAGTCAAAGTTAGCATGTATTGATTACCTGGAATCTGACTGTGCTGACACTTGTAATGGGATCACTGACTTTGAAAGTATGAGATTTGACACAGAAGCTGTAGACAATTCAGTGAGAAGTGATACCTTTCTATCTGAGACCTCATCAATAGCTACAGAACCCCAAGATGACAGCGTTTCCATCAAAAGTGATACCATTCTGTTAGAAAATACATCAGTAGCTACAGAAAGCCAAGAAGACAGCATTTCCATCAGAAGTGAAATCAGCATATCTACTACTACTAGTGAAGTAAATGTAGATGCATCTCAGAAAAGGCCATTACTATCAACAACTACAAGCAATGATACCACAATGCCAGTGTCTTGTGTTAATGTGTTTAAAGGTGTCAAATCTGGATCTATACTTCATAAAGCTAAGAAATTATTTTCAAAATGGAAGAATTCAAAGTTGGATACAAAATATACCATGTTGGAGAAATCGCCTGAAGAAAGGAAAGCTAAAACTGTGGAACTAAAATTTGTAAAATGGGTGGAGCTTAATCCAGACACTGGTGATATTTCACAGGAAGATGGTTTTAGTGGCACTGCTATTAACTTAGATCCAGTATTTTCACATCCAGAAAAGTTATCAGAATCAGGAGAAAGTCAGACCGATAGCTCAAGTCATACTACTGTTAAAAGTGTCATTCAAGTTGAAAGTTGTCCTACACCAGCCACCAATGAAAAGAAGACTGTTGAAGATAATGCCTCCAATGCACAAGATAATGCCTCCAATGCACAAGACCATGCCACGATTCTAGACACTGTTTATAACAATACTGTGAGTGATCAGCTTCAAGCTGGACCCAAATTAGTGTATTATAACTCATCAGTCAACCTGTCCAAACAAAGTGAAAACAAAATTGTATCGAGCAGTGGTGTTTCTCCAAGTAAAAAACAAAAGTTTGATTGTGACAGAACAAGTTTAAAAAAGGCACCAGAAGTTACCAAAAGAACTCATCATATGGGAAAATGGTCCAGCAGAACTGAATCTAAGGGGAGACAACTGATAATCCCAACCTTGTATGATACAACAAAGTCATTTGAATCCACACCTACAGATGGTGACATCATGATTGAAGATGAATTAGGAATCAGAAACATTAATCACAACTACTGCAAGACAACTAACACTGAGGTCGATGCATCTGTCTACAAGCTCAAAAAACGTAAAATCAACAACGTATATCAACTACCACAAACAGAATCCATCAGTTCAAGTAAGCAACGATTAGGGGCAACATTCATCAAAAGAGGAGATTCTTATGTGTACAAACTTGGTGAACACCCTTTCAGATGTAGAAAGAAATTAGAACAGTTTTGGAGTCTACGACCATATATGTTGTTCGGCCATATTACTGAGGAGAAAATAGAAGAGTTGTTAGACCAACCAGATTACTGCTCTCATCATTACAATCCAGCCACCAAGGAAATCTCCAGAGCATTACTAGAAGAACTATACAGAGTCAACAAGCATTCAGCTCGCTTCTTCGCTAGAGAATTGGTATGGAAACTGTTCAATTTGCGTGACATTCATAAGAGACGAATACCATGTTCAGACAGAGCATTGCGTAAACACGAGTGTTTAGACAAGAACATAGTTAATGCTATAAAGTACAGTGTTCTTAGTTATTTTCCAATTGAGGAGATTTACTGGAAAAACCGATGTGTCCCATTCATCAACCACTGTATCTCAGATCTGTTTTCCAGGAAATTCAGTCATCCTGTCATCAAATCATTTATCCAGAGGAATACTGTGTCTGAGTATGTGGTGTGAAATACTTGTAATGTTATATCTGTTTAGAGATGAGTTAGCATGTAAATGATACATGAACAATGCCCTAGTCATAATTCACGAATGAGAGTGAGGATTGTTGAATTTAAAAATCTTAGGGAGATTATCTTTTATAGGATTTCTTTAAAATTTATGCAAAACAAATGATTTTATTCATTTCTTGTATGTTTATATGGATCTGTGATTTCCAATGGATATGGAATTGTATAGTTAGAAATTTTCCTTAAAAATGATTAAATAAGTAGAAATTGTGTCAGTACAATAATCAAAGGAAAGATAAAACATTGTGATATACATGTATTAGCCAAATTAATGGGATTCACCAGGATGCCACATGATACCTCATTATGTTTGTATTTAATATTTACTTCCATTAATATGGAATCACATCAGTAAAACAAAACCATGGGAATTTTCTATGTAAACCAACGTTTTCAAAACATTTAGCACAAATGTTGAAGGGTATTGGTCACTTGGTATGCTGGCGATCTTGATTACAAGTTGATTCTTCTCATTTACTTAAGATTATTGCATTGTAATTAAAAGCAACAATTCATATAGTGTATATTTATTGCCTGTTTCATTTTTTTCTGGCCTCAAAACTTAAAATGGCAATAAAACAAAAATCAAGTAAAGTGCCATGACAGTGTTGGTAAAACTATTGAATTATAAATTGTACCGATTTTTGATTGAGAAATATCAATTTCAAAACATCTGACAATTGATTCAAATTTTAGCATTCTTTCATTAAACTTGAACCATGATTTTGTTGGAACAAAATTATAATTATATTTATCAATTAATACAGGTATTTCATTTCAGTAAATGACTGATGTTTTTAAAAATGATAGTTCAATGCATAGGGCAGAAACAAGGCTTTGTTGCAATGAATAATGTGATTTTTTTATTTTTTTTTTTTTTTGAAAATTGGAAAAAGAAAAATTGTAGAGAACTCAGCATTTTATATGCATACTTCTTTGTTTTATATATGATAATAAATCTGTATGTATAATGTAAATACATGTGTATAAAGCTGTTATATTTATTTATTACCTGTAGTTAGTACATTATTTATTAATTAGTACATTTTTGTTATGTTTATCTATGTGATTGTTTGTTAAGAATTCAGTTACCATATTTTTTTTTTGAATAAATATTTTCAATGATTTGAACTCAGTAATATCATTGTCTCTGGATTATCAATGACGATGCAGTCATGCTGAAGAATGCTGCTGTAAAATGTATCAATGCACATTTATCTTTCATTTTTGTATAATTGTTTAAGTAGTCAAAGTGAAGAAAATTTTCTATTAATATCAGAAAATCAGAAATTTAATTATTAGAATTGAAGATAAGATTTTTGTTTAGGTCATTGAGACAAAACCTGAATGGACACTGTCCATCCACTTAGTTATTTATTATCGCTTTGGCAGTACATATATTTATAACTGAGCCAAATGAAAATCATACAGATCATTCAATTCTTAATTACCAGGTTCCTAGATGCAAGTTTTTAGTGATGGTTTTACTGATGCAATCATTATAAAGTTTTAATTCTACCATAAATTTGGAAATTTTCATGCTGGTTTTATTGTTTGCATTAATCCGTGAGAATAACAAAAATGAAAATAAAACTTTTGTGAACATTTTATTTTGATATAATCCACTCGACTGTGCAGTGACCATCATCCTACAACATGAAGAAAAAAACTAGAATGACTAGTTTTCCATAAAATTAATTTTAGGATTGTTTAGATTTTTTTTGATAGATAACATAGTTCATTCACATAAAAATTGGTTAGTTGGTTTTTTAGCATAAATATGTTGCTTATGTTAAAGTCATTGATTAACTTTTCTTTAAAAAAAAGTTGAGTAAATCTTTTGTTTCAAGACACAATGGTTCAGATTGGCCATTTTTCATTGACTATCAAAAGCTAGTGTCAAGCTTTTTCTGTATGTATTAAATGATTTTTATAAACTTGACAATATTTGTCGATTTGTTTATATCCATAGAAACACAATTTTTTTCATGAAAGGAAAATATTCTGATATAAGTGTACTGAGTTACTAAAAATAGATTGTTATAAATATGGTTTAAATGATACTAGTATATGATAAAAGTGACAATTTGTGTCTTATGTTTTAATTATACTGTTGATGGAATAACTCTGAAATGCAAAAAATGCTTTTCTATAACAAGTAAAAAAAATAAACATTTGAAAAATCAATATTTTTAGTTAATGTTATATTTATTAAATACATCTTACTGTTAGTGAGAAAGTTTGTCAGTTGGCTTGGGGAAGTCTGATGGTTTTCTCTAGGTACTCAGGTTTCCTCTACTATCCATGAACTCATTGCCTTAATATTTGTGAAAAAATATTGACAGGGGCAAAAACATGATTACTCCTGGGACAAAACACCATTACTACATTCCACTCTACTTCATTCTAGTTTACTGTAGAGAAAATTGTGCTATTCATAAGAATAAGCATATGGTTTGTCTTTGAAAATGATTATGATTCCATCTAAAAAAAGTACATGACTCCTATGGGCAAAAACATTGCATGACTCCAGTTTCACCATAATGTACTGTACCAGTGATTTATTGTTGGGTCTGTAAATCTTGCATGGAGATTTAATTGATGTATCGCTGGCCATGCTTTTTATGTTACGACACTGGGCACCATCAAGGTACCAAATTGGCATCATGGCAACTACTGACGTACTAGTGTCAGTGACGTCATTAAATGACACAATTCAGGCCGAGTTTTCATTCTTTTTGTGTTTAATTCAAGCATGCCACACCTTTGACGATACATTGTGGGCATGGCCAGCGATACAGCAATTACTGTTGTGGTGTGGTATAATGTACTTCAGTACATTTAGGATTTCATAATGACTGTAACTGACTTAGTTTAACATCTCCAATCAAACTAGAGGTGGTGGTATGCTTTTTTGGATTACAGATTCAGTTGTTTGGGCCAGGTCCCAGGCTTACAATCATTCCTTAGCTAAGATTTTTCTTAACTTTAATTGAGCAAATTTTGGGAAAACTTTTTTTGGAATTACTGAGGAAAATTTTTGTCATGTTTAAATCCAAAAGTGATCTTAAAATAACACTTTCAGTTCCTGAATATCTTGAAAATTAGGAAAATTATAAAGATCTGAAATTTTGAAAAATTTAAATTAAGGAAAATCTTAGCTAAGGAATGATTGTGAAACCGAGGCCTGTAATATATATTTAGAATTGTTTAAATTTTAAGAACTCTCCCTTCAAGAATATATTACTCAATAGAGACATCACATACCATCCTTTACAAACCAATATGCTCTTACACTGTGAGTATGCTTCTAGGCCAGGGTGCAACTAAGTCTCATCATTGATATGGGGCCTTGGATGCTGAATGGTCTAAATTAGAGCACAGCACCTTTTACAACTAAGATTTAAATACTACTTGGACAGATACTTATGTGGGAAAATCTATCAGTTTGCTGTTGTCTTTTGGGAACTCTTGATTTCCTCACCATTCCAGCTGGTGATTCAGCTCAGGGGTACATAAATCTTTGACAGGGTACATGGAGCCATGTAACTTGGGGAGAAAGTATATACCAACCCTATGCTTTATGTGTAGGATATGATTTTCACTGGGTAATTGGATAATTGATTGATTGGATGAGATTTTATATCCCAGTCAAAAGTGTTTCACTTATATTGTGATGTCATCAGCTATACACAGCCAAAAGTTGTTCACATAAGTTCACATGATTTTCATGTGAATAAAGATTATATGTGAAATTCAGGTGAAACAAATTAATCCATGTGAAAAATTTCACTTGAAATTCCTGTGAAGTGAAATTCATGTAAAAATCATGTGAATGCACATGAAATGAGATTCACATGTAATCACCATGAACAAAATTTTGCTGTGTTGGTAAAGTGACAGAAAGTTTTACCTTTGCAATGCACTCATGGCAATCGGCATGGAGCATTCTTTAGCATGTTTTACCTACCATAACATGGGTCATCCGTTTTTAAGGTTTCTTCCTAAGGACTCTGAATTTCATTTCTAAATTCTAAGTGCTTAGCATATGAACAGTTACTACCTATTTTCAAGTTTTGAATTTCATTCAAGGTCACTGTGATCTTCCCTGGTAAAAATCATCTAGCTTTTAACAAACCAAAAAACCAAGAAGTTTGAATATATATACCGGTACACGTATAGCTTCAGTGTATGCCTCCCTGCAAAGCTGGTTGATCCTGACGTAAGGTCACAGTGATCTGAAGTGAACTGAAAAGCTTAGAATCTATTAATTTTCATGTCATTAATTTAATAAAATTTTATCTTAATTTACCTGCTTGAAATGGCTGTGATTAGATTGTACTGTTTGACAATAAAAGTGTAAACAAATTGTAAATTTCTGTAGCTCACAGTATAACAACTTAATGTCAAGATTATATCTGAAGTGTGTTGCAAGGTTGTTCACCGTTGATTCAAGATGACTTCGCAAAGACATAATTAGAAGACATGGTTTTATTAAATCTGAAACCAGCCATTGGCAACATGCATTTTAGTTTATATATCACTGCACATGTATTATATTGGTCTGAGTTTGATATGAATGATAAAAATAATTAAAATTGGTGTGCAGATTACAAGTATGAGCTATTATTTGGCATTTGTAATCCAGTCAGTGTCCATGTAAAAATTCAAGGGAAATAACTGATAATGGTACCTTTCCAATACTAGCAGGATGCTCTACCCCCTGAGCTACTGGCCACCTATCGAGTCTTGCCAGCCACAATAAAATGTCTTTATATGGAGCCTGTTCAGACTAAATTTACGGTATTCAAATTGTGTTGCCAACTTAATTTATATTATATTTATATTTACAGCATTGGTAGATCCAGGTAAAATAGACATTCCACTAAGTTTAGCAGGAGCTGTACAGATGAGACACCCAGGAAAACCTAAACCAAAACAGTTAGGTGAGTATTTATGTGTGCAATACAAATTTGTTTTGCTTACCTTTATATGTTTTCAAAAGGTCCATGAGCATTATGAAACTTGTTATTCAATATTGACTTGCTTCGACTGCTTTAACAACAGGGATATAAGTCAAAACATTTCAACATGTTGTGTTGTTTGCAAGACTTGTAGGGACACTGAAGAATCATTACAATATCTGCAGTTGCATCTTACGGTAATTTGTTTTCAGATGATAACTCTTAATTGTAACATTGAACTGATTACCATGAAACTTGTTCAGTATGATGCAAGTATCTCGGTATTTTGCAAGTTAGATGAATATCTGTGTATAATGAATGGAGATAATGCAATCTGAATGGTCAATGATGATAAAGCCTGCATTATTGATTGTATACTTATTACTTAAGCTTGGCAAAACTACTTCTGCTTATTTAATATGTAATTTTATATACATGTACAAACATTTGTATTTTCTTTAATTTGTAGCACAAGGTGTATTAACAATTCACATCAGAGGATCGCCCGTCACAGATAAAACAGGTATGGTTATTTTTATTTGATAAAAATATCCATGGATGAAATTATTATTTCACTGTTCTTTTTCATATACTGGTACAGAATAGATACAAACTATTTGTTTGAACATTAGGATAAGAATATGAAGACAGATCTGTTATAGTTAGCCACTTATAAAAGGGGATTTCCATCAAATTGTCAGTCAGCTAGCTACAATATTTATGGATTGTCATACTTGCCCACCTTTTTAATTTTGTCATAACTTGTGTGATATTGAAGCTTAAATTAAGACCATTTAATTGTCAGTTTTAAAAAAATCGGGTTATTTTCAGAAAGTAGAATTGAAACATTTTTCTGTTCCTTGTACATGTTTATAGTGAAATATCATTTTCCTTGCAAAAAATTGTCAAAACTTGCCATATTTAACCTCAGGAAAATCTTAGTTAATGAATTATTGTGAAACTCTCCAATTCAATTTGAGTGAAGAGCAATGTTTTAATAGTATTCAAGACCACAGGTGGGATCCAGTACATTGTTTAAAAATGGGTTGTCAATTTCTTGGGCAAATCCTTACCATTGATTTTGTAAAACTTGCAAAATTTACCCAAGCTTACTTCTAGTCTCAAAAAAGGATATGCAGCAAGTATGGACTGTGTACCTTCTTGTATTTTCATGCAAATTAAGTAGGATACCATCCAATCTGAAGGGTACAGTGTTCAGAACACAGACAAAACATCCTGAAGATGTTTAAATTTACAGTAAACATAACTGCATTATAAACTGTCTTTTGTAATTTATTTATAATTACATGTATCTTATAATTTTAAATGAAACCATGTCATGTTTTACAGATGCTGAAGATGTTAGGTATACAATGTTACGTATCTGTGACAAGAAAAGACAGACACCTGATGCACTGGCGATAGAACAATGGGAAGACGTGTGCTCCTTTGTTATATATAATCTAGCTAAGGAAAAGGTATAAACTAACATTAACCATCACACACACACACACACACACACACACACACACACACACACACACATGCAAACACACACACACCTTATGTCCTAGTGTAAATGGGGTATTGGTGGCCAATTGGTCTAAAGTGTGTTTACATATTATGGTGCCTCTCACTGCCTAGGTCCACTTAAGATGGATCCTGTTGTGTGACAGTTTGCTTGCCAAAGGTCTGTAGTTTTCTCCACACACTCTGATTTCTTCACCAATCATGCACTGACTGCTTGATCATGTTGATATAAGTAAAAGAATCTTGACTGATGCATTAAACTCCATTATTCCATTCTACTCCACTCCTAGTGTAATTGAAAACTAAAAGTCAAGGTCATATGCATCTAAAAATCATGACTAATTGATTGTGACCAGATTTGATGTATATATTTATTACGAACTTCAGAAGAATGTATAAAATTTTGGTGGATTTTGAACAAAGGTCAAGAACATATGTACTAGCTGCCCTTTCTTCTGACAGATCTTGTTCATCAATTTTTTTTTGTGCCAAGAAATTTGAAATCTACACCATCACATATGAGACTTATAGACATTAGTCTTTCTTTGAGGTAATAAAGTAAATTTTGTTTTAATTCCTTATTATCTATTTCTTTGTAGTTGATAATTAAAAGTAAATGTCGCAGACTACTGACAAATGTGACATTAGAATATCATTGTTTAGAGCTTGCATCATTTCCACTTGCAGTAGAGAAAAAGTAAGTCAAAAATTACATTTGTAATTTCAATATTTATTTTGAAAAAATAAGCACTCAAATTAGAATTCAATAGTTCCCCATGTAGCGATGACCAAGTGTTTTGTATCTGGCTTAATACGGGACCACAATGCTTTTCGGGCCTCAGCTAAAAATTTAACTTGGGCAGATCTTAGTGTGGGAAAGATTGTGAGTTTGCTTGCTGAAACTCTTTAGTTTTCTCTTGGTACTCTGGCTTTCTCCTTTATCTCAGAACTGTTCACCTCTGTATTCTATTGACTTGAGAAATTAATCTAACCAACCAAGTGTTATCAGACAAAACGACAACTGAAAGCATGAACAGTAAAAGTGACATGTTAGGCAAATTAATGTCACACAAGTAGATTACATATGCCAAATCAAAATATCAGGCATTGATAGCAGAGTGGTCTAATGGGTTTGCTTACTTATCACAGCACCTTTCACCTTCTAGGTTCAAATCCCACTTCAGACAGATCCTAGTGGGAGGATGTTTGTCATTTCACTTGTTGAAGGTCATTGGTTTTCTCAGAACTGACCACCTCAATATAATCTCAAAAGAATCTTTTTTGGGGCCAAAAACAATTACTCCACTCCGTTTCCTTTGTTTTCCGGTTTCTCAGACCTGACCACCTCATTATAAGTGAGAGAATCTTGTTCGGGCCTAAAACACAATTACTCCACTCTACTCCACTTCACTGGGGTGTACTCTAAATAATACAGTAGACATTAATACAAAAAATCAACATGACAGATGATGTAATGTTTTATATTTATAGTGTTACCACTGTAGTCAAAATGAAGGATGGTAGTGAGCTGGAGTTGAAGTTCCAGTATACACCATTACCAGTGATAGATCTGGAGTATAACTTTGTTACTAAGGCCCAGGATGTAACTGATGGTATTGTATTATACACAGATAACCTTATAGAAATAAAGTTGTGTTTCTTTTGTTATTTGGAAAAATGAGTTTGTGAATTCTTGAAATACATTATGTGTGCAAACTGTCCAATTCAATAACAAAAAGAATACAGATTTTCATTTTCTTTTAATTCAATTTAAAAAAATTCAAACAACAAATCATTGCTGCATTTAATACTTTTACTACTGTAGTAAGAACAAATATAATAGCATTGCTATGACATAGGAATACAAATGTTTGTGTTGTGTTGTCGATGATAATGTAGTGTCTACAGACATTTCTGTCATGCAAAAATAACAAAAAAGTTTTGGCCAATCAAAATTCTTCAAATAAAGAATGATTTATTATTTGGTCAAAATATTACATTGAACATTTTTATGCAATTAAAACATTTACATTGTGCAGTTTTTTAACACCCTGTTGTTTTTATATACATGTGTAAACCTATGCTAAATGCTAATTGTATTGATAAAAACAATTTTTGATTTCTTGACTATAGTTTCAGGAGTAATGTATGTATGTGTACATGGAGCTCGTAATGTGATAGCCTCAGACAGAGGAGGAACTTCAGATCCATATTGTGTATTGTTCTGTGACAGACGAAGGGTAATATTAGTGAACTACATGTATAAATAAACTAATCTCTCTAGTTACAAGATTCTAGTTAAATTCACACATTTGAATTTGTTCGTTTAGTATAAAGTGAAATTATCTACAAAACTATAGTATTTAACAATTGTTTATGTGCTTACATCTGCTATAAGTGTATTGAAAACAGTGTTTAAGGTATCTTTGCTTCATTTTGAAAGACTCCTGTCTATTAAGTCCATATTTCTCAGGTCCTCCTATAGGTGGTCTTTATATATAGGTTCACTGTTCTCACATTGTTATATATTGTAGCAATATTAGTATAATTGAGTGATTAAATTGACTTCTTTTTTTAGGTGATGACAACGCCATTTGTACCAAGAACACTAAACCCAACATGGAATTCTGTAGCAGAATTTTTTATTGGTGACTTTACAAAGGTATATATATTATCAAAAAACAAATATACCAGTCTGTGCTCTCAAATCACTCTCCAAAAAAATTTGAAAACTAGCAATTATAGCTAAACATGTTAACCTCCACCAGGCAAATGAGGCTGAATGCCCTGGAAGGGTAAGCATTTTGGTTAGATGAAATGTCTGTAGGTGGAGACTTTAATTTTAACAAACTGTTTGTAAGTTCTCTTTCTTTGGAGATTAAATCAGTATTGCACCAATTGCAAATGTATGAGACTTCAGTATTGACTTCATATAAGTAGAGTATTCATAAAGAAGAGCAGTCTGATCGAAGAAGAGGGTGTATGCTGCTTTAATTCTGTCCTGTCCATCCATCTGTCTGAAACAAAAATTTTCCTAAAACAGTTTTCTCAGCAACTACTAAATACAGCCACTTGAAATTTTGTACACAAGTTCAGTATGAGGTCCCATACTGCAAGAGCTGATTTCAAGTCTGTTAGACATCTACTTTCTGTTTACTGACTAAGTTTCTTTTTCAACACTTACTGTCAATGGTTGAAGTTAAAAGCAGGGGTATAGTAAGATTTCTTGTTAATGACTTTTGTGTTATCCATGGTATTTGGGAAAAATAGGTTTCATTATAGTGATGAAAGAAATTATAAACTTCTGAATACAAAACCAAGAATTTTAAATTTGATTTATTGGTTTGGATAAAAATATTTCAAACTGGATATATATATAAACATCTAATACCACCAATATGTAATCAACAATATTATCTTGTCATGTTATTTCAGTGTAACCTGTCATTTTATGTGTATGATTGGGATGGCACTAACATAATAGATGATGATTTCCTTGGTGCTGCACATCTAAGTCTTAAAGAAGTAAGTACCAGTATATTCATTAAATAAATATAAAATACATTTATTGCCAGGTCCACAATTAATGTTTCTAAATGGTTTAATAAGCATTTCAGACATTGCGATTCAGTATATCCAAAGTTAATAGGAGTTACCATTAGTGCACTCATCTAGAAAAAGCAAAAGTAACAACAACTAAAGAATCTTACTTTTGAATAGATTACAGGAATGACTGCAAATAAACAACAGACTACATGTATGAATGCTATGTTTCCATTCTTGTTATCCAACATCACCACTGGCTACTAATTTCTGAGAAATTCTTTTAAAAATTTAACCTATTTTAGAACCTATTTTAGCAAATTTGTGAAATAATACTTTTAAAAGATCTAAATTTTAAAAATTTCGTATATTTCACTATTAAAATTTTTAAATCTGTGGAAACCTCATGATTGTGTTTGATATTTCAGGAAGAGCCATCAGTTGTGAAGAAATGTTTAACATTAGGTTGTAACAAGTCAGGAGAGGGATATGTAGCAGATTTAGCTTACGGACAGATCATTGTATCTGTGGTGTTCAGACCTGTATCATCTGTCTTTAAATCAGGTATCCTAAATTATGTTGTTCTTTCTGTGTCCCCCATCCCATCCTCAGAATTCTGAAGAAACTAAAAGATGTATTAAGTATCATACTGGTTTACTGAGCATTTGAATGTCTTGCAAGACTTTTTATATCAATTTTTATCCTCTGCCTTTTAAAGAAAGAAAGGGATATTAAATTCAAGTTTCCTTCTGTCCTAAATTCTTATCTGTGCAAAATCTCCAAAACTATGAAGCACTGCTTCATGAAACTTTGTGCTAAGCATCAACATTGATAGAAGATGAGCAAATCGTTAACCCGAGTTGGTTTGCTTATTTTCTTGGGAGTTGTTGCCCTTTGAACATAAGTGCAAATCACAAAAAAAGAACCTGTTGGTGGGGGATCCTAATTCACTAAATTTACTTGTTTTCTTGTAACTGATTTTAAAATTCTTGGTAATACATGACATTATGGTTTAAGTACCTAGTTTGTCTTCTCAATATTTGAAAAGGGAAGTGATGTGTACAGATATTTCAACTTCCATATTTTGGATTTGAATTTTATAAGAACTAAGAACACCATATTACAAATACAATGCATATTATTTTAGTTTAAATCAGAACACATTTTAGAACTTTTCAAATTTATAATAATAGAAATCATAACAATTATATATATATTTGTTTTTATGCAGAGAGATTCCGTCATGCCAGCCTAGGCAACTCTAACAGAGATTATTTGTACAGAGAAGATTTAGTCTCACCGTCATCAAAGGTCAGTTTTATATTTGACTGAAGTACCCTATACCACTTCAGAAAGACATGACTTCTTGAATTTAACTGTCATTTAGTGTGATTAGTTAGCTTCTATATACAGTTTGAAAAACACTTTTCTTTTGTCCTCTAAAATTGACTGTACAAAGTGTAAAATATAAGTGTGTTATTAATATCGCTGTGTTCTTTGTGAGTTTGAGTGTAAAAGAACTCATGTAATACTAATTCCCTTGTGTTCATTGTCAACATGGGTACTGACAGACTTGTATAATACTAATAACCCATCTTCATTTTGATTGGCCTTAATGTGTAAAAGAGCTACCCTGGTCTTCTAAATGTTTGATGGACAGATTGTACAGGTGAGTTAAGCTGGTCTTTTGACAACTCATGTGTGATTGACTAATTATACAGGTGAGCTACCTGGTACTCTTGTAAGATTTGGATTTGTATGCAAATTATTTTGGAGAGGGCCTTTAATTTTAGCTATTTTAATTCAGTGAAATTAATGTTTTTAATCTAAATTACAATTTTGTACTTGGTTTAGTTTGAAGTGTGATATATATAATAATATTTTATAGTTTTCATTCCTACTTGTAAAATCTTTAAAAAAACCCACTAAACTAAAAACAAAAACTCTAATTTTCATAATATTTAACCATAAATAAAAATAAATGTTGTTTAGGTGTTGCTTTAAATATGCATTGTATTTCTTCACACAGCTGCCAGTTTTTAATACACAATTCATGCTAATGTGATTTTCAGTGTGCAGTATGTTGTGTTCATTGCATTGTAGAACATCATGGCCCTCATGTCGTCATGGTTGTTCATGTCAACATTGCATTGTAGAACATCATGACCCTCATGCCGTCATGGTTTGAATATTGAATACTTTTACATTTACATAATCATAATAAATTCAGAATTTTCAGACAATTTTTCGGAATATAGAATAATTTCAAAATACATGTACTGATAAAATTGTTCACAAAAGTTCAAGAACTAATTTTTTGGTGCAAGAAAAATTCAGAATAAAATCAAATATTTTCAGTAATATTTATACAAAATTCAGAATTTTTGTTTCACGAGGGAAGAATCCATTGAAACAATGTAAAAATTGTGTGATTTTAACCTAACCAATGATATTATGTGCTTTGTCAGACAACATGAGAGATAACTTAAGAATCTTATATTAAAAAAATATTTTTGCTAATGTTATACAATGTATACTGAGTAATTATGTGTACATTGTATATATACAGACAATAACCAACTATACACACTGCATGTTTCATCAAATGTCTAGAGTATATAACATCACATGTCTTGGTATAATGTGAAACAAGGTTCACTGCAACAGCAGGACTATTGCATGTACATATCTGCTAGTAATGTTTTAACTCAATGAACATAAGCACCTCTTATTTAAATGAGCTCTATTTGAGCTTCATCTCTAATAATAATACATGTACATGTATGTACTAGAGTTTGGTAATGGCGTTTTATGACCCAGTCAAGAATTTGTCACTCATATCAAGGCAGTCAGTTTAGGAATGGTTGAGGAAACTGGAATGGTCAGAGAAAACCATCAACCTTTGGCAAGCAACAAACTTTCTGGCATTAGAATCTGCACCAAGTGGTGCTGGGACCTAGTCTGTGAGAGGCACTGTGCTCCATAATTGCCCACTTTAGACCAGGCTCCTCAAATAATATGTTTCCCAATTAAATCTGTATATACAATGTCCTGATGTTGTTGTATGCCAATGTTTGTCCGGTTTGTCGGGTGTTTAATCTCAACAATGATAGACTAATGAACAAAAATGATACACTAATTAATAATAAAAAACCCACCTATTAACAAAAATGTCATCACTGATTTATAATCTTTATACACTAGTGCGTTTCTATAATGGCTAAGTTTGTTACCAAGTAATTTTTGTCAGTATTATGAAATGAATAAACTTTGCAGTCTTCATATTGGGAGACAGGCCACATGTAGACAATAACTCTGACAATTATGTTTGGAGACTAATGTCATACTGAGTCTTAATGTGTGTGTATGAAATAAGTTTTGTACAAATGTTAGTGAATATAACTTGGTATATTCTTCTGGGTGCTAATAAATGTTATAATTTCTATGTTAACACATCATTATGCTCAGATCATTATTACAGCTTTTTTCATGTGAAATATTTCATTTATTTCATTGCATATAGCCTCCTCCTCACAAGACACGATTTTCTTCCTCCATATCAGCTGATCATCAGGTAGTGTATAGCTTGTTAGATCACATTTAATTTTACTAACAATTTTATTTTTCTTCATATCATATTTATTATATTTACCACTTCAAATTTTGATAATATTTAAAATTTGTCTTTCATCATTGTCATTATCATTGTTGTTGTCATCATTGCCATCGTTGTCATCTTCATCATCACCATCATCATCATCAGCAACAGCAACAGCAGCAGCAGTAGCAGCAGCGTCAACAACGACAAGAGACAGTAGCAGCAGCAGAGCATTAAAATTTAAAATTAATAATATCATTGTTATCATAATATATGTCTTTTGTCATAATTGTCATCATCATCTTTAATATCATCATTGTCATCATCATCATCATCATCACCTCATTTGAAACCAATCACATGTTCTCAACCTCATTTTTTTGGTAACCCTCCTTTCATTGGTCATACACATTTCTTTTTTTTCAGATTTATGTCATATTAAACATATATGCTTATCACATTACATGGCATGGTATATTTACAAAAGCTTTTTGCCAAGAACTGCTTTGCTTATTTATTCATTAATAGAAGTTTTATTGAATTTTTATTAGTGTTTACAAAATTGATCTTATGACTACACATATAGTTATTAAGATTTGATGCAATTTAACTTGGAGTTAGGTCTTGTTTATTAATTTCTACTAGGTGCTTACTAAAAAAAATCACTTTTTTAAGTGAATAAGAATTGAAAAAGGAGTTCATTTTTGCATTTCTAATATCAAAAAGAAGTTGAATATAGATTTTTGAATATGCAACAGAAATTTTGTCTAAATATTTGGAATTTTAAAATCATGCCACAAGCACTTGTCATTTCCATATAGATCAAAATGATATCTGTATTTAATGCATTTTCCCTGTCATTAGATTTTCTGAAAAGAGACTTTTTGTGAGAGGTTTTAAGCAGATTTTCCACACTGTGAATTAAATAATCCTCTAAATAGGGGTTCAAATTTAAAGGTCATGTACTACGGCATACCTGTAAAGGGACACTTCATGATTTTATTGCTTTTTTAAAAATAATTGAAAATGCAATTAACACAAAGCTTTTTGTTTGATTTCCAGATTATAAGGTAATTCTATGATGGTTGAAACACTCTATGGATATATTTTGTTATTCAGATATAGACTGATAATATACTAATCTTATTTTTTAATTTTTAAATTAAATTATATTTTTTTTTGTTAATAATGAACTAACCAAGTCAATAACAACAGTATTCATTCTTGTATATTGTCCTAACCAGCTAGTTTTTTGTAATACATGTATTGTTACATTATCAAACTAGGTTTATTTATACATATGTTGCCATAGAAACATAATAAACAGGATTGATACATGTATGCTTTGTATAATTCCTATCCATCATTTTGTATCATAACTTTGTCCTTACCGGTACTTGGTAGAAAGCATTGGCAGCTTTGTGCTAGATCTTAGTTATAGCCATTAAGTATCCATGTGATTATACTGTATACTGTATAAATGTGTACCTTGCTATACATGGGGTACTAATTTGAATGATTTTAGTGTTAAGAGCACTAAATCCAAAACTCTGTCATAATTTTGGACAAATCAAATAGTGGCATAACCATTCTCACCATCTTGCCTTTTTCATGTGATCCTGATTCCAAACCAGAGAAAAGTTCATGTATTCTCAAGCAAGAAATACTGCAATATTATTCATTGATTTTATCTAAGCACAGCAGAGATTTGGTGCTGATTAAGAGAATATGCACAGTTGATAGTCTTGATATCTAAGCTCAAGATATGGTGTCTTTCGGGTCTTTTAATGCTAAAAAATGTAAACACTAAATACAATATTTATACAGTATGTTTACATGTATATTCTGTATCATAATTATAAATTATGGCTATGTATGCATGTATGCATGAAATTTATATTCCATATTTAAAAATATATAAGTATCATACAGAGTTTACTCACCATGGAAAACAATGCATGTTTATTTGTGCCAATATAAAGATTTCAAAAAGCCTTCACTTGTTGAAATGCCGACCTAAATCCTTGTGACCTTTATTTCAATGTACCAGATTATGTTATATCTTGTGTTATAAGTATGGGTAAATAAAAAATTAACTAAATTGTACATCTAGCTAAACTTAGTATTTTATATAATTTTCAACCTCTTGACACCCAAAGCAATAAAACATTAATTTATTGGTTGGTTATTGGAGTTTTAATGTAAATAATAAAGAATTTGTCTCAGTGCAACCCTGCCTGCTAAAATAACGAAATGCATCATTTTGTTCATAGAAGTGAAATCTTTCTGACCATATGCTTTCTTTACATTTTGCTTAAATTTAATAAATTGTTTTATTGGAATATATTTAACAATGGAACTGTTGTGAAACGGCATTTTAATCAATATGGATGTCATTTCTGTCAAACTAAGAGAAATAGGAAACAAGCATGGGAATCAGAATGCATATTAGTAAGTATAAACTTTAAGGTAGCTTTTTACCAGTTTATAAAATGTTTCACATTATTTTCACAGGGAGGTGGTCCGAATAGTCCAAAGGTGAAAAAGACATCACTTGCTGGAGAAATACTTGAAGGTAATCTACAAAGTTCTTGTCTTTATGTGGCCGTTACAATTACTTCATAAGGTTTAATTATATGTCCTCACAGAAAAACTGGAGAAATCCAAAGATTACTGACTTACTTATTTAGTTCATCTATGGAAGTTTCCTGAAGAACATATGACAGACACAATGCTTTTCCATTTGGTGCAATTTTGTGCAGTCCTCTTTCTCTCTCCAAGATAACTTTACCTCTTTTAATTCTACTTTCAAAGTTTGAGAATAAGTAGTGATAAAAATAGTTTTGACTGGTGGATTTGCAATCAAGAACTAAGAAGGGAAGTCAATGACAACTCCATGCTTGTTGTTTCAAATGTGTGTTTATTTTCATCAGATGTCTTTTTATTACAGATAAAATATTTGTGGATTTTACAATTCTTCAAGCCAAAGATTTAGTTGGAATGGATCGAAATGGTGAGTAAAGAATAGTAGTATTTGAATTAAATAAAAAATACAACTGTTTATGCTTAAGAATAATCTTATTGAAAAAAAGCAGTCATTTTGGATGTACACGTATTATCATATGCCTGTTTTTGTTTTTGTGAAGAATGCACAGTATGTGTTGTGAAACATTTTTTTAAAGCAATGAATAATGAAGACCCATATTTTTCTTCATTATCCTCCTAATTTGACCGTTTGAATACTTTAATTACTTGTGACTCAAACGTTGTCATTTATTTAATTCCAATATTTACACATTGAGTTATTTGGAGGCAGAATTTTTATGTGGCTGCTAAAATATGGAAATAAATTATCTTTAAAAATGAAAATGTTTCGTTAGAAACAACCATATGGCCATACACATATCATTACAAAAATTTTATCATCTCAAGTTTAATTATAGAAATTTATCTCGTTATCTATAAATCTCCTGACTAACCAAATCAACTAGACAACTCATAGCCTTACAAGAATAATGGCATATCAACTCCTGTCTTTTGCACTTCATAGCCTTACAAGAATAATGGCATATCAACTCCTGTCTTTTGCAAGTGCATTTTATGGTAACCTGAACTTGACAGCCCATATCTGTACAAGACAGGAAGAACTACCGGTAAGCTAAAATGTTATTAGACAAGTCCCATGTTTTTCTGAACACTTGTATTATATTATGTATTATAAAATACAGGCAAGATAGAACACTTGACAACTATAAATACTCTATATGAATTTTATTTTAATTTTTGAAGGTTTAAGTGACCCATTCTGTGAGGTTCTCATGGAGAATGTGAAACTGTTTAAAACTTCTGTCAAAAAGAACACATTGTTTCCGAAATGGAATGAGAGCTTCTCATATGAAGTAATTGATGACACCAAGTTAATAGAAATAGTAAGTTATTTGTGACATAGCTGTTCATAATTATGACTTAAATTTTAATTGATGGAGCAAAATTTTTCTTTTTTGTGAAACAAGAAACTCTGTGGTAACACATTAATTGATTGATTTATTTATGAATCTGAGTACACTTTATCTGTGGCTGCTGAGGGAGAGAAATGGATTTTAATTAATAACCCAATTAAGTTAAGTTTGCTTTTATCAAGACATCACCAGCTGGCTATAACCAAAGTTACAGATATTTGTATCTATGAATTGTGTTTATGATCAATGAGTTGAGTTAAATTAAGAAATGGTGTTTAACGTCCCAGTCAAGAATATTTCACTTGTATCGAGATGTCGAAAGCTATAGGCGAAGGTGCAGAAATTTTGCCTGTGCGTTGTGTTGATGGCATTACACAGCAGGGTTCTTGAGCAAGCCAAGCCTACCATGACATTGGACTTCGCTTATTCTAAGTTTCCATCTGAAAGAGCCGTGACTTTTATTTTGTAATGGCAAGTGCTTGGCGAAAGAACAGTCACTACCCGCTTTCAAGTCTTGGGTCAGACCCGGTCAGGGTTCGTACCATGACCTCCAACTTATGGAGCGAGCACTCTACCAACTGGGCTACCGTGGTGGTTTTATGATGAATGAGGGACTTCAGTCGTAAATGAGTTAAAACCATACTGCCATGAAATACCTGGTAATGTAAAATGAAAATTTACATGTTAATGTTTTATTTCTTTCAGAATGTGTATGACAAAGATATCATTTCTAAAGACTTTTTGGGTAAAGTGGTTTTATCCATGGATAAACTCAAAGAAATCTCACACAAGGTAATTAAAATACAAACACAAATAATTTGTTTCTATAGTTATAATAAATATACAACATATGAGAGTAAAAAATCAGATAAAAAATACAAATATTTAATTAAACATTTTCATTGTATATACGGGTACATTATGTACAGTAAAACAGCTTCATTAAATGATGCTAAAGAGAAATAAAAAAAACTATTAAAAGTGCATTTACAATTGTTAAAAGAACACCACACAGAAGAAATAGTTTTCAAAATTGTAAAATCATTTTGTAAATTTCTGAGAGAATCTGGTCATCATAAAAATTTTCTGGGAGCAAGTTGATGATTTTTTGGTAGGTCATAAGGTAAATTTCAAAATGTGACCAGTCCATTCCCAGCTAGTGTCTTTGAGTCTTGTTTACATCACTTAAGGAGTTTCCATTTTCCTGAACCATTTTATGTTTTAGCCAGATTAAACTTCTACTAGTAGCCAATTTGTATAATAACTCTACATTATAACTGTGTGTCAGACTCAGTGACCATGTTCACAAGATTGTAACACTTTTATACTGTAACTGAAAACTTTAAATCTCTATAAAAAATGTGTATACATATTCTTGATTTGTCAGTTGTATATTGGTGAAAGTTTTTGCTAAATGACATGAAGTAATGTTGTATATTTATGAATTAAAATTGTAGGGTAAATCAGAGTGGCTAAGTTTACAAAGAACAAAGTCTGGGAAATTACAGATAAAATGTACTGTTATGTCTAAAGATACTATCGTAAGTACCAGACATGACTGTAAATTTAAGTAAAAGTCTAAGTACAGTAAAACCTTGATTCATTGTCATCATTTGTCCAGTCAAATTTTAATGATATAAAGAGGCTTGGTAATGAATCCAGAGACTTATAAAGATAGACATAGAATTTCGACAGTTCAAAGATACTGTTACAGTAGCAAAAAAATGAGATGGCAAAGTTATTAAGTGGCATTATATGAGGTTTTACTGTACTTAAAAAAATCATTTAATAACCATGATGTCTGTGGTGAAATTTCTTTCACTTGTAATGAGCTAGCGGTTCTTGAATGTAAGAGAAAACCAGAGTTCCTGGAGAAAACTAAATATATTTAGTAAGCATACTTATTTTTTCCACACTAAAATGTGTGTTAGTGAGATTGAAACCTAAGCAGTGAGAAGCACTCTGATTCATTAGATGTCACTTTAACCACTTGGCCACTGTATCTTATAAAAGATACTGTTCTATGAATACCTAGTACATGTACCATTATAAAATAACATTTCACTAATTTTTATACTTTTATGATTTGATATTTATTGTTGTTTATTTAGTTTTAAATGTTTGTCTGTATTTTATAACAGGAAAAAGACAATTTAAACAAGACAGCTAAAGAAAAAGATCAATCTGCAATGCGGAATTCATCAAAGTCAGACGATAATGTGTTTTTCCCTGTAAGTTCTTGAAATAAAACTTAATCATTTTAGCACATCTGACCATAGGTCACATTTAGCTTATAGCATAGTGCAGTGTGTGTATGTACATGATTGAGTGCATTCTTTACACACATGTTCAAATTCTCCTCTAAAACTACTGGAATGATTTCAATCAAACTTGGTCAGAAGTATACATTGGTCAATGCAATATGCAATTCAGATTTGTTTATGATGTTGCCATGACAATCAAAACTAGGTCATGTTTATATAGGTAAAATAACTTAGTAGTTTCATTCTGATGCATAATGTGCCTGCTATTTAGGAAACCAACAAGCATTCTCGATCAATACAAGCCTTCAAATCAGACGTAGTTTGACTGATGAATAATCCAAAATTTTAATCAAACAAATAGTGTCTTACCTATAGAATGCAGAAGGGGTTTTTCATCAAATTCCCTCAACATATTGAAGTTTGTGAGAGATTTATTTTATGTAAGTTGCTGATTTGCTTTGAGATGAACAAAATGCTGGTTTGACCAGTTGGCAAAATGATTTTTGTCTGCCAGGTGTTTCCTCTCTCCAGTTACAAAGAAAGAGGTTATTACATTTTTTCTTGATTGTTTACTGTGTTTTGACAGATTTAATTTTATTTCTAACAGAATGATTCAGTAATAAAAGCAGAAAAAGCTGAAAAACAGAAGTCTGCACCTCCGCCATCTTCCCAGAATGCCCTCACACCACCAGTTTTACATACTCCATCAGTTTCTATGCCATTTTTTGAAGAAACATCAAAGCAGCCACCCAGTAATGGGACACCTGGATCATCATTGACCAATGAGGTGCTGTCTAACAACCAGAGGCCAAAACCTGGCGAAAGCTCACTGAAGAGATCAGCCTCAGATGTGAACGTTCACAAGAGGAATGGTGATGATGTGGATGGGTATTCAACTTTACCCAGAGGTTCTCGAAGCCTTAGACATGCAGATTCGTGAGTGTTTCATTCTTGATTATGGCATATTTATGATAATATTCTTGTGAAGATGGTAATTTGTAGATAACTTCACACACATCCGTCAGGAAAACATGGATTTAGATGAATGGTCAGAACATTGACAACATATGATTCTATGTTTTACTATAGAGTATGTGAGTATTGCCATATGTAAAGAGGGGTTTTCCCATTTTCCTTGCACAAATGAAACCAGCTCACACAGAAACTATTGAAAATGATGTCAGAAAACAATGGATGATTTGACCTACCCCTATCTTAAAACAATCTTTGGAAAATATTTCATATTCAGCTACAAAGTCAAGGTTTTTACATGATCCTATTACGGTACCTGCATATTTAATCAGAAACATTATAAAATGTAAAAAGATTGCTCAACATAACAAAGGTGCTATAAATATAGGAGTAGAGTTGTACTGTTTTACATCCCGGTGAAGATTGGGGCCTCAGTTCTGAGATGTTGGAGGAACCTGGAGTGCTTGGAGAAAACACAAACTGTATGCAGGTGAACTGGCAAATCTTCTCACATCAGAATCTGTCCCTATAACATTAAAGTCAGTTTGGCTTTAAATTACACTTTAACCTTTAACAAGGAGAACCAATCAATTTTTCTTTTAAATTACTTTTCAGTATTTATTTTAATTTTTTTCAGGAGTAATTCATTTGCAGCTATAAGAACTGGACCAGATAATATATCAACAGGTGAGGTTTACATTGATGTCTGTTTCACATTTGCTTGTATACAAATCTCAGATTTAGGATTACAATGCTTTCACTTAGAAGATGCTTTCTAGAGTAAAAAGATATTTCACATTTTTATAATCATTATAGAAGTGTCATCTTAATTCAGTCATCTTTAGGTATATAAGAATTAGTGATGCGTTTGTTCTCTAATTATAAAAGATCATTGAATTTCATATATGTACAGTAAAATGTTGTTATAATGCCCTCTATAACTTTGTCACCTAACTTATGGCCACACTATTTTGAAGTACCAACCTCCATTTCTTTGATGTTTCATAATTCCCTTATAAACCTTCTTAATTTATTGACGTTTATTTACAATGCCTAAACTTGAAACAAATAGTGGTGATGATCAAGGTTTTAATGTGATAGAGTAATTTATCATGAAGGAGCCAATAAGGTCGTTCTGTCATGAGACCAGAACAGATTGTTATAACTAGGTACATATCAATCAGGATGAATTGAAAATGCATAACACTCAATCTGTTGACATTAACCAATGCTCATGTTCTTTGAAGTCAAATTGAAGGGAAAATTTTATACATGTATCTGGGTACAAAAGAGTTTTAGAAGAGAATTTTAGACATTTAGTTTGTGATATCAGGAATAGGACTCTTGTCAGAATAGGAATTTCACCATTATTGGTCTCAGCAATGTTATCTTGGTACTGTATCAATGCAAGTCATGGTGTGAATCATAAACAATCTTGATAAAAGTGAGCTTATAATTGATTTTGGTACTTTGAAGTTTAAACTTAGCACTTATTTAAGAAATTCCAAAATTATACATTGATCAATATATAATTGTGCTTCATATGCATCTTGAAGAAATAGTTTGTGATATTTAAAAGCTTACTTGCTAGTAGCAGTTTTAGATATATTTCTTGTTAACTATATGTTATGTAAATTTTTCAATTTCTGTCAGTTCCCCATGATCAGTCCCGACCACTGGACGATTCTGTGACACCTAATGTTACACCAGGCAAGTATACCCAGCGGTGCTATATAAATTACATTGTAGTATTATATGATAGCATGTATAAACAGAAGGTTTAAAATGCATAGTAAAACCTCTATATAATGACCACCCTAGGGGACTTACAAAATATAGCCATACTAGCTAATGTCATAGTAAACCCTCTATATAATGACCACCCTAGGGAACTTACAAAATATAGCCATACTAGCTAATGTCATAGTAAAACCTCTATAATGACCACTCTAGGGAACTTACAAAATATAGCCATACTAGCTAATGTCATAGTAAACCCTCTATATAATGACCACCCTAGGGAACTTACAAAATATAGCCATACTAGCTAATGTCATAGTAAAACCTCTATATTATGACCACCCTAGGGAACTTACAAAATATAGCCATACTAGCTGATGTCATAGTAAACCCTCTATATAATGACCACCCTAGGAGACTTACAAAAAATATAGTCATACTAGCTAATGTCATAGTAAACCCTCTATATAATGACCACCCTAGAGAACTTACAAAATATAGCCATACTAGCTGATGTCATAGTAAACCCTCTATATAATGGCCACCCTAGTGAACTTACAAAATATAGCCATACTAGCTAATGTCATAGTAAACCCTCTATATAATGACCACCCTAGTGAACTTACAAAATATAGCCATACTAGCTAATGTCATAGTAAACCCTCTATATAATGACCACCCTAGGGAACTTACAAAATATAACCATACTAGCTAATGTCATAGTAAACCCTCTATATAATGACCACTATAGGGGACTTACAAAATATAGCCATAATAGCTGATGTCATAGTAAACCCTCTATATAATGGCCACCCTAGGGAACTTACAAAATATAGCCATACTAGCTAATGTCATAGTAAACCCTCTATATAATGACCACCCTAGGGGACTTACAAAATATAGCCGTACTAGCTAATGTCATAGTAAACCCTCTATATACACCCTTCCGATAAATCGCGACACCTGGCGGGAGTGCTATGATTGATAGTAGAATGTGACGTCATACAGGGAGTTATGAAAAGGAAATACTAGCATTTCGTATTTTCCCTCAATATAATATTGTTTTTAAAATTAAATATTAAATTTCAATTTTAATTACATATCGCTTGTATTTTAATCCATGACTTCCTGAAAAATAATTTGAAATCAATATATTTTTTCATTAAAAATTTTAAAAATTCATCTTAATTGTTACATAATAATAACTGTTCCATGACATATTTGATATTGTAATACCAAGTCATGGGCGGTCATTCGGAACTAATTAGGGCACTGATTTTGATTACCTGATTTACAGGAAAGAAAATGCTTCGGTCCAACCTAAGGACAATTTGCTTATGCATGAATGAATCCAGGTGTGTCAGAAGTAGCCTAAGCTTTTCGTTAATCTCGGAAGATTCTCAGTCGGTAGAATTATTTAAACGAGAGAGAGAGAGAGAGAGAGAGTTACAAACATTGCATTTTAAGTATTCTGTAACTCAGTGAATAATTATATAAACAAACAAATCATCTATCCGAAAAATTTATAACGAGTCATTAGATAATTATTTATCCGACATTTTGAAACTTAACATATTTGTGTTACCGTTTAAGGATGGTAAATAATAATAAACACCGCATAATTAGTATTAAAAGTTATTTATTTATTTTCATTTTTATACTTTTTGATTTTTTGACAAATAAATATAATATAGCCAAAGCAGTGATACGACACTACATGAGAATAAATCGGATATTTATCACTGTGTATTATAATCAGGTGTTGCCTTGTTCATCTCGTAATCAGATAATCTAGAGAGGTAAGCGTACTTGTATTTTTCTGCTAATTGCAAATTGGATTAATGAAACCAATTAAAAGTCCTATTTTTTTAAGTCAACATAGGTAAGGTTGCCATCATTTCTACTTAGAATCAGTTATTTTTATAAATTTGACCGAAATTTTAACCATACAACCAAAATTTCAATGGTGTTGTTTTTTTTCTTCTTTTCTTTTTTTTTTTTTTTTAATATTTTATTAATAATTTTGAAAATAAATTTTCAGAACCTTTAACATTTTTAGCAATAACAGATCTTCCATTAATTAAAGTTTAATCCGTTGAACAATGATTTTTAAATACAACTTTAAGATGTCGCTAATGTGTAATCACAGGAAAATTTAAGTTTTCAAATTATTTTGACTATCAATTATGTATCTGAATTGTTTAATTTATATCAATATTTTGTAAATAAGTTTTATGAAAATTCCGATTTTATAAAATAAATAAAAATAAAGAATAAAAAAGTGAAAGGTGAACGTTTGTAGTAATTTGATTAAAAAATTAAAATATTTCCAGTCGGATAAAAATATAAATTTCAAATGTTCTTGAGGGTAATTAAATGGTCCAAGATATTAATAAATATACGTACATGTATTTTATATTTTTCAAATTTGAACATTTACAAATTGCAATTTTCTAGTAAAAATAAAACTTGTTATTTTGTTGAAGAAATACAACAAATTCTACACAATCCTTTACAATGTTAAGTGTCTTTTCGGATGATCATCTTATGTTTAAAATTTGTTTAATTAGCCTATTCATAATTTGTAATTTATTCATAGTAATATTCGCTTTGTCGGTTTATCATCTCACCTTTAGCTTACATATGACACCTAAAAGATACTAGAACTGAGTGAATATACTGTACATGCTCGGATGGGATCGATAGATAGCCTTCCCGGTGTGACGTCATATCAAGAGCGATAACCAGTTTCCGGCTATTTCAGGAAGGGTGTATAATGACCACCCTAGGGAACTTACAAAATATAGCCATACTAGCTGATGTCATAGTAAACCCTCTATATAATGACCACTCTAGGAGACTTACAAAAAATATAGCCATACTACCTAATGTCATAGTAAACCCTCTATATAATGACCACCCTAGGAGACTTACAAAATATAGCCATACTAGCTGATGTCATAGTAAACCCTCTATATAATGACCACCCTAGGAGACTTACAAAATATAGCCATACTACCTAATGTCATAGTAAACACTCTATATAATGACCACTCTAGGAGACTTACAAAAAATATAGCCATACTACCTAATGTCATAGTAAACCCTCTATATAATGACCACCCTAGGAGACTTACAAAAAATATAGCCATACTAGTTAATGTCATAGTAAACCCTCTATATAATGACCACCCTAGGAGACTTACAAAAAATATAGCCATACTACCTAATGTCATAGTAAACACTCTATATAATGACCACCCTAGGAGACTTACAAAAAATATAGCCATACTACCTAATGTCATAGTAAACCCTCTATATAATGACCACCCTAGGATACTTACAAAAAATATAGCCATACTACCTAATGTCATAGTAAACACTCTATATAATGACCACCCTAGGAGACTTACAAAAAATATAGCCATACTACCTAATGTCATAGTAAACACTCTATATAATGACCACCCTAGGAGACTTACAAAAAATATAGCCATACTACCTAATGTCATAGTAAACACTCTATATAATGACCACCCTAGGAGACTTACAAAAAATATAGCCATACTACCTAATGTCATAGTAAACACTCTATATAATGACCACCCTAGAGAACTTACAAAATATAGCCATACTACCTAATGTCATAGTAAAACCTCTATATAATGACCACCCTAGGAGACTTACAAAATATAGCCATACTAGCTGATGTCATAGTAAACCCTCTATATAATGACCACCCTAGGAGACTTACAAAAAATATAGCCATACTAGTTAATGTCATAGTAAACCCTCTATATAATGACCACCCTAGGAGACTTACAAAAATATAGCCATACTAGTTAATGTCATAGTAAACCCTCTATATAATGACCACCCTAGGAGACTTACAAAATATAGCCATACTACCTAATGTCATAGTAAACCCTCTATATAATGACCACCCTAGGAGACTTACAAAAAATATAGCCATACTACCTAATGTCATAGTAAAACCTCTATATAATGACCACCCTAGGAGACTTACAAAAAATATAGCCATACTAGTTAATGTCATAGTAAACCCTCTATATAATGACCACCCTAGGAGACTTACAAAAATATAGCCATACTAGTTAATGTCATAGTAAACCCTCTATATAATGACCACCCTAGGAGACTTACAAAATATAGCCATACTACCTAATGTCATAGTAAACCCTCTATATAATGACCACCCTAGGAGACTTACAAAATATAGCCATACTACCTAATGTCATAGTAAACCCTCTATATAATGACCACCTTAGGAGACTTACAAAATATAACCATACTAGCTAATGTCATAGTAAACCCTCTATATAATGACCACCCTAGAGAACTTACAAAATATAGCCATACTACCTAATGTCATAGTAAACCCTCTATATAATGACCACCCTAGGAGACTTACAAAATATAGCCATACTACCTAATGTCATAGTAAACCCTCTATATAATGACCACCTTAGGAGACTTACAAAATATAACCATACTAGCTAATGTCATAGTAAACCCTCTATATAATGACCACCCTAGAGAACTTACAAAATATAGCCATACTGGCTGATGTCATAGTAAACCCTCTATATAATGACCACCCTAGGAGACTTACAAAATATAACCATACTAGCTAATGTCATAGTAAACCCTCTATATAATGACCACCCTAGGAGACTTACAAAATATAGCCATACTACCTAATGTCATAGTAAACCCTCTATATAATGACCACCCTAGAGAACTTACAAAATATAGCCATACTGGCTGATGTCATAGTAAACCCTCTATATAATGACCACCCTAGGAGACTTACAAAATATAGCCATACTAGTTAATGTCATAGTAAACCCTCTATATAATGACCACCCTAGGAGACTTACAAAATATAGCCATACTACCTAATGTCATAATAAACCTCTATATAATGACCACCCTAGAGAACTTACAAAATATAGCCATACTAGCTAATGTCATAGTAAACCCTCTATATAATGACCACCCTAGGAGACTTACAAAATATAGCCATACTACCTAATGTCATAGTAAACACTCTATATAATGACCACCCTAGGAGACTTACAAAATATAGCCATACTAGTAATGTCATAGTAAACCTCTATATAATGACCACCCTAGGAGACTTACAAAATATAGCCATACTACTAATGTCATAGTAAACCCTCTATATAATGACCACCCTAGGAGACTTACAAAAAATATAGCCATACTACCTAATGTCATAGTAAACCCTCTATATAATGACCACCTTAGGAGACTTACAAAATATAACCATACTAGCTAATGTCATAGTAAACCCTCTATATAATGACCACCCTAGAGAACTTACAAAATATAGCCATACTACCTAATGTCATAGTAAACCCTCTATATAATGACCACCCTAGGAGACTTACAAAATATAGCCATACTACCTAATGTCATAGTAAACCCTCTATATAATGACCACCTTAGGAGACTTACAAAATATAACCATACTAGCTAATGTCATAGTAAACCCTCTATATAATGACCACCCTAGAGAACTTACAAAATATAGCCATACTGGCTGAATGTCATAGTAAACCCTATATAATGACCACCCTAGGAGACTTACAAATATAACCATACTAGCTAATGTCATAGTAAACCCTCTATATAATGACCACCCTAGGAGACTTACAAAATATAGCCATACTACCTAATGTCATAGTAAACCCTCTATATAATGACCACCCTAGAGAACTTACAAAATATAGCCATACTGCTGGTCATAGTAAACCCTCTATATAATGACCACCCTAGGAGACTTACAAAATATAGCCATACTAGCTAATGTCATAGTAAACCCTCTATATAATGACCACCCTAGGAGACTTACAAAAAATATAGCCATACTACCTAATGTCATAGTAAACACTCTATATAATGACCACCCTAGGAGACTTACAAAAAATATAGCCATACTACCTAATGTCATAGTAAACCCTCTATATAATGACCACCCTAGGAACTTACAAAAAATATAGCCATACTACCTAATGTCATAGTAAACACTCTATATAATGACCACCCTAGGAGACTTACAAAAAATATAGCCATACTACCTAATGTCATAGTAAACCTCTATATAATGACCACCCTAGGAGACTTACAAAAAATATAGCCATACTACCTAATGTCATAGTAAACACTCTATATAATGACCACCCTAGGAGACTTACAAAATATAGCCATACTACCTAATGTCATAGTAAACCTCTATATAATGACCACCCTAGAGAACTTACAAAATATAGCCATACTACTAATGTCATAGTAAACCTCTATATAATGACCACCCTAGGAGACTTACAAAATATAGCCATACTAGCTGATGTCATAGTAAACCCTCTATATAATGACCACCCTAGGAGACTTACAAAAAATATAGCCATACTAGTAATGTCATAGTAAACCCTCTATATAATGACCACCCTAGGAGACTTACAAAAAATATAGCCATACTAGTAATGTCATAGTAAACCCTCTATATAATGACCACCCTAGGAGACTTACAAAATATAGCCATACTACTAATGTCATAGTAAACCCTCTATATAATGACCACCCTAGGAGACTTACAAAAATATAGCCATACTACTAATGTCATAGTAAAACCTCTATATAATGACCACCCTAGGAGACTTACAAAATATAGCCATACTAGTTAATGTCATAGTAAACCCTCTATATAATGACCACCCTAGGGACTTACAAAATATAGCCATACTAGTAATGTCATAGTAAACCCTCTATATAATGACCACCCTAGGAGACTTACAAAATATAGCCATACTACCTAATGTCATAGTAAACCCTCTATATAATGACCACCCTAGGAGACTTACAAAATATAGCCATACTACTAATGTCATAGTAAACCCTCTATATAATGACCACCTAGGAGACTTACAAAATATAGCCATACTAGCTAATGTCATAGTAAACCCTCTATATAATGACCACCCTAGAGAACTTACAAAATATAGCCATACTACCTAATGTCATAGTAAACCCTCTATATAATGACCACCCTAGGAGACTTACAAAATATAGCCATACTACTAATGTCATAGTAAACCCTCTATAATGACCACCTAGGAACTTACAAAATATAACCATACTAGCTAATGTCATAGTAAACCCTCTATATAATGACCACCCTAGAGAACTTACAAAATATAGCCATACTGCTGATGTCATAGTAAACCCTCTATATAATGACCACCCTAGGAGACTTACAAAATATAACCATACTAGCTAATGTCATAGTAAACCCTCTATATAATGACCACCCTAGGAGACTTACAAAATATAGCCATACTACCTAATGTCATAGTAAACCCTCTATATAATGACCACCCTAGAGAACTTACAAAATATAGCCATACTGGCTGATGTCATAGTAAACCCTCTATATAATGACCACCCTAGGAGACTTACAAAATATAGCCATACTAGTAATGTCATAGTAAACCCTCTATATAATGACCACCCTAGGAGACTTACAAAAATATAGCCATACTACTAATGTCATAGTAAACACTCTATATAATGACCACCCTAGAGAACTTACAAAATATAGCCATACTAGCTAATGTCATAGTAAACCCTCTATATAATGACCACCCTAGGAGACTTACAAAATATAGCCATACTACCTAATGTCATAGTAAACACTCTATATAATGACCACCCTAGGAGACTTACAAAATATAGCCATACTAGTAATGTCATAGTAAACCCTCTATATAATGACCACCCTAGGAGACTTACAAAATATAGCCATACTACTAATGTCATAGTAAACCCTCTATATAATGACCACCCTAGGAGACTTACAAAAAATAGCCATACTACTAATGTCATAGTAAACCCTCTATATAATGACCACCTAGGAGACTTACAAAATATAACCATACTAGCTAATGTCATAGTAAACCCTCTATATAATGACCACCCTAGAGAACTTACAAAATATAGCCATACTACTAATGTCATAGTAAACCCTCTATATAATGACCACCCTAGGAGACTTACAAAATATAGCCATACTACTAATGTCATAGTAAACCCTCTATATAATGACCACCTAGGAGACTTACAAAATATAACCATACTAGCTAATGTCATAGTAAACCCTCTATATAATGACCACCCTAGAGAACTTACAAAATATAGCCATACTGCTGATGTCATAGTAAACCCTCTATATAATGACCACCCTAGGAGACTTACAAAATATAACCATACTAGCTAATGTCATAGTAAACCCTCTATATAATGACCACCCTAGGAGACTTACAAAATATAGCCATACTACCTAATGTCATAGTAAACCCTCTATATAATGACCACCCTAGAGACTTACAAAATATAGCCATACTGGCTGATGTCATAGTAAACCCTCTATATAATGACCACCCTAGGAGACTTACAAAATATAGCCATACTAGTTAATGTCATAGTAAACCCTCTATATAATGACCACCCTAGGAGACTTACAAAAAATATAGCCATACTACCTAATGTCATAATAAACACTCTATATAATGACCACCCTAGAGAACTTACAAAATATAGCCATACTAGCTAATGTCATAGTAAACCCTCTATATAATGACCACCCTAGGAGACTTACAAAATATAGCCATACTACCTAATGTCATAGTAAACACTCTATATAATGACCACCCTAGGAGACTTACAAAATATAGCCATACTAGTTAATGTCATAGTAAACCCTCTATATAATGACCACCCTAGGAGACTTACAAAATATAGCCATACTACCTAATGTCATAGTAAACCCTCTATATAATGACCACCCTAGGAGACTTACAAAAAATAGCCATACTACCTAATGTCATAATAAACACTCTATATAATGACCACCCTAGGAGACTTACAAAATATAGCCATACTACCTAATGTCATAATAAACACTCTATATAATGACCACCCTAGGAGACTTACAAAATATAGCCATACTACCTAATGTCATAGTAAACCCTATATGACCACCCTAGGAGACTTACAAAATATAGCCATACTACTAATGTCATAATAAACCCTCTAAAATGTACACAGTCAATGTGTGATTGGCAACTTTTAAACACATTATATCCAGACAATTAGGACATATTTATTTTAACATTAATGTATAAAGTCTACATGTGATGGACAACCTTTAAACACATTTACTTTTAGACAGGTGGTCTTTATACAAAGGTGACAGCTAGTGCAAATTTCTTTATATTTTATCTATATATTATATTCATATACATAAATAAATATTTTGTTGCTAAAGTAGATATAAATTCTAGTATTGGAATTCTATTATTATATTATTAATATGTAAAAGGGTCACTTGAAATTTATTGGATTTTTTTCAGGTTTTGCACACTTCAAAGCATTGGGTTGATTTTATTAAATTTGCAGCACACATTTGAATTTATTATTTTAATGTTATTAACTGTTATAGTCATGATAGTGGTATACTAACAACAAAAGAGAAAGAAGTGATTGAGAATTTCCTACCAGCAGTTTAAATGTATTGGATAATTTTTTCTAATACACATATAATCATCCTCAGAATTTCAGCTTTATTCCAGCATTTGTCACTACAGATAGACATTCATATTTATGTATAACTAAAGCCTCACATAGCTAACAAATCAAACTTTCAGATTCCACTCTTCATCTTAAAATTCAGATTACAATGTAATAGTTGTCAAATGAAATTTACAATAGTAGAAGCTTTTTTAACAATAATTTAGCCTGAAAATCACCTGCGTAAATTACAGAGGTGCGCAAATTACATGGTTTTTACGGTACTGTTCAGTAGATACCTTTTTGGCTTAAGTTTAATACTTACTGTTTGTTTTACCCTACTTCAGAGAAAGCAAAAACAAATATTTCGGGACGGGTACAGATCAACAATTCATTTACATACATGTACATTATAAAGCAATTAAGGCCATTCAAGTTATGCCAAATTAATCTTTTTCTCAACTGTGCCATCTATTTAAAATGTCAAACTCTTTTGTTGCTACTAAGTCACATAAAATTACCTGCCACTTTTGCTGAAAAGATTGATATATATAGCAAGGAAGGAGCCGACACCAGTATTTTTAGTAATGGCTCAGCTCATGTAAGTTAATTAGTTATAGATTTATAGTAGGGTAAATAAACAGTAGCTTCCATATACAATAGAAAATGTAGAAAGCTAACATCATTAAGGATTAACATGTAACTTATCTGTATCCATTGAAGACACCACCATCAAAGGGGGTACTCTCGGGTAGAGGGTGTTATTTGTTAATAAATTATTTTATAGCATATGTACTATATTTATGTATATATGTATATTTGTAACAGAACCAGCTGATCAAAACATTAAAAAGACAGTTAAGATGAAAAAGTCTGTTAGGATAGGTAAAGTTGCTGCATGTACAAAAGCCTATATATAGATGTCACATTTTTAGATGTTGTCCTTAAGTCTGCCAGAAATTAGAATACTCTTGACCTAACTCTGATTAACATGTTTCTAATCAGAAGGACTTTTTGTAGTAAAATCTCAATGATTTACAATTTTTGCATGAAATTATGAGGATTTGTTTTTAGCTGATTTGTTAAAAAAAAAAACAAAAAAAACTGAGCCTTCTCTTAGTATATGAACTGAATGAAATGGTAGTAGTAATGATTTTCGCAAAGTTTCAAATGTCATGAAACACATCTGGAACTCTGTGTCAAAAGTTAAAAAATAAGCAAGGATAAAATTGGCGTAAAACCTTCAACTTGGAAATTTATAAAATAAAAAAAACTCAATACTACCAGTATGTTAGATTTAAAAGAATGAATACAAACACATGGTTTCTAGAACACACACACACATACTTACACAATGAATTGCTATTGCATGATAAGTGCCAAGAAACTAATCTTGCATGGATTTTCACTTTATTTTGCTCAGTAATAAATTTGTTGTTATGAATGAAATTATGCAAGTACAATTATTGTAGTTGTTTGTATCATGTGTTAATTGTTCAAGCAGTAAAAAAGCTGTTGCATATTTCAGTTTGCTTGTTATTGTACAGAGGAGCTATGAAACTAACAATTATGGTTAAACAAAGTCTTATTGCAGTTCCTAGCTGAATCAAGACAACAAAACATAGATTGTTATAATGATTAATGCATCATCTTTACTCATGATACTGTACAAACCTTTATTGGTATTTCCCTAAAATTGTAAATCAGAGTAGGATGAATTATATGGACTCTTATAATGTGCAATATCGGGTGTTTTATAAATCCCCCCTCTCTCAGGAGCACGTAGGTGCTAAACTAAATGAAAATGATTATAGGGGCTCTAAGATTGTACAATATAAGGGGTTTTTATCAATTTGCTTTTAATACTTGGAAAATGTTTCATTTTTTCACATATTTCAAATATATACATGTATAAAAAATGCAGTATTATTTGTTGCTAAGTTAATATGTTGTGATGCTATTGTTGATAGATATTTATAATAAAATTTATTAAATTACAAAGACAAGAGATTAAGAGATTGGAAATGCATTTTCTGTTTTGATCACAATTTGAAGATTAAAGTTAGACCAATGAGTGATTGGCCAAATAATTTATATTCAGTTGTTTGTATATTGCTTGAAATAATTAACTTTTTTGACAAATTTTGTTTTTTTAACTACCTGTATACACATCTTGAGGTATTATCATCATAAAGAGTAGAAACAGGATCTGTAAATGCTATCATGTGACCAGCATGAATTTGCAATTTCTGGATACAAGAACAATAGGCAATAAGAAACTATATAATTGATCTTTTGACTTTCTTTTGACTCTTAGTTGATGACAAATTGCAGGATACACTTTCATATCTAGGTACAAAATCAAAGCTTTCAATCAAGACATACATACCCTGTAACATAGACATGGGATAGCTCAAAGTCCATTGCAGATGCCTTTTATAAAAATGTTTGAAATAACAGCTGATCCCACAATCCCAAGAATGGTAACTTTTAGGAAGGACTGGTTACTTTTTCAATTGTCTCTTATATACCACAATAGAAAATACATCATTTCATGTATTCAAATTATCATGACAAGGAGTGGTTGAATAGTTTGACTTATTTCATACACTGTTAATAAAGAAGTTGTCTTCAATTGAAACCGGTAGTCTGAATATTTTTAATACTTTTTTATTTAGGTATTCATAATTTCTGAACTTATCTGTTCTTTTTCTTGTAGATGGCAGTATAAGTGGTGATAAGTTTTATTCAGTATCGGGAAAAGTCGCCAAAATCAGAGGACTAAGAACATCTGACACCAAATTTTACTGTAAAGTTAGGCTGGAAGAGTAAGTGATATTGATCATCATTTATAAATCACTTTATTGGCTTATGGTATTATTGTTGCCTTGTCTAGCTTATGACATATTTTCAGTGTTGACATCAGCATCAGTGTTCAATTTATCACTTTACGGATAAAATGTTTAAGTATTTGGTTAAAGTTTTTCAAGGACTAGATATGCAAGGCTATCTTATTACCGGTACTTTTCTTCAAGCATATTTTATTTAAGTTTTTCTTTTTGTGATTTGAAAACTCAGATTTAAAGAATAGAAACTTGTAAAATATGTTTTACTATCAATGATTTGTAACAGTTTAATACCATCATGACCATAGCTGTTTCTTTTGAAGGCCTAGTCATGGACACCGACTACGGCTGTTTTCTAGTCATCATAGCAGAGTTATAGCAAAGTCATCTGTACAAGAGGCAGCAGATCCTATTGTAAATCTGGCATTTGAGGTAATTATAAATATTTAAGTACAGTCAAATCTGTCTATAAAGGCCACCCAAGAGAAACCAGTAAAAGTGGCCTTTATAGGCTGGTGGCCTTTATATACAGGTTCAAATAATATATGTAAAGAACAATATGTGACACAATTCTACTGGCCTTTATAAGCAGGTGGTCCTTATATAGAGGTTGCCTTTAAGGCAGGTTGGACTGTTATGATTTTGTCTCCATGTTTCATGAGATTTAACATTTAATCGTTGTTATGATGTGATTTGTTTGGAGATGTTCAACAATAAAATTGGATCTAGAGTGTTGGATCCTGACAAACTTGCATTTTGATTGATTTATTGATGCATGGACGGGTGGATTAATGAATGGATTGATCGTCAGTTAGGAATATTTTGCTTATATTGTGATATCCTGCTATTGATGAAGTGGCAAAAAATTTTACCGTTGCTGTGTGCTCATGGTTCTTTAGCATGTGGCAGTTTAATTAAATATCTGATAAATACAAGGACATGAAAAATAATGGCAATAATCTACAGCACATTTAAAATATATCCTCATGCATTTGAGTTGACAGTTTTGTGAAAGCTAAAGTTACGACAGAAAAGCTTATTTCAAAGGACACTGACAGTCATTCTTAAAATCAATGAAACAATTTGGTTAAACAAATTCATAAATTTTGGTATATACACAACCAAACATATTTTAGCATGTTTAGTTAAGTGTTCATGTATTTCTCAAATTTAAACCCTTATTTGTTGTACAGGTTGACCGTGGAGCAGGTGTCAGCCCTGGGGCCAGTTTGATATTTGATATAAAACAGGACAGTAAAGAACATCTAGCAGAGAATAGGCTCTGTTTAAAGGATCTTCTAGATGGTATGTGTATCCATGGTGTTAAGGAGGTCATTGTCATTAATTAGTGAAGTAATATTGTAAATGTATTACTTTTAGTTTGTATGAATTTGAGTGCAAATTATAATTTTTAATAAATTCTCATGGACTTTAATAAACATAATTCTCATGCATCACTTTCAATTATTATATAGAATGGTTCTTTACAACAGAAGAAATACATGACTGTGTTTCGAAAAAATAAAATAAATTCCCTACTAAGAAGTTTATTCTGCATTCTGCATTTTGAATGTTATATATGGATAATCTACCAGTTTTAAAATTGAAATATTTTGTCAAGATTTGGTTTTGAAATCCAGTTTCTTGTATTAAACTTAGAATAAGTACATGTAATTGCCAAATATCTTGAAAAAAAGTTATATTCTCTATGTTACTTATGGGACACCATATTGTTGTCTGTCATTTTCACATGTTTGATTAATCTGGCTATCAAAACATGTTATTTTGTTACTTTACTCTTTACTCTTTATGCATTCATTCATTGCAGATCAGATATGTTGCAGACAACCTGCTTTCAGTACATTATACTTTGTACTATGCACACATAAAACCTTTATAATTCAAATTAAAGCTTTGCAGTGCTTCAGTTGATGTAACTCTTGAATGCTTTAAATTTTATTTTTTTTACATTACATCTTCTGTAGAGCATTCAGAAGAGCCTGTACAACGATGGGTAAAGCTTAGTAATGGAGTTGATATAGAAATTGTACTGAGGAGAGGAAGTCCCAATCCGAGACTAGCCAACAAGAAGTCACCGGGTAGATTTATGAAAAGCTGGTCATTTAGAAAAGAAAAAGTACATTAGGAGAATGTTTACAAATGGACACAAACTTTTAGCATGGAATATCACATATAAAAGCTTATACAAAAGCTTACAAAAATATTAGTAGAATTTAAAATAGGGTAAAGCTTTTAGAACTTATAAATCATAGAATGTTACATGTATAACTTGGATAAGAATGAAGAACACAAAATTATGTAGAAGTCTCACATTAATGTCTGATGGAAGATTGTTACTTTGGTTATTAGTTGTAGGTTTAAAGATTTATGAATCATGGTGACTTACATGTACCGGTATGTGACAATAATCTTTATCCATTATTGTGGTTCACCATTTTACCAATTCACTTTTATGTGAAATTTTTATTTCCATTTGAGATGGAATTTTATATTTTGTAAATATGACATTATTCTGGAAAATTTTACACGACTGTTTTCAGAAACCATTGGAAACAATACTATTCACAAACTAAAAATGACTACCATTTGGTACAATGGTACATCTTATTATTTATTTATTCATTTAGTGATTGTTCTGCTATGATCATACATCCTCAGCTTTTTTTTTTACACTTTAATTACAATACTGGGCTCAATTTGATGTTTTGTAAATCTGGAAATTTTCATGTCTTTTTTTTGTGTCGCTGCATTCAGGATTTATTAGCACGGATTTGATTTATGTTTTGTTACCATGGTTATGGTTGTTGTGTAAATACACGATGCATAATCATATTTCTGGTTTTATCCCCACAAAGTAATTATGTGTTATGATTACTGTAGTATATGAAGTGGTGTCCAGTTAATAAGGAATTATTAAAACACCATATTTCACCTCATTGTTTGTCTTTGCAAGAGACAATAAATAAGAGATTTCTAAGACACCATAAGGTCATTGCAAGTTAGTAAAAAGTGATTATTCATTTACCGTATAGCGGGTTATTTTGGCGGGGCTAAATTTTGGCGTTTTTGACCAAAAAAAGTCAGTTGTAAATTTTGGCGTATTTATTTTAGCGATTAAAACATTACAAGTTTTTATTTTGACGATTTTTATTACAATAGAAAACTGCTGTTAAATTCACAATGATATCTCGAAGTTTTCAAACTTCATTTGTAAATAAAATGTTGAACTTCGAACAGCAAATCTATCGATATGGACAGTTACTTTGAATTAAATAAATTTGGTTGAAAGTGAAAGTGAATAACAACAACTGATGATATAAAATAAAGTTACTTTATATTTGTTATAATACAGAGCACATGGCCGGTTATTAATAATCACCGGAACTGCCGGTAATACACATTGCCGCACGCATTCCCATGAAAATATGAATATTTTATGATGAGATAAAAAGTTAATCATCTGGCGTGGACTCAGGTGTTTTACCGATCACGCACCTGTGGGTTGTAATCGGATTAAGAGATTACTGAATTGATCATGGTTAATTACTAATCTTGAGTAACACTCGATGTTCCAGGCGAGTTATTTCGTTTCGCTCTATTACTTTCGGTGAAATCTGTATCATGGCTTCAGCTTGTGTTTTGTTTACATTGACTGACCACATGTCATTCTGATAAAATTGTATTCGAGCGAAAGAAGTTGAATTTTCACCAAATTTACACCTCCGAGAATTATTTATTGTTCAAACGAGCGGGGGTATTCGAGCTATTGTAGTTCGAGCGGTCGAGGTTTATTTACATATGATTTAATAGGGATTTGGACGGGACCGGCAGATAACTTAGACTTATCCGGGGTATTCAGGGCATCGTCGTTCGAGCGATCGAATTTCTACTGTATTTACTTTGTCACAGTGTAAGGTATTGTTGAGGTAATAAATTTTGACTGTTCCATTTTTTGGCGATAAATATTTTGGCGATTTTAATGCTACCGCCAAAATACGCCAAAATTTACACCCCGCGAAAATAACTCGCTATACGGTATGTATTTTTTGTTTGTATATCCTCTTATTGCTGAATTAACACAGAAATAAAGCTGTCAGGAAATTCCAGATTTGCATTAGTTAATTTATTTATATAATTTACTTGATTGTGCCAGTGTTTTATTTTACACATTTTCAATAATTATGATACAATTTTAATAAATTATGTCTTTAATTTCATATACATACCCTACAGTAAAAATTTGTTATACATGGTAAATTGCTTCATAATTTGAGCATTTAATTTTGACTAAAATTGTTAAGTTTTGTAAAATTCACTTTTAATTTAAATTCTGGAAATGAACATCACCAGTTTTACCCAAAACATCATGGGTGGACATGGCAGAGTGGTTCTGTCACTGAATTTCAAAGCCTATGGTTGCTGATTCGAATTTCACTCAGGACTTGGGAATTTTTTGAGATTATTTTCATTTCCTGTTCATACTGAAGCTGTAAGAAACTCATTACTAGAGTATATCATATTGGATGAGTCTCAAAATTGAGATCCTGTGTCTCTGCACACTAAAGACACATCTGTAGAGATAGAAAAAGGAGTGTACCACCTGTTGCCTCTACAGAAGACGCTTACAACTAGAAAGAAATGAAACAGACTGAGCAACATAAGCATAAGTAAAACAATGATGCAGTTTGCCAATATGATTAACTAATTTGCACGATGATAACAATACTTATGATTGAATTTAAATAACAATTAATCTACAATTATTGTAGAAAAAAAGGAAATTTACATTGATATGTATTTTTGGTTTATATTTTGGGTGGTTATAAGCCCTGTTAGATATCTCTACTAGATATTTGAGGAAATATGGATGATAGTTTACAAAACAAAATTTATCAGTTCCAAATACTGATATTTGAGCAACAAACAAAAGCAATTTATAATCTGCATATTTGAGACCTGATCAGTCAAAAATAAAAATGTCTGAAATTATTAAGCAATTTATCATCTAAGTTTTTGGGACCCGATTGGTTAACAATATTTGATATCTCAGGAAAAGTATTTATAAATAAAATGTTTAAGAAAATATTGTTATACAAATGAGATTGTTAAATTGTTTATTTTTACTGTCTGAAGAATGTGATACCTGTATGTACTGGTCCTCCAGATAAAATAGTCAGTTGATTCATAAAGACATTGGAAAATTACCTTATTTCTTATATTTACAATATTTGTAAAAATTAATTTTGTTGCTGTCTTACATTTTCCATGTTAATTTGAAAACAATTTTGAAATGCACTGTTGGTGCACCTTCTCATAAAAATTGGTAGGTAGTTTCCTGTCAGTCAACAAGAGCATTTGATATCTGATGTCATTACATCCCCGTGTGGAGCAATGTCCCTATGAAGTTGCAAAGTATAGTCAATGTCAAACACTGTATTGAAGCAAAGATATTGCAATTGTAAATATATATTGATAAAGTTTGTCTTTCCTGCACCAAATGGCTCACCAGGCTGGTGCTTATCCCTGTTTCAATTAAGTAAAGTGACTTGAGAGTACAGCAAAACCTTGATTCATCAACACAATTTAATCAGTCATATTTTGACTATAAAAAGGGGTTTGGGGATTAATTGAGGAAAGCATACAAATTAAAAAATAGAAGAAATGGATTTTGGGGCTTCAAAATTGTGTGGTGATAGGTGAGGTGGCAACATTATCAAGGAGCATATAAAAGTTATTACTGTATCATATTTCCTCTAAGGAACCACTTACCCATGTGTCTCCACACAATACAAAAAATGTCGTTAGATATATATTGACTTTCCTAAAAAATGAAATTTTATGATTTATTATGCTCTCAATAATTTGTTACACAAAATTAAAATGCATATTTGTCAGATCAACTGAGTAATATTTTATCTTGAACACCAGTATGTTGTATGTTATTGATGCAGGCAGCCAATTAAATCTGTTTTATTATATGTTCTGTTTTCTGATAGTTGTTGTTAAGATTTTATTTTTTGTTAAGACAGGGTTTTATAGAGAGGTAAATGATAATTATAATTATCAATCAATGAGTTTTAGTTTTTAGATTTGCTTTTTAAGCTGTAGATGCTTGACAATAAGAATCCTCAAAATTTTAAATAATTTTAAGAGTTTATTAAATATGTGTATGTCTAGGATGGTTATTTTGTAGAGTGAATCTTAATCTTTTCCTAAAAATGAAGCCAATGATATCCAACTTGTTCTTCAGCATTATAAAGAATGGATTAGTTAAACTAATACAATAAAGTAAATACAAAGTAGTTTAATTTAAGAGATCCTTATTTTTAATAAAATCATTGTTATCTACTGTGACTTTATATAAACACTTTAACCATGTGATTTGTTACTTTTCACTGGCAATTCAGAATATCTCCAAATTTTCTTGGAAACAAACAATTTTTTTATATATGTACTTCCTTTAATGTAATTTATTTCATGTAATAATTATTGATAAAAAAGTTGCTCTACAATCACTTAGGTGGCCTCAATGACTGATGACAGAATGGTTTAAAGTGCTGTCTTAAAGATCACGGATCACAACACCGCTCACTGTCAAAGTAACTCCAGTTTCTTCCACTATCTCAGAACTGGCCACCTTAATAAAATGTTGGTGTAAAACCTTTTATTTTACTCCAATCAGCTCTACAAAATACCCACCACTTCCCCAGACATAGCCAGGACACTGAATGTAAATACATGTACTACCATAGTTTGCAACATGTTTACATTGAAATATATACATGAATTTAGATGAATAGGAGTGAATGGCACACTGATTTTTTACTTTAATCATTTCATGGTATTTTGGATCAAGTTATCAAATTCAAAAGAATTGGAAGAAAATTTGTTTGGACCAAATAATGTCTTGTTTTATCCATATTATTTAAGAAAACGATGTTTACATTATCAAAATTTGCTTGTATTTGTTAAAGTATCTCGTGATCAATCCATGCTTTTCCTAACTTGTTTGGTTTGTTTTAAGCTGATGGGTTTTCTTATAATGCTAGAACAATAATTAGGTGCAATATTATCATTTAATATACAACTATCACGATTATATACACGTATGTACTCATATATCATTATTGATATATACTCTAATAACCAGTAATATTCATGGCGAAAATGTTTTTGTGGTTAATGTTAACACTACATCCATGAAAAGTTTTTTAAAAAATAAGAAAAAAGTTGCAGGTATGAAATCATGAAAATGTATATGATTTTTTTAGTTAATTTTACATTCACATTTTATTTTTTTGTTTCAATGTAAATGTGGGATTTTATGTTTATATTATGTACTGGTAGTCCTAACGTCCTCTATAGCTAGTTTACATGTGGAATTAGATCATTACTTGCCATAGTTTACATGATTGGTATATAACATGGAAATGTTTTTATAAATCTTGCCTCTCTCTCTCTCTCTCTCTCTCTCTCTCTCTCTCTCTCTCTCTCTCTCTCACACACACACACACACACACACACACCACACACATGTACATTTAGGTTTACAAACTGGCTGGCTCCTATCAAGACAAGGAAAATTCAACCAAATTTCTTCAGATCTACAATGCAAACTGAGCATTCTGTGTAAAACCTGTGATTAGAGACTAGCCAGGTTCTACCATTATGTTATCGGGCCTGTTAATTAAATGTTGTTTTTAGAGCATGTTATTCAAAGTTCACTTGTTTGTTATACCAATGTGTTGGAATCCTCTAATTAACCTTTAGATAGGTTTGACTGTACTGACTAATGATATTGCCCTCTGTTAAGTCATTTAATACAAACCTTTCCCAAATGTTAATTCTGATAAGTTTTATAAATTAGGGATTAAGTTTAACTATTTTGAGTTGGGGACCCATCTCACTTCAAAAAACAAAAGCTGCAATACTAACAAATACCTAAAATATGAAACATTTAGGGGACCATACCAATTTTTTTTGAGCCAATTACAATTTGCCCCCCCCCCCCCACCCCACCCCTGTGAATTGTCTGCACCATACTGTAGTTGTAAATATGCTGCACTTATTGTAGTTTTTTTGGTCAGTGAATGACTGATTGATTTTAATTTATGACAGATTTTGCTCAATTGTATTATAGTTTATCACTGCCTGTTTTGGGGGTGAAAGTTTTTTATGGAATTTGATATGTAGTCAAGTAAACTCTTGAAATGCTTGGAAATATAACTTGACATATGTTGTTTTGAGTTTACCGATTATTGAGGGAGCAGTGTTAGTATTTTGAGTTTAATGATTATTGAGGGAATATTTTTAGTATTTTGTAGTAGGACTACATTTTCGGGCAGATAGATTTATTTAATGTGTAAAATGTACCGGTAGATAAAGGTTTGTATTTTAATTACATGTAGTATGCAAAATAAAATGAATATTTATGTCAGAGATACAACGACATCTGTTCATGTACCACATGATATCAGTTACATGTATTATGTATATGGAGATACAATTTTCATTGAGTTTATCGTTTTTGCCTATTGCATAAACTTTAAACTAAAAACTACCAGGCGAATTGAACCAAATTTGGTATTGTGGTCCCCTGGCTAGATTAAAATATGCACAAATAAGGATCCTGCAGCAGCAAAGATGGGTGCAATTGCTAGCATAACTGACTGAGAGATTTGTAAGGATGTTCTGTAATCAAGGAAAGAGTATTCAGTACAAAATGTTATCTGATATCATGTTGGTACATGTACATGGGTATAACTCTATTATGGTTTGTAAAATGGTTGAATTATATGGAGTATATGTTTATACGAGTTTAATGATATTTATACAAACTTAAATTATATATTTTATAGTAGTTAGATAGTCTTAAAGTTTCTCAAAGAAATTAGTTAATTATCTGTTTGACAATTTACTTGTATTGTACGAGCAGATTTGTCTGGTATGAGAGATCAGCTAATGGAAATGAAGATTCCTGCTTTATAAAGCTGAGTGTGTTAATTGTGTTGTTTAACTACCAACCAGACTGTTAGCATCATCGGAAAAGCTCAGCTGATATTCATTTCATAAACCTCACTCATGACTGAAGTTTACGGAGTGAATTTTAGCTGTGTGTTTCAGACGATGCATTGTTAGGATAAATTAAATTTGTATGAGATATTATTTTTGTAAATTAAAATTACTTATCAAGTTTATATTAGAGCTTTTGCATTGTAACAATTGTGATTCCTATACTGTGATTTGATTCTTGGTGCATTTTAACATTGTAATTCTACTGTAAATCAGAGAATTTTCATGTCATTTTTTTTTTCGTGTTCACTGCATTCGGGATTTACATGTACATTTAAATTTGTGATGTATGAACTTTTGATTTGAATCTCATTATTAGAGTCTTAATTAAACACACTTTTTCATGTTTTTTAAATGACAAAATCTTTCCTCAAATTATTATAAATCCAAAAGGACAAAATGGCAGTAAAGTCTATTTATACTCATAATACGACATACCGGGGTAGTGTGATTATTGACACCCTGCCGCTTACCAATATGATGAAAGAAAGCAAGTCATCTTCAAAATATATTTTTTACAAATGTCTTAAGCAATTCATGAGAAATCCTATTATAGTGTGAGACTTCTAGGTTATGAATTAGTGCAGTGTTATAACTGTGTTTCTCAAAATGAGTCAATTAACAATTGTAAGTGTTATGTTCTGTCTTGTTTTCCTGTCCTATTACACACTGACTTCTCTCTAAGGGGGATAATCATATTTTGGACTTCAGTCGCATGTGATAGATCACATTAAAACACTTAATAAACTACTAGTATCTGTTTGTCTATACAAGAGGCTATAATCAACATAGATTAGGCCAGTTTGGATAAAGCTAGTAAAAGTTATCATCGTAGATTTGCCTAATACCTGATCAGACCCATATCTTGTAGCATAGTTTTGGTGGGGTTTTTTATGGTTTTGAATTCATATTTACATGTTATGACTTGTGGTAAATTTACACAGAATTAAAATTGTCATGAAAATTTTTGATTTACAGTCTTTTTAAAAATATTTTTATCATTTAATTTTAAAATTTTTATATACCACAATTTTAACAAAATGTTAAAATAATTTTTTTTATTATTTTTTTCAAATTTTAACATTAATGTTTTCACAAATTTAAAATAGAAATATCTTTATTGTCTTTTTTTGACAAAATATGAAACATATCTTTTACATTATATGATAATTTATTAATTTTGAAAATTGTAATGAAGTATAGTTGTTCACAATCTGATTTCAGAGTGTTTATAAACATGGACGAGTGTAAACTACACAAGCGGGTAATAACAGTGTGTAACCTAAGGAGTCTATGGGCTCGGATTTTCTCTTAATGTTACAAGAATTTTTAGGAAACTGTGTTCAACAGTTGTGGAATGATGGGTACTCACGGTGGGACATGTCAGAGCTGGAATCAGTTGCAATTATTTTGCAACATATATACAATACATAATAACAGTATGAAGTCAATAGAATTAGGCTTTTGAATTAAAATAGATTGCTATTGGTTGTAAACATTGCCATCAGATTGTGAACAACTTGTACAGTAGAATATCCAAGTCTAACTTCAATATGTATTGTATATTTATACAGCACACTTGTACAGTAGAATATCCAAGTCTAACTTCAATATGTATTGTATATTTATACAGCACTGTTTGTATTTTCATCAAATTGTATCTTTTATATGCAATTAATGTATTGTCAGCACTTTCAAATTGTAATTTGTAAATCTTTCCTTTACTTTCTGCTAAATATGATAAATTATCTTTTTTTTCTTTTAAGCTCACCTGAGCACAAAGTGTAGAAATTGATACAAATCTTAAGAATATAGTATTTTTGGATGATTTAGTTGTCCCATACTCTGTAAAGCAGTTATACTTGTGTAAAATCTTTTTATCAAAATAAAAATTTAATTAAAGAATGATAATGGAGCATTGACTCCACTCATATTGGTACTTTTTCATCTAAAAAGCATCAAAAATGTCTGAAAATGTGCCTTAAATAGTTTTCTTACACATTTTATATCCTGAATATTATAATTAATTATACTCATGTTTTTTATATGAAAAGTTAAAAGTTTTTATTGAATTTAAATAGTTTATATTTGTTAATACTTCATTTTAAATTTATAATCAGCATTACGAACAAGGTAAGATTATTCCAATGCCACAACATTCCAAGTACTGTTAACATCCTAGAAATTTGATACATGTATTTTGTAGTATCTTTATACCAGTATATGTATGTAAAACAAATGTTTTAAATATCTTGGTACAAATTTTAATGTTATTTAATCATGTTAATGTCTTGTCTACATTTACAAACATACATTATTTAATTCATAATATGGAAAATGGATTTTATATTAAGGGATGCTATATTAGAGAAATGTCTTAATAGGGATACTATGAAGTTTGTATGGCTTTACTATACCTTTCCTTTTTATGCACTTAGAAGCTATCTAGAGACTTAATTCCTCCACACAAAAATAGAGATCTTTCTATATCTGATAAAAACAGCCTTGAACATTGGTGTCTTCAATTTCAAATTCCAGATTAGTTTTCTATGAATTCACTCCATTTTTTTTCCATTTTTTTTTGGGGGGGGGGGGGGGGTTGTTTTTACTTCCACAATTCCAGCTCGATTTTGAAGTATTTTTTATACGCCCGTCATATGACGGGACGTATTATGTTACGGTGCTGTCCGTCCGGGCGGGCGGGCGTCTGTTAACAATTTGTATTCCGTTCAATAGAGACCACAAACATTTATGGATTCAAATGAAATTTGGTATACAGCTTTACCATGGTAATACCTTGTGCAAGTTCGAATTACAACTTTTTCGGATTATTTTTGGAGGAGTTATGCCTCTTTTTTAACTTAGAAATTTTTGTATGTATGACCATGTGGTTTCCGATCATTAGAGCCTACAACTATTTATGGATTCAAATGAAATTTGGTATACACATTTACGATGTTAATATCTGGTGCAAGTTTGAATTACAACTTTTTGGGATTATTTTTGGAGGAGTTATGCCCCTTTTTTAACTTAGAAATTTTTGTATGTATGACCATGTGGTTTCCGATCATTAGAGCCTACCACTATTTATGGATTCAAATGAAATTTGGTATACACATTTACGTTGTTAATATCTGGTGCAAGTTCGAACTACAACTTTTTCAGATTATTTTTGGAGGAGTTATGCCCCTTTTTTAACTTAGAAATTTTTGTATGTATGACCATGTGGTTTGTATTCCATTCAGTAGACAATACAAACATGGATTTAAATGAAATTTGTTATACATTTGGTATACACATTTAGGATGTTAATATCTGGTGCAAGTTCGAATTACAACTTTTTCAGATTATTTTTGGAGGAGTTATGCCCCTTTTTTAACTTAGAAATTTTTGTATGTATGACCATGTGGTTTGTATTCCATTCAGTAGACAATACAAACATGGATTTAAATGAAATTTGTTATACATTTACACCCTAATCATGGTAATATCTTCTGCAAATTTGAATTACAACTTTTTTGGGTTACGAGTTATGGCCCCAACACGGAGTTGGTCTCCGTAAATAGTACTACTCGATCAATATAACACGGGCGTATAATGCTACGCTCGGCGGTGCTCTTGTTATATAAAGCATACAACTTCAGATTAATTTTCAATGAATTCCCTCCATTTTTTAATCATTTTTTAAGTCCAGGTGATTATTAAAATATTTCTTTATATAAAGCATAATGCTATAGAAATTAATCTGGTGTTCAAGAATGATCTTTAATCTTATTTCTTTTAGGCTGTGTAACAGGTTTTTGGTGATTTTTTTCTCAAAAAAAAAAAAAATAAATAAATTGATTTTTCACTTCTTTGTGGAGGTATAGTCAAAACTTAGATTTACTGCAAATTGGGAAGTTTTCATTTTCTTTTTCATATAAAAAATATCTTGAATATCAAAATCTTTCACCTAACAATTCAAAAATAAATGAACACAAATAAGTCAATTCTCATGAAAATTACCTATTATAAAACTTTTCCAATTTGTATTTACATGTAATTACAAATTCTTACTGTAGTTACAAGAACCATTCAAAACATATTATGTAGCTATTTATATTGTATATATATGGCTTGTAGATTTGAAGTAAACTTGCTGGTTTGTTTCTCTGTGTTGTGTTTATATAATCAGTGTTGTTAATTTCCCTTAGATGTCATGATGTAATGGTGTTTTAAGCTGCAGTCAAGATTCTTTCACTTACATTAGATGTTGGAGGAAACCAGAGTATCCAGAGAAAACCACACTTGTTCGGCAATCAAACTGACAAACTTTCTCAAGTTAGGATCTGTTCCAAGCAAGATTCCTACCTAGGTGATTAGAAGCCCTGTGATTCTTAAGCACACACTATGAGGGTAGATCATTCGTCCATCGAGGCCCAAAGTATGGGACAGAAGTTCATTTCCTGATTGATCAAACCAGACATTGAATTGTTTATGACAACTGTCAACTGCTTATATAAAGGAGTTGCAAGTTATTGGAACAATGTTTTATTGGAGATGTTCATCAAGTTGGTAATGGTGAAAACTGAATGACACAAGTAAGTATCACTACAAGTAACTAGACATCCCTAGCAGTAATGTAAGCTAAATATGAACAAAGTATTGGTACTGAATTCATGGAAGACAACTCAACTGAAAATGATTCTCAATACATGAAAATGGTCTTGTATGAGAAAGAAATTATGATTCCAAAGTTCTTGGGAAAATGTTGGGATTTTCAGACTAGAGAAACAAATAATCCATATGAAGAACAAACACTAAGGTATTTTTCTAGGATGCATCATGTCTAAATTCCGATTCATAATTTACTGATGGTAAAAAAATTCCTGAACTAACTTTTAACACCAAATTCAGAATACTGGTATATATCTTAAAGGGGAACTTTGTTTTATCAATACATGTATGTCCTATCAGCTATAGCAAATCCAAGCCCAGGGGCGGATCTAGGAATTTTTTAAAGGGAGGGGGGGGGGGGTGTTGAGAATTATATCGATGCTAGGTGTGAGCGCCAAAACCTTTCAGAGATGAGGGGTCTAGGACATGTATACAGAAATGAATTGTTATATTAACATATGGGGGTCACATCAGTCAATAGCTCTCTCTCTTGTAAATTTTTCAAAGGGGGGGGGGTTGCAATCCCCCCTTAAATCCGCCACTGAGGCCACCCATCTTTCTTCAGATACATATATATCGCTTCTTAATCCTGAAAAGGGGGGCACATAATCATGATGAAGTCTATTCAAATCTCATTAATGTTAGGCGGAAGTTCATGTGTAAAATCAGTCTGATAAAAGTTTTTGATCGGTTGAAAACCTAAAATACATGCGTGCAAGTTTGTGCCAGCAATTCTGATCCATGTTGAAATGTTTGTTTATGGTGTCTTCAAGAGTGCTAATTCACTGGATGACAATGTCCAATTAACACCACAAACCACTAATCCAGTTATATTGATGATGAAATAACCAGTTACTACTGGAACAAGAGGCCCAGGGGCCACATCGCTCACCTGAGCAACTTGCTAGGTAGAAGCCGAAATGAGTTCAGTATTGAAGTGAGTGCAGGGGAGGGAGGTTTTGTACAAACTGAAATCTATACTTCCTACCGATGCTTTTCACTAAACAATTTGTAAGTATTTCTATGTACCGTAAAAGGTTGATGTTTCGACAAGCCTCGGCTTATTCCGTTACCTTTTTCTTACAGCATTTCAACCAATGAAATAATTTTAAAAAAAATTTTCATCATGCAATCTACCAATCTCAAAAGAGAGAAAATGCATAGGCCGAATACTGTAATCGGGAAATGGCAAATAGAAATTATAGAATACAGCAGGATTTACATTAAAAATTAGCTTTTAAATACAAGTACAATTAATATATTTCTCATGAACAATATATTTAACTTTATATCAAAATACTTATATAAAAGAATACAGCATGGAAAATACACTATTATTTAACCATGATTTGAACAAACTTGAATCTACACTACCTGAGGATGCTTCCATTTTAATTTGAGCTTTCCTGGCCTAATAGTTTTTGAGGAGAAGATTTTTAAAGATTCTCTCTATATATTCCTGTGTAAAACTTGACCCCCCTCTTGTGGCCCCACCCTACCCCCAGGGACTATGATTTGAACAAACTTGAATCTACACTACCTGAGGATGCTTCCATTTTAATTTGAGCTTTTCTGGCCTAATAGTTTTTGAGAAAAAGATTTTAAAAAATTTTCTTTATATATTCCTATGTAAAACTTGATCCCCCTCTTGTGACCCCTCCCTACCCCCGGGGACCATGATTTGAACAAACTTGAATCTACACTACCTGAGGATGCTTCCATTTTAATTTGAGCTTTTCAGGCCTAATAGTTTTTGAGAAGAAGATTTTTAAAGATTTTCTCTATATACTCCTATGTAAAACTTGATCCCCCTCTTGTGGCCCCTCCCTACCCCCGGGGACCATGATTTTAACAAACTTGAATCTACACTACCTGAGGATGCTTCCATTTTAATTTGAGCTTTCCTGGCCTAATAGTTTTTGAGGAGAAGATTTTTAAAAATTCTCTCTATATATTCCTGTGTAAAACTTGACCCCCCTCTTGTGGCCCCACCCTACCCCCAGGGACTATGATTTGAACAAACTTGAATCTACACTACCTGAGGATGCTTCCATTTTAATTTGAGCTTTTCTGGCCTAATAGTTTTTGAGAAAAAGATTTTTAAAAATTTTCTTTATATATTCCTATGTAAAACTTGATCCCCCTCTTGTGACCCCTCCCTACCCCCGGGGACCATGATTTGAACAAACTTGAATCTACACTACCTCAGGATGCTTCCATTTTAATTTGAGCTTTTCAGGCCTAATAGTTTTTTAGAAGAAGATTTTTAAAGATTTTCTCTATATACTCCTATGTAAAACTTGATCCCCCTCTTGTGTCCCCTCCCTACCCCCGGGGACCATGATTTGAACAAACTTGAATCTACACTTCCTAAGGATGCCTCCACAAAAGTTTAAGCTTTACAGGCCGAATAGTTTTTGAGAAGAAGATTTTTGAAAAATACCAACAAAGTTTCAATAATTCTCAATTATCTCCCCTTTAAAGAGGGTGTGGCCCTTCATTTGAACAAACTTGAATCCCCTTCACCTAGTGGTGCTTTGTGCCAAATTTGGTTGAAATCTGCCCAGTGGTTCGTGAGAAGAAGATGAAAATGTGAAAAGTTTACGACGACGACGACGACGACGACAGACAACGGACAAATTGTGAACAGAAAAGCTCACTTGAGCCTTTGGCTCAGGTGAGCTAAAAAACTTTCTCACAAGTGATGGACCCAGGATAGGTTGAATGATTGGAGTTTAAAATTTTATGTACCAGTTAAGAATATTTGACTTGAAATATTAAGACGTCACCAGGTATAGGTGAATTGGCATTGGTTAAATGATTGGATTTTTACGTACCATCTGAGAATATTTTACTTATAGTATCAAGACGTCGCCGGCTATAGGTGAAGTGGCATTGGTTAAATGATTGGATTTTTACGTACCAGTTAAGAATATTTTACTTATAATATCAAGACGTCGTCAGCTAAATGTGAAGTGGCAGAAGTTTTTATCTTGCAGTGCGCTCAGTGCAATGTACAGCCAGGTTGTGCCATACTTGCTGTGATATAGGGAATCGGTTTTTAAGGTCTTTTCGTAAAGGCCCCGCGTCTTTCATTTCTAAATACCAAGTGCAAAATGAAAGGGTCATCACTACCTATTTTCAAATCACCGCCAGAGTTCAAATTCACGACCTCCCACATCCAAAGTGAGCACTCTACAAACTGAGCTACCCTAATGGTGATGAACCAGGGACAAATCCAGTGTGGTCTTGGTGTTTCTAATATATTCTAATCTTGCTAACTGTAATAGCATTAAAAAGAACACCGCTGAGCAGGGCAATATATGCCTGTTAATGTCTATAATGTAAGCAGGAATAATAACGGGTGATAAAATTCCATGCAGACCCTTCATTTTACAACATGCACATATTCATACGATCACAATAACACATGGCAAATTTCAAAACAATCAGTCTAAAACTGTGGGACAAGATGCACCCACAAGACAAGAGGCCCATGGGCCTTAACGCTCACCTGAGGCAGAGTACATATCTTTTGCAGAGGTTCAATGGTCAATGACATTAATAAAAGAGAATATCAAAATTTTCAGCAGTAAGGGCCAATAATATGCAAGTATTTTTGCAAATTAATTATAATAATTATTATATAAATATGCTATATATAACATATCTAAAGTCTAGCTACAAATATGTTATTTATAAACAGCTAAAACATCTGTATATTAAAATGTGCATTAGGCCAATACCTACAATATTCCAATATACATGCCTATACAAAGAGTTTATACTTTTTGAGATAATTAACCATTTAAGTATTCATTCGCATCTATGACCTTGAGCTTTGAACCTATGACCTTCATTCATATATCAAAATGATTGTTGTGCAAATGCTTACAATATTCTAATATACATGCCTATACAAAAAGTTTATAGTTTTTGAGATAATTAACCATTTAAGTATTCATTCAATTCTATGACCTTGACCTTTGAACCCATGACCTTCATTCATATATCAAAATGATCGTTAGGCCAATACCTACAATATTCTAATATACATGCCTATACAAAAAGTTTATAGTTTTTGAGATAATTAACCATTTAAGTATTCGTTTGCATCTATGACCTTGACCTTTGAACCTATGACCTTCATTCATATATCAAAATGATCGTTGTGCAAATGCCTACAATATTCTAATATAGTACATGCCTATACAAAAAGTTTATTTTTTGAGATAATTAACCATTTTAATATTTGTTTGCAGCTATGACCTTGACCTTTGAACTCATGACCTTTATTCATATATCAAAATGACCATTGGGCCATTACCTACAATATTCTAATATACATGCCTATACAAAAGTTCATAGTTTTGCAGATAATTAACTATTTTGGTAAACTTGTACATCTGTGACCTTGACCTTTGAACCCATGACCTTAATCGATATATCAAAATGATCGTCATGTCAATACCTATAATTAACCAAAAATCCTATGTCATTATCACCAGAAATGTTTAAAAAATAGCTTTTTTTATCAAAGGTCAAAACTGGGACATGACCTTGACCTTTGACCTTGACATCAATTGGAAGAAAATCGCAAGACAAGAACAACAGTGAAAACTCCATACAATTACCTTCAGACATTATGAAGTTATAACAATAAATGTCTCATTTTAAAAATTACATAATTTTACGCAAAAAACGCGTAACCTATTTTTTGTCCAATTTTCATGAAAAACACAATTTTAGTGTATCTAGGTATCCTAAATCCAAAAATCTAATCAAAATTTGCCTGCACCATTTGGTTTCAGAGAAGAAGATTTTTTTGTATTTTGGTTATTTATAGTAACGGCAGCCATATTGTTGGGCGTGGTCAAACCCCGAACAAAATTTTGAAAGCCTGTTACCCAGGCATAATAATCACCAAGTTTCATCAAATTTGGCTCAGTAGTTTTGGAGGAGAAGATTAAAATGTAAAGTTTACGCATGACGGACGACGCACGACGGACGGTGATAGATAGCACTAGCTCATCTGAGCCTTTCGGCTCAGGCGAGCTAAAAACTAGATACAAAGAACAAAAACTCCAATTCTGCAAAAATTTTAAAAGCGACACAAAGACCCATGTTATATGTTAAACATTGTTACATGTTGTAAATCTATACCAAATTTGAAAAGATTTATATGAAAAAAAAGTTCTTGTATTTTCTACATCATGTTTTTATTTGACCTTTGAACTCAACTTGTGACCTTGACCTTCCATCCTTGGACCTAAATTTTATATGAGACACACCACCTTCCCGTGTTTGGTATAAGTTTCATCTAGTTATCCTCATCAAGTCAAAAGATATGGACCAGACAAAAAAATGTTAACATACAAACGGACAGACTTCATACCACAATATGTCCTGTTCAATGGACGTACATGTATAATAAAAAGATAACAAAAATGGTCAACTATCTGAAATACATTATTTATTTCTTCAATTCATGAAATATGAAAACACAGTTAACAACATTAAAATTTACATCCAATCTTTACTGAAATTGTTCTCTATAATTTTCTTCACACATTTTTATAAATTTTTAAACCAAAAAGATAAGAACTTTGTTTCAGAACTTTTTTGTTCTTTGCTAGACTAAAAGTTGAAAATTTTCACAAATATCAATTTAAAGTTTCTTTTTTAACTTATATTACTGTTGTTCCACTTGAATATAAATAAGTATGATATTCCAGATAAGTTTTGTATAAATATGTCATAGTATGACAAGATTTGTCTCAAACATAGTATGACAAGATTTGTCTCAAACAAAATCAAAACACTATACAGAATCCACTAGGTACTGCTCTCTCCCTCACTTTTTTAGCAAGTGCCTCAATTCTTGTTTGGTACAGTATGGTTTCATCCATGCTAGTAGGACAAAGTTTGGTACGTTGATGATTAAAAATGAGGATACTCCTAGGACCCACTTTTGCTGAAATAAACAATTAAAAATATTAAAGATAGGAACACTGTTTATGAGATATAAATGAATTCAATTATTGACACATTTTTACTGTCGTTTTAGTATAAATATATATCATTATCATTATTATATTATTATTATTAATTTTAAGTTTTACATTCTAATTTCTCTATTAATGTTTTTCGGTCACATGGTAATTTTAGTAGTTTAAACTCTTTTCTACGCCTCACATTATTTGTTAAAGTGTAAATAGTTTTGTCACGGTATATGCCATAGGAAACATAATAATGTGCAAACTCCACAAATAGTTCCAATTGATATTTCTAATTATTATACTGTTCAATCTGGTATTCTTTAAAAATCGTCCTTCGCAAGAAAGATCACCAACATGATTGTAAATGTAAAGATTTAATTTTGGTTTTTTTTAATTCTTTCAGCAAGGTATGAACTGTTAATTAAAGCAGGCTGGGGCAAATCAATCAGAAACAGATTTACGACTTTATATGTGATTTGCCCCAGCCTGCTTTAATTAACAGTTCATACCTTACAATTTTATATGTGATTTGCCCCAGCCTGCTTTAATTAACAGTTCATACCTTACAATTTTATATGTGATTTGCCCCAGCCTGCTTTAATTAACAGTTCATACCTTACAATTTTATATGTGATTTGCCCCAGCCTGCTTTAATTAACAGTTCATACCTTACAATTTTATATGTGATTTGCCCCAGCCTGCTTTAATTAACAGTTCATACCTTCAGTAACTAGGTTTTTTTACTAACAAATAAGGATTACTAGATCCGAGTTGGGTTTGTCATTTACCACTTGATCAACGCCCTTTAATATTTGTGCGAGGCAAATTAGAAAATGTTTATGTCACAAATTCTAAGAAATGTATTTTTGGGGCAAAAATAAACTGGTATAATTCCACATTCATTTGGAAATAATTACCACCCCCACCCCAATATTCTGCAGGAACTTTAGGGGATAACACATGGTACAGTGACAAATCCCATTGTGTAAACACTGTCAAATTTCAAATTTTGGATATTTCAAATATTTCTGTTAAAAGAATAATAGCGTTTTATATATATACATGTATGTATATTATAATGCTCATTTAAATTTCAGTTCTATCTTATCTATATTAGACGCCTTTTAATAGGTCCTAAGCCTCTATCAACGCATTTTAATAGAATCCTAGTCATTTCGCCACCGGGTCATTTCAGCACTTGGCAAGTCATTTCGGCATCGGGTCATTTCGGCACCAGTCACGAGTCATTTCGGCACCGTGCTAATACACTTACTATTAACAGCTGTTAATCGTCAGTACTGTAAATAATTGGTTATCTATAACTTTGTCATAATTTTGAGGACTACTATCCCACTATTGACGTTTTTCCTCTACACAACCCAGTACACATCATTTTTATCCATTTTTTACAATGTTTATAAGCAGAGATCTCTGTTATAAGTAACATCCAGAATTTACATTTAAAATAATTCTGTTGAATTAAGTTTAAAAAATTCAAAATTTCAGTATTTTAATGGTATCAAATGACAAAAAAAAATAATAAAAGAAATTGTATATTGTTGCAATACTTTTGTCTTGTTATTGTATTTTATTTTAGGTAAATATTCTTGACTAGCTACGAAAGTAAAATATTTTGCAAAGTGACATATTCTTGATTGGCTATTCAATTAAAATATTCAAAAACTTGAAAAGAAGCATATTAAACACATGTAAAAACATATTTCGGCAACACCAATAAATCCATTCGGCACAGATTTCAAAACATTTTCCACTGTAATTCACTAGTCCACGCCATTTCAACCTAAATAATTTGTAAAAGTAAATAATCACAGTACCACTGATACATCGGTAATTATTATTATTTTTAATTTGATTAATTTTAAGTATTGCTAATAAAACACATTCTCTAGTAATTTTATTGAAATGAAAAATAAATGGAGGTGCCGAAATTACCGATCGTAGATGCCGAAGTGACCTATTGTAGGTGCCAAAACGACCTGGTGCCGAATTGACTTGGTGCCGAAATGACTTTTTCTACAGGTGCCGAAATGACCTGGTGCCGAAATGACTTGCACCCTTTTAATATTTGTCAGTTCTATTTTCAAAGTTAAAAATAACTTTGAGTAAAATTTATTCAAACTAGTTTTTAGTATTTCTAGGATTGACTTCTTTCATATTTTAAGACCATAATGATTCTTAACCCTTTTGCTGCCGAACAGACATATGCGTCCTCTAGGCTCTACCAACAGCCTGCCATACAGACATCTATGTCCTATAAATGGAATTTGCAAGTATCAGTACTTATATTTTTGTAAAGTAAACAAAAATGCAAAATTTTGACATTTGAGGTTATAATCTACAATTAACTGATGGTGTCATATGACCACAAATGTGTCTGACATCAAATTTTATTGTTGACATCATATCATTTCGCATTGTGAACTTCAATTTGTACTGCCAACGATGCACTGAAAATTATTTTGGCAGCAAGAGGATTAAGGAAACTGTACCATGCGCAGGGTGTATAGGTGTCATGCAATGGATTGATTGATTGAATGAATGGCCTTTTGCATTTCAGTCAAGAATATTTTACTTATATCGAGACGCCACCAGATATAGGTGAAGTGACAGAAGTTTGGACATTTGCGGTGCACTCAAAACAATATGCAGGGAGGGTTCTTTAACATGCCATGTCTACTGTAATACAGGGCATTTGAAGGTCTCTTCTGAAGGACCATGTGAGTTTTATTTCTAAATTTATGACGAGTTTCAAAATTTCCGAAAATTCAAAGGCAAACGAAGTTTGTGCCTTGATACTTACAAGTGTGCCACCTGGCAAATGTGGTGGTCCAGGGATGGCTTCATAGTTTGCTTTCTGGATAATTTGTGTATTGTTTGGTTTAAGTTGTCTTTTGACAACATGTCTAAGTACAGACGACATGGTGTCTTTTTTAGCAAGGTCAAAAACTTATCTATCTCTCTATGCTGGTTCCATGAGCTTACCGAAAAAGTGTATCTCGCTGTCGCTTTTGTTCGACAACGCTGAAATAGTCATTTCGTTCCATATCCACACAGACAATTTCGTTCCATGTCAACTTCGTATCATTCGGGCATTGTACAAATCTTACGAATTCAAGTAAAATCGACCCGGCAAATTCACCCGCTTTCCACAAAATCGCCCCATGCCAAAATCGCTCTTCAAGTTGCAATATTTATCGCCCCACTGTCAAAATCTCCCAACGTTTGAAAATAATCGATCCTTTTTCGGAATGACCATGTTGAGACTTCAGAAGCACAGACACTCGTTTAAATCAATTATGTGGGTAAGATTAGCAGATTATCCAACTACTACACTACAAAATAACATCTGACCCATCAGACGAGTCGCGGCCTGTGTCCGACATCAGAACGGTCGAAGCGTAAATTAAAGTGTGGTTGTCCACTATATTTTCTTTTACTACTAAAATAAGCCTAAAAGTTCATTAGTTTTAATCTCGCCATTCTAATAATAAAAATTTCCTCTTCAAAAGTTTGTGGTATTTTCTTTGTTTAAGGGGCATTTTCCTGTTATACCGTAATTAATGTCATTTAAAAGGGGGTACATTGGAAATTACAGATAATCATGGGCCTCCTGGGTAAGAACTTCTGGCAACTGTTATGATGTCACAAAATATATGTCATGTGACTGTGCTTAATGAATATTAATGAGGGAAGAATTCCGCCGTCATTTCGATCCCCATTTAGAAATCTAAAAAAAAAAAAAAAAATCCTGGCTTACGCGGCTGCAACCAGAGATATATGTCGCTGCCTCGACTTTCAATCTGTCAATACTCTAATCTTTTCTTTTATAAAAAATGAATAATTTCTTTTTAATAAATCATATATTTTTTGAATGCGCGACAAAATAATTGCAATACAAATAGTAAACAGTTTACAAACGGCAACACAAAATATGAGTTAAAGGCTTGAGGTCTTGAAAACAAGCCGCAGTGACCAATCAAATTTATTTATCAGGGCTGGGATCCGCCCGAAACGGGGGATAAATCGAAATCGCCCGATCGGGGGATAAAGCGTCTAAGCGTTTTTATGACTATAACATCGCGCATGCGTATTTTATTTGTTTGCCTAGAAACGGGCTTAAAATCGAGTAAAATTGATGACCTTTTATAAAAAACGGCCGCGGGGATTCATTTCTAAGTAGGGGGACTTAAAAATTCGAACAGTTACAGAAAACATATATTTCTAAATATTTGTCGTGCGGAAAAAAAATCTGTCGTGCGGAAAAAAAGTTATAAGCTCTTAAAAATGCACTTCCGGTTATAAATGTTCCCGTTAAAAATACATCGTAGTTACGGGTATAGAAATGCTAAAAGGACCATTTCTTATACCTAGTTCAGATGTGTGATAACCAACTTTTTGGTAATTTTCTGTCTGAATTTTGCCCCCACCACCATTAAATACCAAAATGTTTTAAAAAATTACAGTCTACACATTCTTTCATGAAATAACTTGTAATTGTTCAGGATAAAATGTCCAGGTTGTGTTAGAACTTTTATTCTGTTGTGAAGTCAGGTGAAAGCTGTAAATATGTAGCTAATATTAGTATATGTTTCAATTCTCAATCCACTGTCACAATATACTAACTAAGCTTTTAGTGGCAATTTGATTTTTCAGTTTTGACCCGTGTATATGTAGCTATATATCGAAATGTCGGGAGTGTAGGGTAAATCTATATCCTGCTTTTAGTTCCAACGTTATTGTTCTAAACTAAAGAAGATTTGTCATTTAGCCTCCCGTTCTTTATTTCAAACAAAATAATCATATTCACTAATAATTAAAAAAATAATAATAATAAACAGAAACGGTATTAACTATTGCGATTGATTATATCATCAAATTGGCTTTGTAGTGACTTGCTTAAAATTCCGAACTCAGTTTATACTATATACAAAAATTCTTCTAATTATTCATCATTTACACTAAAAAATAAAAGGAAGAAAACTGACAAAATGGATGTTGTGGTCTGATAAAAAAAAACAAGATACAATAGTGTATTAATTTTTTTAATTGAGTAAATTTATAGATTTGAATAAGCAGTCAATTTGTGTTTGATTAAAATCTTCATTCAATTGTTCTTCTTTTATTGAATCTTTCATGTCACCCTTATAAAACACTATTACCTGTTGCCTGTAGGATTGACAACCGCGAGTATCTATGTACGATCTACCGGATGTTTACACAAGGTAGTATTACTCGCAATCATCGGAACTCTTCTGTGTACTCGCGTGTACACCCACAAGAATTACTTCCCTTTGATTGTCCCCCGATCGGGCGATCCCCCGTTTCGGGCTGATCCCAGACCTGTTTATTTGTCCCGATCGGTACATTTTAGTGCGCAAGTTGCGTTTCTGCATTTTAGGTACTTTTTTATTGTTAAGTGCTCAGTTATTTTGGTCTGACAATTTCCATACAAAAAACCCAATTTTTAGTACTTTTAAGGCTGTCAAAATGGGAATAATCCTGCTAATTTGACCTTTTCATTTTATCCGTCCGTTTATCCGTTTTTATTGTACAAATCCGTCAAAAACGGATAAATACGTCGAATTGGTCAGTCTGGAAAACACCAACTGGTACTGTTGTAATCTTATATAACTTTATCATTCCGAAAAAGGGGCGATATGTAAAAAACGGGCCGATTATGACAATGGGAGCGTTTTGACAGGGGCGGTTTTGTGCCGGGAAGGTGAGACAAGTTTAATTGACGGGAACGATTTTACCATGCTGGGGTGATTTGACCTGATATCAACCCCTCCATACACATAATTATTTAGTGCATTTGCACTTATACTGACATACAAAGTAAATCGTCTATATGTTTACTTTCTAAGAATTGAACACAGAATTAGGACAGACACCAGAGACATACCATATCTCGGTAACGTCAATTTGGGACGACGTTGTTCAAAGTTAGCCTGGAGGAATTGACGGAATATTATTGAACTTTATAGAATGTAGAAATTTTGTTTTATTGTCAAAGTTAATTTTCAAAATAAATTGAAATTTATCAGTTTCTCTTTTATTTGCTGATATTGCATATTAACAGATACATTCTTACTCTTTTTATTGGTTAAACATATATACTGAACTTCATGTGAGACATCTACAGATCCGACCTATTTTGCTACACTTTTCATTCAAGTCGGAGACACAAATTATGTGCGGGACTAGTAAAATAGATTGAAGATAAAATAATTATGCTTTTAATCGAATTAAAGATTAGATAGTAAATGGAATTTGATTTGATCGACCATTTATTTATTAAATAAATTTTGAAACAAATTTATGTAATTACTATGACCAATCACCGATGAATTTTTATTCACTGCGGAACATCTACAATATTTGACATGTAGTTGAGTGAAATTGTTGATCCAAAATGACTTGAAAACTTGCCTTATGCTTTGAATACATTTAAAATTTGACTTGAAGGTATGTATATTAACACCCATAGTTATGGTATTTACATGATCATTATGTTTATTTTACATTTTTATGTTAAATCTAACATTAAGTCGGGGTTGAACTCCTGACTGTCATCTTGACTTGGGGTTACTGAGTTGTTCCTGTAAAATAATTGCACATTTACCAAAACAAACGAGTATAATGTATAATTAGAATTTAATATTATAAAACATATCTAATTGAACGAAAGAGTAACATGAATGTAATATATAAGAGTGTTTATTTCCAATCAGTTGAATCACAGGTCCATAAGGAACGTATCTTGTGAGACATGATCACCAAATGACATAATTTTACAGTTTTTATTTTTTTTTTTAAATGTTGATTGTAAAATTCAGCCTCAGAATTTGTATCTGCTAAAAACAACAGTTCTCCTACACAAAGAAAGGACACCACAAGACAGAACATAACTGGCAAATCTTTGGCTTTGAAAATAATTGTCTGAACAGAGAGCACCTGATTTACCGAATACAGGACGTTTCGTACCCAAGACTTTTAGTAACCAAGACGTTTCATACCCAATAAGAATCCAATTCGTACCCAAGACGTTTCATACTCAATAAGAATTCAATTCGTACCCAATGAAAATCACATTAGTAAACATGATGTTTCGTACCCATTGAAGGTTCCCCGTACATCATTTTGCACGTTTCGTATTCATGCTTCTGCACAACTGTATTTTTCTTCTTCTTATTAAATTTTTTATAAATCTCTTAAAAGATATTTCTTTTTATCTTCATTTTCCGAAATTTATCGTGTTGTTTTTCTATTTTACCCTATTTTTTATTGTGTCCTTTTTTTAAATAGTCTTTATACTTTATTTAAATTTGCATTGTTATACCAGAGACATATATAACCGTTATATATGTCTTTGGTTATACAGCGTTGAGTAAACTTCGAATTGTCCAAATGGGTACGAAACGTCCTTTTGTTTGGGTACGAACCAGCTGCGAACCGACCCGACATTTGGGTACCAATTGTTCAAATAGGTAGGAAATGTCCAGGGTACGAAACATCTTGGGTACGAATTGTCCTGATCTGGATTTACCAACCTTTGTTGTAAGTCATGGAAATCTAATCTAAAGTCCACTCATAAACATGGTGTCATTCAACCTTTTTCTGTTTTATGCTTACAATACCTAGATTTGTGCTTAGAGGTGTTGTAGTATTGTATATATTTATACTGTTGTTTGTAGCAATCTGGTAGCTCAGCGGTAGAGCACTTGCTTATAGTGTGGGAGGTCCTGTGTTCAATCCCCAGTCGGACCCTGCATTTTATCTCTTTCCTGTTACATTTGGAGGCCGGTCCGACCCTAGGAAGTGGCAGACCAACAGGTTGGTTTTAGGTGGAGCCTGATGGTTTCGAAACAGGGAATTGAAAAAAAAGGAAGGGAAGAATGTAGCAGTCTGGGTAGCTTAGTGTTAGAGCACTTGCCTTTAGTGTCGGGGGTCCTGGGTTTGATCTCAAGTCTGACCCTGCATTTTTCTCTGTTCTGTTACACTGTTATTGCACATGAGATCTGTTTGTTTTAAATCTGTTTCGTTGATTTCTACTTTGATATGTTTGACGGTGTCAGTGTTACCATTAAGAAAGCGCAGCAGACCACTGTGACAGATTTTTTTTTTTTTTGATTTATCATAGGTCTAATGCAGAATGCAGATTATGTACTTCGTATACTTGAGAGCCTGTGTGTTTGTGACAGTGAAGTATGTTTAATTGTTTAATTTATATAAAAAAATCCAATAACACTGAATAATGGTTGGTATAATACTATTGTCCACTCACATGAGCCTAGTCATTACTGAAATTCTGCATGGACATCTGTTATAGTCATAAAGTATTTCTGTAGAAAGGAATAGGGGCAATATGGGAATTTCTATGTTTCCATTTCTAGTAGCCAAAATCGCCATTGGCTACTAGTTTCTGAGAAATTATTTCAAAAAGTAACCTATTTTAGCAGATTTGTAAAAATTACTTTAAAAAGCGTTATACTTTCAAAAATTTTGGAAATTTGGCTACTAATAATTTTTGAATTGTGGAAACCTAGGAATTTTACATGGAGAAAATGGGCATGTTTATACTGGAGCTGAAGTGATGTCCTTGGTGATGTTCTACATCATATATGATATATGCAAAGGATCGGCAATTTACATATAGTTTGCAACATGTTAATGATAATTCCAATGTTTTACTCTCTGCAGAAATATTTTACGCTAATTATGGATGTCCATACAGATTTCCTGTTATGACTAGGTACAAGTAAGTGAAAAATATCAAACTTTATTCAAGTTAATTTGATTTTCTATGGAAATAAAGCATAATTCACTGTCACAAACACACAGACTCTTATAGTAGGTGAAACCTTTCAAATCCTGAATCTATATTTTGTACAGCGTTCATGTCAGTGAAAGCGTACATTGCTATCGCTTTCCGCTAAGATCGGGCTTCTGTACTATGGAACAGTACATTGGAGAAATAGTGCGCCTTGTAATTGAACCTGAAAGGAATATATCTGTTCTGTCGTGAGATATGAACTCTGCGATGTATTTGCTAACATATGGACATCAGGAATGAACTTTCGGAATCTATTAACATGTTGCGGTGGGATGCATAAAAAATTTGTGCAGTCTTGTGAACTAATCTCGTAGACTATGTACAATAAAAAGTAGTCCAGGAAGATGTGCAGCATAATTTCATAACTTTTTATTAAATAAATAACAATGGCAGGTGAATTTAACTAATTCTTTATTAAATCTTTGGTAATTTTAATTCATTTTGAAGGGTATAACACATTTTGGTGTTGAGGTATTCTGTTAAAATTTAAAACTGATTTATCAATTAGATTTCACTTCTGTGAAAGGGAGATAAATCGTAATGTCGTGTGCAATCTGAGCACATGGAATACTTGTGTAGATTTTAAATACTTCACCAATTTGGAAGTAAAATTAGCATGAAACTGAAATATTGTGAGTGATAATCAGCAGTTTATTGAAAACCAGACAAAACAACAAATTATCTAGTTACATAAAAACGCTAGAATGAACCCCCTCAGCGGCAGTCAGTATGCAAAAACTATACTTTCTCTCTATCCAAAATGTCAAAACAACGATCAGGTACATAAATCATAAATTTATGGAATTATTATTTTATAGCAATACATGGTTTTGTACATTGTTTATCATCCGTCTGACTATGCATCTATCGACCCCTCAGTAGGGTAAACAGACATTTGAGAGTGTATCTGTATTTCATTAATATGTGTGTTACCTAAAAAAGGAGGACTTTGCAATGTTTAAGAGCCTCAATGACAGGTTTAAAGAAGGTCTTGGCCTTCCAAAAAGTCTGAAAGTGGGTCCCAGAAAGATCCACCAACAATACCATCAACATCCCAGAAAGATCTACCAACAATACCATCAACATCCCAGAAAGATCTACTAACAATACCATCAGCATCCCAGAAAGATCTACCAGCAATACCATCAGCATCCCAGAAAGATCTACCAACAATACCATCAACATCCCAGAAAGATCTACCAACAATACCATCAACATCCCAGAAAGATCTACCAACAATACCATCAGCATCCCAGAAAGATCTACCAACAATGCCATCAATATCCCAGAAAGATCTACCAACAATGCCATCAGCTTCCCAGAAAGATCTACCAACAATGCCATCAGCATCCCAGAAAGATCTACCAACAATGCCATCAGCATCCCAGAAAGATCTACCAACAATACCATCAGCATCCCAGAAAGATCTACCAACAATGCCATCAATATCCCAGACAGATCTACCAACAATGCCATCAGCTTCCCAAAATCCTTTGTCAGAATGGAATGTACCGTACTCCTTTCTGTGAAATGATAAATGTAAAGGCTAAATATATCTTCAAATAATCTTGCTGTAACTTGCCTGTCAGTCATAACGATATCATGAACTTAATAGTAGGATTGGAAAAGGACATTGATGGTAACATTCTTCAATACAAAGCTCATAATGTATTACTGTACAGTGATTTTGTTTGCCTAAAACTATTAACAAATAAAGGTAGTTTCCCCTGCGGAAAAATGATTAAATTTTCCCAATTTTATCACTAAAATTCCCAAAACAACAGTGACTTGCTAGCAATTTAAATCTAGTTGTCCTAACCAAAATAAAATGTTGGATAATGTCACAATAAAAACATCTTTGCAAACAGGATCCTAAGGTACTGCAATCATGTCATGTTGTATTTCAGAACTTAAAATATCCCCAATTTAAAAGGCAGAAGGTAGTTTTTAAAAATTGTAATAAAATCACTGCCCGTAATAATCGGTCCGTGTTGCCAACATATAAAATTTACCACTATTAAGCTCTTTTTTAATTGTGTACTGTCAGGATTATAAAACAATTGTGTGGTATCTCAGTCACACTCGCACGTTGTGTTACAAGTTGTAATTGAAGTCAGCAATATTACAACTTGGTCAATAATATTCCATGTTTGTCATACCATGTTATGTACCTTTATACACTTAATCATTTCTTTACTGATAGTATGCAGTCCAGCCAATTTACTATTTATGAGTTTGTCTGTGGAATTTCTAAAATAGTAATTGTAACATTTATCAAATTCATTAAAGATATGATTTCTTTATAGATCTAGGTTATTAACTTGCTCCTTAAGGTAGGTCTCTTGACTTTTGAAATTATCAAAAATATTGTTTACATTGATGAAATGTTCAGACCATGTTTTTGAGGAAACTTTATCCACTACTTTGACACTATACGACATTGATCCTCATCTTTAATGTATCTATTAAATACCAGTAAGCTGTTGGCTTATCTTGATGTAAAGTTTTATCTTATCTTATTTAAATACATGTATCTGTTTTATATTTCATTGTTAAAGACTTTGGACTTTTTACCAGGTTTTTGAAGAAACTTGGTTCTTAAATTACAACATGTGATGGGGCAGGTGTGTTGATAGGCAATGTCAACATGTTTTTCAGATGCTATAAGAAACAGACACTTTTTAAAATAATTAAACATGTGGATACATTTTAACAAAATTCTACTATGGAATTGCTTTTGGGATCAATATATCAGAGGTCAAGGTCACTTGGTCACAGAAAATAATTTTTTCGCAAACCAATGTATGTAGGCAAATTCTGACCTTGGAAATCTATGGTGATCAGATTCTACAGGGGAGGGTCTTATCCTTCTATTCCGATAACTGTAAGCAGGGATTTATCAAGGGACTATTTAGGGCCAAAATTCAGCCCCGTTCCCAATGGAAAAACATTGATTTTTTTTCCCAAAATGGGCTGAGAAAATTCCCAGTTAGAATATTGTACCTGATACACAGCTGAAGTCTTGTCATATATGTGGCTGCTTTTCTCAATATTCAATCAACTCGATACACTAAAAGCATTAGATTTAATCATTAATGGCATCAAAAATGATGTTAAAGTTTTCCCAAAATGAGCCAATTTTTAGTTTAGGGCCTTTTCCCAAAAGACCCTAATAAATCCCTGGTAAGGCAAAATTTATTGTTGTGACTGACTACACAGAGGAAGTGGAATATTGGTGGCCTAAGACTATGAATAGCTTGTTTAATATTAGCAGCTAGTTCAGTTTAGAAGTGTAACAATAGAGCTTAAACAACGCCAACTCCAGAAATCTCATTTGGTGAAATTCTATGTTGATGCCAGTATGGCAGTAGAAAAGAAAGCATCAAAAATTGAATAAAGTTGTAACTTTACTTCATCCTGTTTATGCCAAATTAACTTCACATATCATGGTCACGGTGGGGCCTCAGCCAAGTGGTCTGAAGCAGATGTTTAAGGATTGTTTTTTGGAATATTCAGGATTCGTCGTAATATGGGAAAGATAGTCAGTTCATTTGCTCAATATCAGTGGTTTTACCCAGACACTCCAGTTTCCTCTACCATCAAGTACTGCTTTCCACTACCATCCTAGAACTGGTCATCTTGGTAAACATTAAAGAATTTCGACAGGGATGTAAAACTTCATTACTCAACTCCACTCACTTATGATTATGGACTGTAAATAACTGTCCATCATAGACAGGATTGACTAATTGACTGGCCATTATACACAAGTTTACCTTGTAGTTGGTCATTATAGACAGGATTGACTAATTAACTGGCCATTATACACAAGTTTACCTTGTAGTTGGCCATTATAGACAGGATTGACTAATTAACTGGCCATTATACACAAGTTTACCTTGTAGTTGGTCATTATAGACAGGATTGACTAATTAACTGGCCATTATACACAAGTTTACCTTGTAGTTGGCCATTATAGACAGGATTGACTAATTAACTGGCCATTATACTCAAGTTTACCTTGTAGTTGGCCATTATAGACAGGATTGACTAATTAACTGGCCATTATACACAAGTTTACCTTGTAGTTGGCCATTATAGACAGGATTGACTAATTAACTGGCCATTATACACAAGTTTACCTTGTAGTTGGTCATTATAGACAGGATTGACTAATTAACTGGCCATTATACACAAGTTTACCTTGTAGTTGGCCATTATAGACAGGCTTGACTGTAATTGATCGGCCACTATACATAAGTTTAGTTGGCCGTTATAGACAGGTTTGACTTTAATTGGTTTAACAGGCCATTATTGACAGTTTTGACTTTCAATGTGTACAACACATGTGTTTGAATGTTAAATTCTGTATAATACATTATATTTGAGGCTGTTATCATACTTATAACTTACATGTGAAATAAGTTGCTGATTAAGGATCATTAGGATGCATTTGAGTGTAAAATATAAGAGCTTTAGGAAACTGTGTCAAGTAGCTCTCTAATTCTGTCTTATTAGGTGCTATACGGTACTCAGCATCTTGTCTTCAGTGACAGGCGTAACAGATTATGTGAGTGATGGGAATATTTTTGATGAACCATAAGTAATGGCTATCAATCATTGTTGTGTTTTATAATGGATGTTTGTTTACAGAATAGGGAAAAAGCAACTTACTGTTTGGGGTACATGTATATCATTTTTCAAATTTGGATGAAAGGCTAGTTATTTTTATTTTATTTTTTTTAAATAAACATTATAAAATAGTGCCCTTGGTTGAGGAATATATGGAAGATTGTCTCCCCTAGAGAACATTATCTTCGGAGCCGATTTCCCTCAATCAAGGGCACTATATACTTTATTATACCAAACAAAAAAGATTTTTTCTTTTACCTTTTATTCTGACAATGTGGAATATTGAGTACTAGTAGGTATATTTTAGATCATGATACTTAGGTGCTCCTATGGAGAGATATACAGACAGAATATTTAGAAACGGTGAACCTTCAAAATTGGACAGATAACTTTTCATCACATAGAGGGTATAATACTTAAGTACAGGAATAGAAATGTTACTTACTTGAAGTAATTTCCATGCTATACATGTAATATGTACAATTGTTTCAAAGTATTTATGTAATTTAATAGCACTTCTCCAATATTTATTTTCCAGCAAGGTCTTTTCTTTGTTTCTGGGGGCCTTAAAGTGGGGTGGTCATACAGTGTCTTTCACCATCTATGTTTACCGTATATCACAATCAAGGCAGATCCTAGTCAAGTGGTTTTATTACATTTTTTTTTTTTTTGAAAACTACCTTTTTGCAAAAATTGAAGTTCTGAGATCTAGCAAACTGCATTATTATTATGATATGCTGTCAATAGCTGGTATCTTCATAAGTTCATTGCAAAGACACTACATTTTGGTATTATCTGCTATTTTTATGGGTAAGGACAACTAGATCTACCTGTATTTCTAGTTTTTCAGTGCATTGCTGTTGTTTTGGGGAATATTAGTGAGCAATGGGGAAAATACCTTGATTTGGTAGTAGTTTTAAGCAAACAAAATCACTGTAGTCTTAGAAAGTTTGTCAGTTTGGTTGCTATAGGTCAATAGTTTTCTCTTGGAACTATCCCAGAACTTGCTGGTTTGATATAAGTGAAATACTGGTAATCTTGACTGGGGTGTAAAACACCAAATGTTACTCCACTCCACTCTTCCTCTTGTTTCTAGACAAATTACAAGAAATTGACAAGTCTTGTATAATTTAATTAAATACCCAAGGAGTAAGATACAAAATAGTTTACTAGAGTGATGAACCATATATACACTGGTGTCTATAATTATACACAATATAAAGTAACTTCAATAAGAAAATCATCTTTTTGTATAAATTTGGGTCAGTGATTTTTAAATACACATGTATAGATATATCTCGCACATATAGAAGTGAAAACATATATTTATATTAGGTAAAACTACTACATGAACTTGATCTGTGGTGCATGAAACCTCAGAATAATAACCTGACTTGAGATGTTTACACTGGTATATTTTGATCATTTTCAGTTTAGTGTATATATATGTAGTGCTGGTGTGAAGATTATTTTTTGTGTGTATGTTTTCTTTATACTACTAATAGGTCATTTGAGATAGAAATAGCTTGATTTAATAGAAAGTAAAACTGGTAAATGAAGATTAAGTTAGAAGATGAACAAGTTTATCTTTTGATATTTAGTTACTGTATAAACCTTGATATAGTGTTCAGACTTATGTACAAGTTTATCTTTTTAATGTTTGTGGTTTTTGAAGCCTTGTTTTATATATGCAGACAGAGGCATTCAGTATTAGTACAAGTTTATCTTTTTTTAATGTTTGTGTTTTCATAGCCTTGTGATATACACACAGTGGCATTCCTTAGTCTGTGTATTAGATGTGTTTTGTACTATTACCGCTACCTTGATTTCCCCTTTCAAAGGTGAAAGTGGTCTTACGTGTGCACTTTAAATTTATAGCCTCCCTCACTGCCTAGCTTGGAATCCAACTCGGGGACAGATCCTAGTGTGAGAAAGTTTGTCATTTGGTTTGCAAAAGGTTGTGGTTTTCTCAAAGCACTCCACCAATTCTGAACTGACTGCCTCTGAATAAGTGAAAAATCTTGACTGGGTCAATTTGAAAAAAAAATGAAGATGAAAAATTTTAATCTGGTTGCTGAAACTGAGATTTTACTTTTTGCCAAATTTTGATCTACAGTACATGTAGCAGCTGAAACTGTGGAATTTTACAATCACTTTTTATTATTTTTGAAAATATTGATATTAGTGATGGCTAACTGCAACTGGAAACCAATACCATTGGTCCTCCTAGCCAATAGTTATCATTAAATATGGGAATAGTTTACATCACATATAACTGATAAGAATGTGTAACACTGGACTATCCGAAACTGTTCTTATTATTAAATAATCTCATTAATCTTAATACCTGATGTTATAATCTTAATTAATAAATTTGAAATTATGCAAATAGCAACACTTCAGAAGCTTGAAGTTTAATTTAAAGTCCATGGAAATTTGAGATCTATATCACTGTGACAAAATCTGTCCGGAGTTTGAGACTCCGACCAAGACTTAAAAAAGGTAGTGACTGTTCCTTTGCCAAGCACTCTCTGCCACTTCACCTAGTGCTGTTGAATTATTGTCTGCATATAAGTGAAATATTCTTAAAACCTCATTCACCCAATCAATCACTGTGACACAATTTTACTCTAGTTACTGTTTAAATGGAATTTCATAATTATGACTGTTGGTGGTGCATTTTATGTGTTATATAAAGTGACACTGTGCTTATCTAAAAATGCACATTTGGATTTGAATCCAAAGAATTGAATTCTAACCATGAAAAACAAAGCTGATACAACAATACAAAAATTGAATTGAGAATTTTACATGTTTTATAAAAATTTCTAATGTTTCCTAAAAATTCATTTTGCTATTTATTGACCATGTTTACGGATTATGACAATGTTTATTAGGGAAGATAAAGTTCTGTCGTAGTATTATTACATGTACATATGATCTGTGACAATTATTTCCTCTTTTTATAATGAATAATTATGACTGAATATACTGTAGATCATATATACTGGTGTATATATATAAATATCTGAATTAAATATTATATGTGTACTGGCTCTAGTTAAATGTTATATGTGTACTGGCTCTAGTTTCACAATAATTTCTTCACTAACATTTTCCTTAACTTAAATATAGCAAATTTTGGCAATCTCTGGGTTTTTTTTAACTACAAAGAAATATTTTTGAAAACATTAATACATATGTTTGAAGGTTGATATTATCTTTAAAATGACACCGTAATTAGTTAAATTACTTAAAATCTTAAAAATTAACACACCAGGTAATTACTATGATTTTAAAATTGCCAGATCTATGTAAGATAAGAAAAAACTAAAGTTAAGGAATGATTGTGAAATTGGGCAAGGCCCCGGCCCCCTTTTTACAATCATTCCTCAGCTAAGATTTTCCTTAAATCTGGCAAAACTTCAAATCTTTATAAGTTTGTTAATTTTACTATATTCAGAAATATAAGATCATTTCTAGCATCAATCATTTGTGTTTAGTAATGTCAAAAGTATTTATAAGTAGTTCCAAAAACAGACCATTAAAGTTTGTTAAATTTGACTTAAGAAAAATCTTGGTTAAGGAATGATTGTGAAACTGGAGCCTGGTACCTAAAATAGTTTTTAAGTTAAATAAAATTGCAATCAGCAATGTAAAACACAAGATAAGAATGGAATGATATATATAAGTGTATCTTTAATTGATATAATAAATATAAAATACATGTACTGTATACAACCAGAAACACAGCATGTATCTGATAAGTTGATTTAATTTACCCATATAATACAGCAGACTAGGAGGTACAAGCAAGTACAAATTATAGAAGCTAGCTCCTGGTTGTAGTAAACTTGTATTTATATAAACAGAAATCTGTTTTCTTGTTATAAAAGTATTTCATACATGTATGTATGTACATGTATCTGGTTTTGTCAATGAAAATTACTGTACAACATCCAATAGACCAATTCACATTTTGAAGATTTTCATATAAACATTGACACTGGCTCCAGATTTCCTTGGAAAGTGTTTATCCAGTAACCATAACAACATAGGATCATTCAATAATGGTTTATTTGTTAATATGACTAGATGTGAGATCTGGGATCTGTTATTAATAGAAAACTAAATATTATACAGATGTTGGTCAATGGCAGTAGATTGCCCTGTACATAAATCCTCTGGCAGACTTCCATTAACATGTCTTTATGATGTGGATAATACAAGTCCAATCAATCATTGAATGTGTGTCCAAATAGATATACACCTTCTAATTGTTTTTTCTTGTTTCACTCTATGTATAAGGTCACATGTATCGGGTCACGCACCTTCTAACCTTATTTTACCTCTAAGGTAGCTCAGTGTGCTCGCGCAGTATATGTGGGAGGTCAGGATTTGAATCCGAGTTGGGTCTGATCAAAACTTAAAATTAAATACTGTCCCTGCACATTGCCCCGAGTGCACTGCAAAGGTCAAAATTTCACTTATAGCTAGTCAGTAGTGGCATCCCAATATAAGTGATATATTTTAACTAGGATGTAAAACACCATTCAATCAATAATCTTATTGTAAAAAGCTTAAACTTTAAACTTGTACAAAAAGTTATTTAAATGGATAAATTTCATTTAGTTTACCAGTATGCATGTTAAATATTGTTAAAGAGAGAGAGAGAGAGAGAGAGTATCATTAGATATGCAAGTGAGCTATAAGGCTTGCAGCTTTTGTTAATATACCCCCGCAAACTAGTTTCAGGGGAGTATATAGGAATCACCATGTCTGTGTGTCCGTGTAAAATTGTGTCTATCCATTTCTCATTATTGCTTTAGATGACTGTCATAAAACGTCACATCAAAAATCATCATGATCCAAAGGTGTGTCCTTCAACCAAGGTCATATCAGAAAGGTCAAGGTCTTGGGAGAACATTAAACCCTTGTAGATGTTGGAGGAGGAGGGTATTTTGCTTTCAAGGGAGTTCTAGTTTTTTGTTGACTTTGTTTTAACTTAATTACATCGACTGATTTCCTCTGTCATCTGTGGATATATACATTGTATTATGTAAAACAGCATGGCGTAAATAATAATAATAATGATTATTATAACAATTCCAATAAAAAAATATATAATTTTTCACAAACTTTTTGACAGATATTAACTTTATTCAATTATTGCCTGTCTGCATGCTTGAATTCAGTTTTAAGTAAAAAAAAAAAAAGATAATTAAATCATGATGAGAAAAAGCTTAATCTGTTTGTATGTACTTAAGTACACATTTGTCAACTGCATACTTTTACTGAATTGATAACAGTGAATGTCTGACATACTGACAAGATGGATTTCAGAATGTCAATGGTTTCTATAAAAATACATTTGTATATAAGAGAATTTACACAATATTACGGACCAGACTGGAATATTAAAAGGTCTTGAGATTGCATACTGGTCTTAATCTAAATTTTGTTTGATTACTAAGACACATATGGTAGTGACAGCAAAGTGGAATAACAACAATAACAGTACTGTGGACAAATTTGCTTTCTATCGTTGATGTGTCTACTAAATGAATTCTAAAGATCATTATTATGGGTAATCAACAACCATGATGATTTTTATAATAATAAGAAAATATCTTTTTTTAAAGAATAAACTGATCTGCAGATCACAACTCTTTCTTGAAAAGTACTATTTATTAACTATTGGTAAAATCAGAAAAAAGGTCACTCTCTCTCACACCCTGTTTTGAGATTTTTCTGGCTATAGCTGATTACAGTACATATTATTGATCTGTCATATAATATTTCACTTTCTCTTTTTATATTTTCAGATCAACATGTAGGGCAGAAAGACATTCAATCTTCTGTTAAAAATGGGGGCAAATTCATCATTTCCCGATGGGCCCCAGCCAACATCTCGACCATCTGCATTCTCCCGGCTAGCCAATGCTTACACAGTCTCTGACACGGATATAAGCTCAAAGGATAAGAAAAAGAAGACCTCAAAATTTGCCACGCTTCGCAAAAAATTAACAAGAGCAAGACGGCATAGCCGATCATTGGATTATGGGAAGGCCTTACGAGATATGATTTGTCAGTGGCCAGTTCATGAAATACGAGCTCTAGTTCAAGAATATGAATCTCTGTCAGCTCTTAAAGAATTAGCATTATTGTGTAATGTAGCAAGACCTCAGGCAAATTCATTTAGAAGAGATTTATCAACACTGTTTGACTATAAATTCTGTACTGATGTTGATCTTGTGTACAAAGGTGCATGTTTTCCAGCTCACCGAGCGTTGTTGTGTATTAGAAGTCCGTTTTTCAGACAGTTACTCTCTAGGTACCCGGATTATGGATCACAAATTCCTATCAAGCTGAAAACAGCTGGAGTGGATGTTACTTTGTTTTCCTCTCTACTACGTTATTTATATACAGATACTTTAAATACTGATGACTTACGGTTGGACAATAAGGATATTTTGTTAAAACTGGCAGATGAGTTTGGTATGCCAAATCCATTAGAACCAGATTTAAGGGCGTTGTTAGAAACAGGTGAATACAGTGATGCAGTGTTAGTGTTTTCTTGTGATAATGATTGTATGGAGTCGGACAGTATGCATACTTCATTGGTTGACTCTGATCTACCTTTTAAATCTACACAACATGAAGTACAATGTCACAAAGCCATTCTGGCGGCTAGGTCACCGTTTTTTAGAAATTTGTTACTGAGACGAGCTAGGTCTGGAGAAGAAATTACTGAACGAACATTACGAGCTCCATCTCGGATCGTGCTTGATGAGTCAGTTATACCAAGGAGGTATGCTAGAGTATTACTTAATGCTATATATCAGGACTCTGTTGACTTGTCACTCATATTACGAGGTAGTGCTAGTATGTGTAGTCTCAGTGAAGTGCAGGCAATGGTTGCTGGGAAAGGTCACATGACATTAGTTGATGAAGCCATGGAGGTGTATCAGATTGGTCAGTTTCTTGACTTTCCTGTGTTATCACAAGGTATGTAATTTTCAGAATTCATGTATTTATTTATCCTTTATATACTAATGCCAATCATTATCAAACAATTTTATAGGTGAAACCCACAGAAGGAAATGTAATTGAGAATTTTTAGCAAAAAATCAAATAAAATAAATAAAATAATAAAAAGTAAAACACAGCCATTTAAATTGAAATTTTTAGACAGGATAGTCATCATTGCAAAATATTATACACTGGTTTGGTTCAAGTATGTTGTAGATCCCTAACTTTGTATCTTACAAATCTTGAACCTTGGTAATCTATTACTCATTGGCTTTAGTATAAACGGCAATAATTGGTCAAAACATTAGCAGTTATGACCAAACACTAAATGGTACATGTACTAAGTGGTGTATAGCAGACCTGTCTTTCATCTCTTAGAATGCAAATCTGACAACAGAAACAGAACAAGGAAACTAGTATTGAGAAATGGATTTATGGCCTGGTTGCACCGAGTGAAAATCTGGTGTATAGTAGTAATGATTGTTAGGTGGTTTTGTGAAATCAACACCTCCTACAATTTCCAATAGAGAACATTCACAGAGTGTTTCTATAGATATCGAAGATGTACACCTTTGTGGAATTATTTAGGAACTTTTTCCCTCACTTTGCAACATTTCAGCAGATTATAAAAAAAGCTATTTAGTTCCATTTTTGTCTTTGATACAATTTACTAGTGTATTTGTTGAGGCTTAAACTTCTGATATCCCATGTTACCTTGAAATTGGATGTGTTGTTGAACCCTCATTGTACATTTACATTAATTTACATTGACCAAATAAACTTAGGTATACCGGTAATATACCATCTGCCTTCACTTTTAGTACATGCATAAATTTCTTTTAAAGCGAAATACTGATAATCTTGACCAAGTTGATCAGGGCATAAAACGGCATTAAACCAAATCATTTGTTATTTGTATCTATTTTCAGGTTGTGAAGATATAATAGCAGATAGTATCACAACAGATAATTTAATTAGCATATTAAACTGGAGTTCTGAGCCACATGGTTCACAGTGGGTCCACAGACAAGCTCTGCATTATCTGAGAGAAGAATTCTTACAGATTTCACATTCACCCATATTGTTAGAGCTGAACAAAGATTATCTTATAGAAGCCCTTAGCTCAGAGTTCTTACAGGTAAATATTAATGTTATACATGTACTGGTCAGAGGTCCAGAAACGGTCATATTTGCCGTACATGTCCGACAAAAAATTATTTTGACCGACGTGAAAAATCGTCAGTCAGACATTTTTTGTTTTCGGACATTTTCAATTTTACAACAGGAATATTAAATGGACAAATCAGTTTTCGGTCCGACAAAAGTAAACTACCGCTAGTCTGTCTGTCGGTCTTTTAAACTCCACCTGACTTCACTACAGTAAGTGTATTGTCCTTACCACGTGTTTACCTGTCAACTACAACTCGATCTAATTATCAGGTGATTGTTTATTAATCAGTAAATACCTGTGGACTTAAGTAGTCGCGTGCCGCGTGTCTTACTGTCTATTTCTTTTGTTTCCCAGTCCGAATCATAATAAATTTCTTTAAACTTGTGTTTGTTTAATAATAAGTGCATGGTTGTAACTGTGTTGATTACGGAAGCCATAACGAGTGTCGGTCAAGGGTGACGGTTTGTTATCAAAGAGGTTCCACGCAGGGTGTTCAAATTACCTACTACACGCTTCGTAACTGATTCTTTATTAATAAATACAGAAACGCGATTAAATTTTATTTTAGCCATTAATATATTTCAATCACATAAATATATTGGAACCTCGTCAAGCCGTTCCCGTTATATCATGATTAATGATACCTGAATTCCTATTTAGAACCTCTTGCCATAATTCTAATTACAATTCGTGTATCTTCGGAATACGGAAATTCACAATTGTTAGTAAACAATATGGCGGACGTGCAATATGAAGCATCGTAGACAATAACGCATATTGATAATAACAGCATATCGCGGTAAACGTCTTAGTTAGATTTCAGCTAATACACATGAAATAAACATTGTGGTCTAATAACGCATATATGGATTAAAATTGGCAATCGCGGTAAACGCATAAACAGCCCTGTGCCGACGACCTTTTTTTTTTTTTTTTTTTTCTTGTACAAAATGTCAGACGGGCCAGACCGAAGTTTCCGAGGCCCTGGTACTGGTATACATATAAGGGTGGCTTAGTCTGATTTGGATGTTCTGCACTAGTGTCTGTGTTTGTCATGAATTCCTTGTTGAATACTTTATGTGGTATTGATATAGTACTTTTTCTTGCATATGTGACAGATAAATCTCACAGGATAGGTGGTACGATATTTTTTTTCCATATCGCACCCCGCATAATCACAAGATAAGCACAAGTAGGTTATCTCAGTACAACAAGGACTACGTTTCCTATAATAGTAAGGGATGTAATTCATGATACAAGAGATATCGTAACGTATAAAAATTATTCCACTATTAACTGATTTCTATAATTCTTAATTCTATTTTATTATTATTATTGGTTATAAAAAATTAATTTTGACCAATAAGCATATAAAAACAAAATGTATTTTGTTGTTATTTATTATCATGTACATGTAGGTTCACATTTCTGCTCTGAGCTACACGTTGTTGATGACGTTACAGCATTACATCATACACATACCGTATTCATTCGCAAGCAAAATCTTTGCTTTGTAGTAGGAAATTTCAATGTCTACATTGTTTAAGCTACAATATTAGATTCTGTATGCGAGGAAAATAATAAAAAATATCTAACCACGAGATAGGAATTTCCTTATCTTGTTCTTAAATTTGTCATAGATTTTCTCTATATAGTACCAGTATAAATACTTATAGTGACCCTTGTGTCAGAGTTGGCAATAAGATAATGTGGATAGTTATTCAAAATTTCATTTTTTTTATGACAACACATAAGAGAATTTATAAAATCATGTTATAGGTCTCTAGACAAAGTTTCAAAAGTTCAACCTGTTTTAGAATCAAAATTCTGTAATTCAAGAATACAATTTAGAACAATTTTCTGTGTTGTATACACTGTCATTATAATTAAATCTGGATTATTTAAGTGATATTGTGACTTTCTGTATTATGTTTAAGTATATTGTTCTTGATTATTTTATAGGCTACAGAATTAGATGTACTGTCAGCTGTGATGAAATGGGGAGAATATCAACTGATTAAAAGAATTGAAGAAAGAGGTAAAAAACATGTTGTGTAATTAAAGTTTATACTGTTACATGATTTGTACTTTTGTATATAGCAATAGTTTATATGGTATTGCCAAAACTCACCAAAAAGACAGGCCAAGTATATTGATCTATAATCAGACCTCTGACCTAGTCATGCTGTTATGTCCATTCACCAAAAAGTAGTCCATCATTGAGGTCAGCTTTTGAATTTTCAAAAACATAAGTGGTTACATTGTGTTATTTCTACCTACAAACCTTAGAAAAAACATTAAACAAAACAAAGTTATTTAATAAAAAGGTCAGTCATAACAACCTATTAATATTTCATTTTACATGAATAATTGATAAAACAAATATGAAGATTTACTTTCAGATTAAATTCTAGAGTTACTTCCCTTAGTCTACATTTTAGGAGAATTTAGTAAAAGTATATTTAATGGTTCAAAGTTTTTACTTAGCTTTTGGATTGTGGTTTGGTCTGTTAGTTTTTTGTCTTGTTCATAATGAATCTATAATTCTAAATCCACTTATGACTCTGAAACTTGTTTAGTACATCAATACTATTTAAAATTTATGTTTAAAAAAGTAATATGAAAAGTATTGATGTTATTATTTTCAGAACCAAACTTACTGAGTCATACAGCACATAGTATCAGTAAAAAGGGTGTGAAAAAACGGGACTTAAATGATGTAGAGCTACGTGATATATTAGCTGAGGTTCTACCGCTGGTACGGATAGACCATGTGATTCCATATAATAGTGATGTTTTAAATAGTGCAATAAAACGAGGACTTATAAGTACACCTCCGTCACACTTGATTGACGACGATGAAGGTCAAGGTTATAGAATGTCAGCATGGAGCAGGGCAAAATGTAATGGAGTATTTGTTAAGCCTCGACTATTTACACCATACTTTGAAGAAGCAAAGGTTTGTATAAGATTACATAAAAGTAAGCTCTGTCCAAAACAATAGACAGATTCACAGGTCTCAAATCTAATTTAATGAATTCAAGCAAAAACTTTCTACTCGCAACAAAAAAGTAAAAAACTTGACTTTGGTGTAAATAAATACTTTTTAGGCCAGACAGAAAATGCTCATATTGACAAAATAATATACGTTTAATCATTGTCATTATAGTACAATAATAGTTGAACTGGGGTAAAAATTATTTAAATTGTAGTTAACTGAATTCTGTGGCTGTTTAGACACAAGTGATGTTTTGTGCCGTCGGCATAAGTTATCATAAATGTCAACATCTTTGTAACAGTTCATATTCACATTCTTAATATACCATATAGTCATTGAAGGGTAGAATAGAGTGGGAGTAATGATGTTGTACACCCCAGTCAAGATTCTGTCACTTATATTGAGGAGGCCAGTTCTGGGATGTTGCATGAAACTGGAGTACTTTTGGCAAACAAACTGACAAATTTTCTCACATTAGGATCTGCCTAAGCAGGATTTGACCCTAGCCGGAGAGACTGTGAGAGGTGCTGAAAGAATAGAGAGGCATATGAGTTTTTGAGTTGTTATGTACAAATAATTTTTTTTAAATTTACAAACATATTTTCATACACACATGATATATAATTTGTTGTAGAAGTTTTCATATACACATGATATATATTTTGTTGTAGAAGTTTTCATACACACATGATATATATTTTGTTGTAGAAGTTTTCATACACACATGATATATATTTTGTTTAGAAGTTTTCATACACACATGATATATATTTTGTTGTAGAAGTTTTCATACACACATGATATATATTTTGTTGTAGAAGTTTTCATACACACATGATATATATTTTGTTGTAGAAGTTTTCATACACACATGATATATATTTTGTTTAGAAGTTTTCATACACACATGATATATATTTTGTTGTAGAAGTTTTCATACACACATGATATATATTTTGTTGTAGATGGTTTTAGATGAGCAGTTGTCACAAGGACAGGATCCTGATTCTGGACATTTTAGATCAATACATATATCATCTATACCTGATACTCTCTATATGGTGGAGGACAGACAGAGTCTAAGTCCACACAGAAGTCAAAGTTTTGGTCAAACTAGTTCTTCTACAGTTGATATCATAGCTGGTACAATTCCAGGTAAAACAAACAAACATTAAGTGTGGATAATGGTGTGGGGGGTAGGGGCAGGGGTTCACACAGAAGTCAAAGTTTTGGTCAGACTAGTTCTTCTACAGCTGATATCATAGCTGGTACAATTCCAGGTAAAATAAACAACCATTCGGTGTGAATTGTGGGGTTAGGAAGGGTCATTTGGCTAGACTAGTTCTTCTACGGTTGATCTTATAACTGGTACAATTCCTAGGAAAAGGAACAGCCATTCATCATGGAATGTTTGTATAGGTTTGAATGTTGGGTGTGGTTGGGTTTGTTTTGTACATGCAAAAGCACAGAAAGTAATTGCACACAGAAACTATCCATCTGTCTAGACACCACTAGCTACAGGTGAAGTTACAGAAATTTGAATGTTGGCAACAAGTAATGAGGATTCTTTTTCATATCATGGCATCTTGACATGGTGTATTTGCTTTCCTTAATGAAGATGATTTGCAAATGAACAGCCATGGTCCTCTTTCAAGTCTTGGGTCTGACTCAGCCAGAAATTGAAACTGAAATTTCTAATTATGGAACTTGTGCCAGGATATAAGTAAAGAACACAGACTTTATTTAATCACTGTGGTAGTTCAGTTGGTAGAGTGCTCACTCTGTAAGTGGTAGGTCGTGGGTTTGAGCCCGACTGGGTCTGACTCAAGACTTGAAAGTGGATAGTGACTGTTCTTTCGCCAAGCACTTGGTATTATGAAATGAAAGTCACAGTTCTTTCGGATGGGAACTTAAACAAGGTTCCGTGTCATGGTGGGCTTAGCACGATAAAGAACCCTGCTGTATAATGCCATCAGCGTAACGCACAGGCAAAATTTTTGCACCCTCGTCTATAGCTGGCGATGTCTCGATATAAGTGAAATATTCTTGACTGGGATGTTAAACACCATTACTCGGAGTTTATTTCAAGTTCAGAATAAATTAATGTCAGTTTGACCTCTGCTTTTTTAATTGTTAACCCAATTAACTTTGTTATTTTACAAAGGGCTTATGATTTTGTAAATCCATGTTATTTTATATAATTTGTAGTTCCTGATGCCAGCACATTAAATCAGATGATACAACGTGAACAAGAACTAAGGAACAGTAGTCCTGTACAGAGAGCTTATTCTTTACCATGCTGTGATAATCGTGAAATAAACTGTCACTTAAAGTTACGTGTTGTACGCGAGTTTGGACTCCCTGATACAACAATGGAAATATTACAAAATAGCCAGTTTTATTATACTAGTGAGGCAAACTCTAGAAGACAGTATCTCATACAAAAATATCATATATCACCAACAAAACGAAAACAACAAAGTCCACCGTTAAGAAATAGACGCAATAGTCCGGCTAAACCAGTCCAATGTGTATCACCAACAAGATCACATGGGCCAACTAGAGAGGTAAATATTTAAACTTTTTTTGAAGAAAGAATGCCATCACGTACTAGTATATATCAGGGTAGAGGGGGTATTATGTTTTTATGCCTTTCATTTTATTATGGTTCCTGAGCAAAAACTTTTGTTGTCTTCCACCAATTTTGATGATTTAGAATGCTAATAATTAATAAATGTTAATGAAATATAAATCAACATAATTATATAAGATACATCAAAATTTAAATAGATTATATGTACTCTGGTTGATTCTTTTTATTCGCGAATGATCTTGATCATTCTCGAATTTAGCTGTTACATGCAGATTTCTCAACCCGAATATTCTTCCGTTACAGATAATCAACTCTCTCTCGTATGTAGGTTCAAAGTTGAAATAAAGGTAGATAACTCAAATTTTGAATGCGGGTTATGGACGTTTCGCCCCAATATTAATATTTTCCGCCCCAACTATATTCTCCGCTTTATCATACCTGCCAACCCTCCCGATCAGGGATTGAGATTAACGGGCGCCCAGTTTTTCGCTCTGGGCGATAAATGTATCATACACAGGTCGCCCAGGGCTGCCAGGTGGCGATTAGAATTTTCAGTTCGGTGAATTTGACATTCCGATCCGTTTACCGATTTCCTGTTTATATTTCTGACTGGCGACAATAATAGTAAAATTGAAAAATGGGTATCATATAGTTAACAAGTGTAAATGGACCGGTGTTCCGACCGGAATTCAAATACGGTGCCATTTCGTTTCCTTTTCTGATATTTATGTATAAAATGATACTTCCGGCTTTCTGCCATGTGGAAATTTTTAGGAGCATCGACTCCAAAGGCTAAACAAGGACCTGCGGAAAAACGAAAGTACTATCAAGAGTATGATAAGTCCAAACGCATCGGAGCATATAAAAAAGCCATGGGAAGATGGCAGGCCTTGGTTGTATGATACGCAGGACGGAATGAAGTGTGCCGATTGTATAGAGTTCGACAGGAAAAAAATCTGTATTTACCGAGGGTTGCACTAGTTATAAACTTGACAGTGTAAATAAACATGACATTTCTGAATCTCACAAACAGGCCCAAGCCTTTAGTAATGCAAAACAAGTTCCTGCTAATAAATCAAAATCTGCCAAAATTATACAGTCATTGACATTGGCAGTACCTATAGATCAACATTTTCTGCAAAACCATTCGTCAATGTAATTGCAGATGTTGAATATCGAAAAGTAAAGCAAGGGATAGAATAATCCAAATGTATATGCCTGATATATTCAGATCAACCATCACTCTTGACAGTTCATTGTATGGCTCATCGAAAAGTTAAGCTCAATCCCTGCTGATGTAAGGAGTCTCCCCATATTAAGACAAAAATTTTGGAATTTTGTGCTATCATACTGCTTTTCCCGTTTTTCAAAGCATTCCGTGAAGTCATCCTTAAAAAATTATAAATTGATTAGAGTGAAATCTGGGATAGCGATCACTTTGTAGAGTGGTCATCTGTCAACTACATTTTTATCATGTACAGAACCTTTGTAGAGGGGTCACCTGTCAAACCCAGTCAGCGGGGATCCTAACGGCCACCCGATTGAAAAAATTGTTGTTTACAAGATTTACTAAAATTATGCTGGTCTCTGGAATAAAAAGTCTTCCAAAAATTATCGAATTCTTAAAACACAACTCTGGTGATATAAATAATAATAAAATAATAGTTAATTTTTTCAAGTTATTAATTTATTTAAAAAATATCCTCAATTATGACATGAAAGATATCAGAAGCTTATTAGCTCACCTGAGCCAAAGGCTCAGATGAACAATTGTCATCTATCTTCATCCGTCTTGTATAAACTTTTTAGCTCACCTGAGCCAAAGGCTCAGATGTGCAATTGCCATCTATCTTCGTCCGATGTGCGTCATGTATAAACTTTTCACATTTTTTATCAATTCCTCCAAAACTACAGAGCCAAATTGGATGATATTTGACAGTAATGGTCAAGTAAGGGGTTTTCAGATTTGCACAAATGCAAGGATTATGTCCCCTTGGGGCCCCATAAAGGGGAAATTTGTGAAAATCTTTAAAAATCATCTGCTCTGAACCTACAAGAGATATAACTTAGATATTTCATGTAAAACACTATGGGCACCTAGTTTTAGATTTGCACATATTGTAGCTTTAGGGGCCAAAATGAGATAATGGCAAGGTACTTGAGGGGGAAATTGCAAAATTAATGTATTTGTCAATATATTTGAAAACTATAAGCTTTTTGTATGGGCATCATCATCATGTGTATTGGAATACTGTAGGCATTTGCACAACGGTCATTTTGATATATGAATAGAGGTCATAAGTTCAAAGGTCAAGGTCATAGATGTAAACGAATACTGAAATGGTTAATTATCTCAAAAACTTTGAACTCTTTGTGTAGGCATGTATATTAGAATATTGTAGGCATTTGCCTTACGGTCATTTCCATATATGAACGAAGGTCATAGGTTCAAAGGTCAAGGTCATAGATGCAAACAAATACTGAAATGGTGAATTATCTCAAAAATGATAAACTTTCTCTATAGGCATGTATATCAGAATGTTATAGGCATTTACACAATGTTCATTTTGATATATGAATGTAGGTCATAGGTCTAATGGTCAAGGTTATAGATGCAAATGAATACTGAAATGATTAATTGTCTTAAAAACTATAAACTTTTTGTATAGGCATATATGTTAAAATATTGTAGGTATTGGCCTAACGATCATTTTGATATATGAATGAAGGACATGAGTTTAAAAGTCAAGGTCACTGATGCAAACAAATACTGACATGGTTAATTATCTCAAAAACTATAAACTTTTTGTATAGGCTTCTAAATTGTAGGTATTGACCTAATATTCATTGCGATATTTAGATTAAGGTCATGGGTTCAAATTTTTCTTTACCTTTTTAGTTGTTTATAAACAATATATTGTAGCTAGATTTCAGATATATTATATGTAGCACTCTTATGACTAGTTATGTTATAATACATTTGCAAAAAATCCTTACATATAATTGGCCCTTACTGCTGAAAATTTATTGGACATTCTCTTTAATTAATGTCAATGACCATTGAACCTCTGCATGAGATATGTACTCAGCTGCATGTGAGCATTAAGGCTCATGGACCTCTTGTTTAATATTAGGGTCTCCATGACGATGGAAGTAACTTTGACCATCCTTGATGGTTCCATACATGCATTTATTCGGATTGAACTATTTCCTACATGAATCCTTAATATTGGTCCAATGTGTGAATATTAAAACAGCCCCATGCTCATAGTCTGCACATTGCACACTACATGAACCCGCTATGTTGTGTTGGGAGCAATGCAAGGTGAACATAACAACCTCCTTTCAGTTACCTGACAACTTCATATACCTGACACTACATTGATGGAGACACTGAACTCCCTGTCTTTCTAATCTTTCGCGAATTTTAGTACTTTCAGTACTTTGATTTTGGCTCTTGCCATTATTGGTTAGATACATATTTTGTAACTTGGCTTAAAGATACATAAAGTAAGTATGTATATACCATTATTTAGAATAGATGAATTATGTGAAATCTTAGTTTTCATATCAATGCACAATTTTGATTAAAAAAAGTTATCTCCCTTACTTTGAAGGTATTCATTTTTTTAATGTAAATATTCATTTCAAATAGATTTTATTTTGTTCAATATTCTGACTTAAACAAACCTTTATATACTCCAAACAAGTATAATAAAAACAGTTAGCATTTCTTTATAAATTATTTTTCATTAATTTTTAGGCTGATTTAAGTCCTTGTAGTGACAGTGCCTTAAGTGAAGCCATGCCAGACATCGCTATGGCGACAGCATCACTAGGACAGGTACACATTCAGGATGAGTTTGAGTTGGACATTGGAGACAGAAACAATCACCATGGAACAATGTATATTTAATATGTTAAACAGAATGAAGATGTTTATTTTCCCACCAATGGCATGTTCAGTAGCAAATGGCTGATTTCAGCTTTGGTTGATTTGTCAACTACTAGTACTGATGTTGGAAAGTCTTTGGTTATTTTTCTTAAATTTTACTATTTTATACTTGTTCAGGGTTGCAAATTACTTCATAAGGTGAGCACATAAATTACTACATGTGACTGAAAATGGGTTTGTTCTCTTTGTGTTAAACATCATATTTTATTTTCCAATGAAACTCTTCTTTAAAAGTTTGACACTTTTGAAAAAACGTTTGAAAAAAGAAAAAAAAAAATACTGAAAAAAGAAAAAAAAATGGTATTTTTTAAAACGGTAAAAAAAAACTTTCTGGTATGATTTGTAGTCTTCAGTCTTCCAGTGGTTTCAATAAAAGTTATCTGCTGCTTGTTTAGATCTGAATCAAGTTTGTCACCTACTTTCACCAAGATTACATTTCCTGCTCATGTTTTGCAATAATTACTATTCCATGCTTGCTGTCTACTTTAAGAAAAATTGTCTTCTACTTGAAATTTTACTGAAAGGGCTGGTCCTCATTAAGTAATTCTCTAATTACATAATTGCCAAGATTTAATGCATGTACCTTAATGTGTACCTGTATTACCAATTTATTCTAGTTTATTGTATATAAGTAAACGCTTATGGTACATGTATTACTAGATGAACCAAAAGACTGAATCCAGTCATTTAAAAGTGGAATGTATTCACTGACAGCTACTGAACAGGCCTCCATGTTATCACATATTTTATTATTATTCATATTTTCATTAGTCTATAAGACTTACCTGAGATAGACATAGTGACATATTTTAAGTGATATAATATCATGTTTATTTAATTGTATTTTGTTGTGTAATGTCTGCCTCATTTCTTCATAGAAGAATAGAATAAAAAATGGCCAGGGTAAATCAACATAACACTTACTTAACAAGACTAAATTATACATTTTACTACTACCACTGAAATAGTTTATTATTGTCACTATTTGTGTCACACATCATGCATATAAATAAAATACTAAAGAAATATTTCTTAAAAGAATGGAATATTGTGCTCTATATATATATATATACCGGTATATATATACAGATTTGCCAAACTATAAATTTATTCCAGTGCCATACACGTTAACACACAGATCTGAGCTTACCAAGAAGGAATGGGATGATGTATAAAAATCAGTATATTGGCACTTGAAATTCCCAAATTTTCCTTGTTTAGTTTGACCTTTATACACACTAGAACCATACTGTATTGAAAAACATAAGCCATGCAATGGTACAAAGTGCAATTTAATAGTCTTATTAAATTATAAATAATCATATTTGTTCATGTTATTTAACTTCATGCTTATGATATCAAGGGTATAGAGTTAATGTATAGAATTACACCTGTAGACCCTGTTTCACAGGTGTGTTGACTAGAGTACCGGTAATATTTGAATTGAATCTCAAGATGTCTCACAAAATATATGTAATATTAACATGAGGTAATTTTATAATATAAGAATGTTATAATTGCAAGTTTGTCAATATGATTGACAATATTTATTTAAAAATAATCAACTGCAGTGTAGGGCTTTATTTATTCAATTAACTATCATTTATTTACAACAACACAAGGTAAAAGCTGTCAATTTTGATCTTGTGACTGAAAACTTGGTTTTAAACAAAGTATGAGAACTGTTTTTGTAGAACACTAGTCCTTAACAGCTACAATGCAAGTGCCAAATACATCATGCTAATAATATCATATGGTAGGTGTAAGAATAGTATATATAGACACTGATTAACAGGTCCTAACTTGTTAAAATATTACAACATATCTGTGAGAAATAATTTGCCTAAGGGGCACTAACTGCCAAATTCAATAAGTATCTAGAAAGATGAAATGTTTCACAAAGTAGCAAAAAGAGTAAAGATAAGCAATTTGGAAAGTATTTCCATTTTACCTCTATACAAATTTTCATCATCTAATTATGGTTACAAAGTCCAAGTAAGATTATTTCATTTATTCATAAAATATCAATTCTACTATTTCAAAAACTACAGTAACAATTGACATTTTGTTGTATTTTTTTTTTTAAATTTCTTATTGAAGCTACCTGTATATATAACTTTATGTAAGAATCTGGACCAGAGAATTTCTGAAGATGGCTTGTCAAGGATTCAGATAAATGTAGCTTATGCCATATTAGGTTAGGTCCAAAAATGTTTTCTTACAGATTCTTCTTTGAAAAGCTAAGATAAATGGATCTTATGAAGGATAACTATTTTTTAAGTATTTTAATTGATCTGTATGAAGTTATTCAATGACAATCATTCAATTTTAGAATTAAGATTTATGTACTATAGCTGTTTAATGTTAAGCATGACATAATATTGTATCAATTTGTTCATAAAACATAATATTGTATCAATTTGTTCATAAAAAACTTCATCCGGTTTAATAATTCCTATGTCATGTTAAACATGAAACAGCCATAAGAAAGATAAAGCCATGTTGTTTATTTTTACAAATTCTTCATGCACTAACAACACATTTTCATTGATATGCACTTAAATGTCCATTTAACATTATGCATATAAATTTAGAATTTAGAAAATCGTCATTAGATTTAGTGTAAATAGAATGGTTTCTTAGTTGCCCCTCTTTACATTTTATCCACCTTAAACTTTTCTTCTAAACATGCTAAAATATTTTTCTGCATAAAATTTAAATCCATGTCTGATATAGTAAACAAATTGGTGTAAGGCAAAAAAATTAATAATGAAATATCAAACCTTATTATTTAGAGAATTGGCACATAATTTTTCAAGTTTGCCAAGCTGATTGATTTACATTAAATACTTTAATAATTCAGATTCTGTCATTTTCTCAGGTGAGCAGTTAAAGGCCCAAAGGTCTCTTGTTTTCTGGCTGTGATTTGTAAAATAAAATTTTATTTATTATATCAAAAGTTATGTATGATTTGCAATTGTAATAGATATTTATAAAGGTAAAACTAATGGAGTAAATAATAATTATACATTGTATATACATGTATAATGCTGTATTTTATTGATGTACATGTACATTATGGAGTTTTTTGCTAATTTCTTCTTTTGAAATCAGTTGGAAATTCAGACGAAACTTTTATAGGTTAAGCAGAACATTGGTTGGTTGGTTGGTTGGTTGAATGTTGCTTAACATCGCATCAGCAATTTTTCAGCTATTCGCGACGAGAACTATTTAATTAATCTCTATGGATTAATCTATGAACAATTTTTGTGTATGCATGTGAAATGCGAGTGTGTTGTATGGTCTGCCTTGTACTAGCGCACACTCAGGGCGACTTTACCGTGCTAGCTCACAGAGTCAGTACACCGCAGACAAGCGTACCACTCCCCCAGTCCATTATACTGATACCGGGTGAATCAGTAAAGGCCAACGGTAAGAAAAATTCACTTTCCCACATGTAGTCCGAGCGGGACTCGAATTCACAGCGGTGAGAGACCCTGGATTTGAAGACTGACGTCTTATCCATTAGGCCACTGGGCCCTCATTAAGCAGAACAGATTTGTTTTCTAATTAAATTTTGCTGATTATTCTGTATTCTGTGGTAGAAGTTTATGATACATTGAAGTTCAGTCTTGGTAACACTTTAATTAGTATCCTTTATACTTTCTATCATTTTAAAAAGATTAGTCATGATTATATCAGATTATTGTAGATTTTGGTTTATCTTTTAATATTGTTTGTGCCAATAATTAGGGTAAATTGATTAATAATTTGAGCAGTAGAAAGTTTTTTCTTTGTACTAATATTTTTCGGAAAATTGTAAATTCAAACATCTGATTTTATATAGTTTACAAAAATAAACAAAGGAGATTACTAGAAATATTCTGCTGTCACATGCTATTTTGGGGTCAAATTTTGTTCACAATGTGCAAATGTTATATGATGTTCGTGGTAACCTGTACCAATGTTTTGGTGCATATTGATTAAATCAAAATTAAACAAAATATAACATGGAGGTGCTGTTATTGATAAGTCAAGTTTTTGATGAATGTTGGTGCTCAAATTATTAGGGATTTACCATACCTTATTATCAGTAGGAGAGCTTATATGTTATAGGATATTTTATTTATAAGTAGGTGCAAGTGTGATTAAATAAAGGAATATTATTCAGCAAGTGTGTGTGTGTGTGTGTGTGTGTGCAGTAATGGTTAATTTAGTTGCTTACACAGGATTAGGAAATCATTAAAGCCCTAGAGAATATTCATTATACACCATTATTATTGTATACATGTAATTTGTTACCATAAATAATCATCCCATTAAGAAGGTTGACATATTTTGTTGTGTATGTTTTCATTCATTTGTGACTCATATCAATTATCAAAGAGAACTCCATGTATTCATAATTTTTTAATTGTTAAATTTTGGTTTGCATTTGCGACTCATTGGTCCCTTTATTGAAGTAGTATTACACAAAGAACCAATTAGATTATTAATACATAGTTCATATTTCTGATATATTGTACATGTTTATATTTTTCCATTAAGAAGATGAAATTTGTGAACTGATCATCTTGGTATAAGTGAAAAAAATACCATTAAGAATGGAATTCAATCATAATACTATAAGATTGAAGGATATTTACATGACTGGAGTTAAAAAAACTGCTCATCCCAAAATTATTTTACCAGTCAGACAAGTAGAAAGTCTAAGGTTTTAAAAAAAAAACTGAAATCTGAAATCCTCACACTTCACAATAAATTGCATATTTTTAAAACGATAAGTTCATCCATCTTCCATTTTCTAAAGCAAAATCAGGTTTGTTCCATGATAAATATTATGTCAAAGTTTCAATTTCCTATAATTTATTATTAACTTGAAAAAATAATGGACTGAAAAGTTTGCACCAATGTGGACCACAACATAAATAATGATCCAATGTCTGCCATGTCACTGCATTTGTCTGTACACTAATATAATTTAAAGGTTCTAGTAATGTTTCAAAATTTAGTAGTTCAAAGTAATTTCTGAAATAATGTAGAATATACTTTATTTGTTAGATTTCTTGATGACTATTGTTTTGACAATGTTTTAGGTATTGTTGTGAAGGTTGTAGTAAAATGTGTGCTTTTTCCTGGTCTTTTTTCTGTTTTCCTAGTAGTTATGTAATTTTCATATTGATAAAAAGCAAAATTGCTTTCATGTCAATTTGTTTTTATCAGTTTTCAATCATATTCATTGTCAATCAAAAGTGAAGTATTGTTGCATAAAAATATATTCCAATATTTGACAAGAATGAAACAAGCTACTTAGGTAAGTTTCTGTATTCAATAAATTTTTGTTTAATGAATTGGACAGGCACAAGGAAGTAGAAAAATATAAAAAACAAACTTTGTTTCTTGAAAATGCTGCTTCATCAACATATTTTCTGTACTGACTTCAATGAATATCTTAAAAATTATTTTAAGGTAGGTTTATAAATGTCACTTAACTCTTGTTCAAATTAACTACAGAAATGTAATCATTTTAACAATTTTCAAAAATTTGTTTCTTAAATGGAAATCTGACCCATAGATGCCAAGCTTAAGCTGAAATATCTTTCAAGCAGTGTTATTAGAAGGTTTCAAGAAAAAGATGCTTATGCTAAAACAAACAATTTTATTGTTGTCTGGTTTGTTTCATTGTGAAGGAGAACATGTAATACATATCAAAATTCAGTTCATATTTGAACTATAGTTTAACTACATTTGAAATGCAGTTTGTGTTTGTGTAAATCATCCATTGTTGATTAATCTCCGTGATGAGGATTACTAATTAATCAAACTTTTGTGATATTTGTGTTGTGGATTTTATCATTTGATATTTGTGACATCTTTCTTACAAACTTAGCATCCACTACATTTCTTTGACTTTTTTCATTGACAGATTTTGTCAGTTTTATTGTATGATAATATGTCAATAAAAATTGATATCTTTAAAAAAATAATAACTGAATTTTGTTGTGATTTTATGAAATTATTGATCTTAATACTTAAGAAATGAGGTTTGGAAAAAGCTTGATGGAACAAGAACCATAGCTTATAATGTAAATGTGGTTTCATTGGAGATGTTATCCATTTATGCTTGAACTTCTAGCTTGGTGTAAAAGTATATTAAAACCTTTGATTTTCCTACACTTTACACCACTATATCTCATTCTGAATTGAAAGAACCCCTAAGATAAATCATTCACTTGGCATTCATTTACAAAAATGGTGACCCAAGATACACATATCTAGTGCTGAACAGGGATTTTGGTTATTTTTGTAGCACCATACGGATTCCAAAGAAAATACAATTGTATAGTAAAGATACCAAAAATGTTAGTTTTTGATAGATAACCTATTTGTTGTGTTTAGTGATATAAACGTTCGAAAAAAAATAGTGTAACAATTTGCACAAACTGCACAATTTCTTGCTGATTTGTTTCTTTATTGATATAAGGCAAAATTTATGTAGAACCTTGTTAAATTCAGAGTAATGGCTCGCCAAATCATTTAACTTCAAATTATATATCTAGATATATGGATGGCGTTCTATTTCTTAATAATCTTACAATTGGAGATTGTGTGAATGTCATCTATCCTAGTGAGCTTGAAATAAAAGGTGTGAAGTTCTGCTTTATATTTAGACATCTACTCCAATTATGACACTCACTAGACAGCATTTGAACCTAAACAACAAGCGTGATAACTTCAATTTTCCTATGGTCAGATTTCCTCTTCTGTGCAGCAATATACCTGCTTCTGCTCATGGTGTATTTGTCTCACAATTAAAACACTGTGGTAGATCTTGTTCCTACCATGGGGCTTTAAATAACGAAGCAAGCTGCTTACAAATAAATTGTTGACCCAGGGATATTGCGAACACAAGCTTATCAGGACCGTCAATTTTGATTTATCATCTAACTGTCATCACAATATTGTTGATTAGTATGATGTCTCTGTGTCCAAAATTTTCCCTGGATACATTCGACGTGCCACAGTTCCATGTTCATTCTCAATGTTGATTATACTCTTGACGTGTGTAGCTAGCTAAACATAAGGTGCTTACCTTTCCGGAGCACCCAGCCTCACTTCCCTAGTGTAAGTTCACTTGTTTAACTTAATTTGCCAGTTTCAAAGTTTTTATTTTGCTTTTAGGTTGTGATTAAAACATTTACTGGTATGCTTGTGTTTGATTTACATATTAGATTTCAGCTTGGTGGTACTGGTAATTGTTTCAATTAGAATTATTTGTTTCAAGGCTGTAGTAAACTGTTCTTTTTCATTTTCTTGTAATTCATTTCTTACTTTGTTATAAAAACAAAATTGCACCCATCTTAATGTGTTTTTTATCAGTGTCAAATAATTACAATATTAATCAAAGAGGAGGCAATGTTGCATTAAAGGGCGTATAAAACATTTGACAATCATGCTTAAATAAGGAGCAAGCACTTTGTTGCATCAATATTATATAAATAATGAAAGTCGGACTGACACAAGAATAATCAAAAATATAAAGCTTAAAGCTTTGTAGCTCGTTAGTGTCGCTTGATAAACATATTACCTTCCATAAATAACTTTACTAATTTATTCATATATAGGTTTATTTACTAATCACTTGACTCTTCTGTTGAACATAAGTAATGTGATTCTTTTTACAATTTTCAAAACTTGTTTTCGAGGTTTAAAGGAACAAAACCCTAGTTGACAAGCATTCGGTGAAATATCTTTCAAGCAATGCTATATAGGAAAAGAGGGTGTCAAGCGATTTGTACAGAATTCAAATGATGGCTGTGTACATCTGTAAAGTTGAAATGTGATACATACCAAATTTTAGTTCATATTGAAATTATGCTTAACTACATTTGAAATGCAGTTTATGAATGCAGACTTATACATCAATTATAATGGAAGGCTACATTTGAAGCTGTGTGATAAACGTGATGAGTTCAATTTTATTGTTAACCTTCCTTTTCTATCATTAAATACTTTCAGGAAATATACCTATACCTGCTTCTCTTGACTATAGTGTATTTGTTTCCCAACTAAAAGGATATGGTGAAGCTTGTCTCACAATCCTGATTAAAGTTCACATAGTTAGCTTAATTTCCCAGTTTTTACTATGCTTTTGGGATTGCGATTTTAACATGTATCGATATTTTTGATTTGTACTATTCTAGATCTTATAGTAAATATCTTGACTCATAGCAAAGTTAATTTGATAGACAGAAGACTGTTCTCTCATTATAACCTGTATCCGTCCAGGTTTGAGCCAAATCTGGCTCTAGTACTTATATAAATAAAATATTCCGTGACTTGAATCACAATAGAGATGGAATTGAATCTTCACACGTTCCCACTGTGATATTTATGCAGCCCTGAATGAGAAATCCCGTCTAATGGCTTGATGTGTCCGTCCAGCTGCTTGTGGTGAATAATCTTTCCTAAAAACAAATGTGACATCGTCAAGAATAACAAATGTCTTATAGGGTTCAATATAGAGAATCTACAGCATCCAAATGGTTCTCGGAAGTAAGTTAGATTTTAACGTAACTTGTATTATGAGTGTGTTTATTATTCAAATGTCTTGATTTAGTTCTATTGACTCGGCAAAAGCCGCTAATTATTGACGAATAAATTGAATGATGACTCACGTTATATCATTCAAATACTGCATTTTAAGTTCAATATGAGACAAATTCCGTGTCTGAAAACTTGTGTGACATACCTTACTTCTCTCATAGTGGCCACCATCTAGAAGTTGATTATTCTGCCACGTTGAGTGCTGATATAAATTTTTTATTTTAAAAGATTATCTGTTGTCAACCGTATTTACACTTAAAAACACATACACTTGTTTGCATCTACGGTGTTATTACTCTTAGTCTTGATTTAAAGGCATCGATGGACTTTGCCGAGACAGTATCTGCTGGTAATCAAAAACAAAAATACTATCCCATGTCCGAATCACAATCCAGAAGCAAAAAAAAACTTTTGAACTGACAAGTTAGGTAAGACACGTAAACTTTACCAGGAAAGTGAGGCTGGGTGCTCCAGAAGGGTAAGCACCTCCTGTTTAGCAAGCTACAACCGCCGGTAATTGATCCTTGATTGTTCTTGGGAAATAGGAGAACTTCCCTAAACAATGAGTTTCTGATTAAAGTGATATATATCGCTAAGGACGGTCTAGTTAAGAAGTGCAACGAGATTGATATGTTTTGTATTTACCGATTGTTTCAACAGAATATTTCAGTAACACTACTTATTCAAAGTAGTTCTGCATTTCTTCCATATAACCGAGTTTGTTGTCTCTTCCACAACTTTCTTTCTCATCAAATGAGTAGTCTTTTAGATATCAACTATGGCTTCCGTTCAGGTAAGATTTATATAATCAGGTGCATGTATATCATGAAAAGTATATCATGAATATAAACACTAACGTGTACATAGCAAGTACTTTTACTTCATTATACTTGATACTGATTGATTGCTAAATATGATTACTTTCCGTACAATGTAATTGGATTTGTTATCATACGTGTTGATTTACATGGATGTGTATTGAAAATAGGTCATATTATACTATAAATAGAAAAGTATACTTGTGTATTGTAACAGTTACTGTCAATGAGCATATAAGCGTTTTGTAAATGATGATTGGTTCAGAACCATGGGAGAAAAAGTACTCAATTTTCAAAATTGAGCACAACATGTACAACAGTTATCTAACAAATTATAATGTTTTATAACTGTGTGTCATTGTAATAGTGACACGAATTCGGAAAGTAGACTAGTTCTAAAGCACCTTTGCTCAGCTCAGTTCATCTATATACTAGTATATTGCCAAATAAAATGCTCATTTCTTTTAAGTTTACAAACCTTTGATATATTGTTCATAATGCCTTGCAAGATGCAACAAAGAACTTAATTGTTCCGATTTCGATTGCGACTTTGTTCCGATTTCGTGAAAACTGTATACATTGAGTATATTATATAATATGTCTGTCTTGAGAATTCCGAATGTACTGTAGGAATTAGATGTAAAACCAAAATTTAAATACGTGGATGTCTTTTGTTCCTTTTTGTGTTCTTTTTGAATGAAATAAACATGTTAATTTTATTTAAAGGCTAATTGGAAATGTCTTCAATCAGATGGATCCGCTGTTCCAGAGAGCAGAAGTAGTCATTCTTTGATTGTGATTGGCAGAAAAGCTTATGTTTTTGGCGGGGAACACGAACCAAGAGTTCCGATTGGTAGTACCATACAGGTGTATGACTTTGACACTTCCACGTGGTCGGAACTTAAAGGAAATAGCACGATGCCTTCAGAACGGAATGCTCAAACTGCAGCCGCCATTGGAAGGAAGATTTACGTATTTGGTGGAAGACAGGGCATAACAATGGGCGAGGGGCCTTTAAACGATTTGCACGAGTTCGATACAGATACAAACCAATGGAGAGAAATACAAGGTGGTGGTGACATTCCAGATGCTAGAAGCTACCATGCTATGGTGGCACATGGTGACAAACTGTATGTGTTTGGTGGTTGTGGTGCTAAGGGAAGAATGAAGGACCTTCACTCGTTTGACACGAAAATCAACACATGGACAGCGCTCCCAACATGTAGTGCTATAAGCGGCCGAGGTGGTGCCGGACTTGTGACGGTGCAGGATAGTATTTACGTTGTTGGTGGCTTCAGTGGGAAAGAAATGAACGATGTGTTTAAGTTTGACATTCTGACAAACTCGTGGTCAGAAGTGTTGTTAAAGTCACCCATACCCGCCAGAAGTGTGTTCGGAATCTGTAGTCTTGACTCGCGAATATTTGTAGTTGGTGGAGAGGTTGATCCGGTTGATACTCATGCCGAAGCTGGTCAGTTCTCAAATGAATGCTATGTAATGGATGTTAACTCAGATGAAGGGTGGAAACAGGTATCGCCAAGTGGTAGTGTGCCCGAACCACGTGGTTGGTTTTCTGCTGCGTCTGTGCGAGATGAGAAGTGTAAAGGGGTGTTAATATTTGGCGGAAATTCGTCAAAGAATGAACGTTTAAATGATTTCTACTTGATGGAGGTAGATAAATAATTGTGACTAGTGACACACTCGGTATCAAATTGAAAGGAATTAATATACACAGGGTATTTGGATTTTAAAACCGCATAATTAGACTTTCTTAGTTTAAGCAGTATTTTATTAACGCTGAAGTAAAAACAATTAATGCTATGCAATGCTCTACATGTATTCCATATCGAGACTGTTTTCTATCTACTAGTAATATTTGTTTAATGCCATTACATATACTCAAGCAGACCAGTTCGAAAGTCATTGTATGAATTTCGAAAAAAAAATTGTTTTGAAAGAGAGAGAGAGAGTGTGTGTGTGTGTGTGTTTTGGGTTTAATAGAGTATTCAGTGCAACAGCATACATCCGGTTGTACAAAACTGTTCGTTGGCCCATTTGGTCTACGTCCTATTGGACATTGTTGTTAAAATGATTGTATAATTAATTATAATTTGTCAAAAGTTATCTATAATGTTACAGTAAAAATTTTACATTGATTTTAAAATACGTTATTAATTTTCACTCGTAATTGGGCCAGCTAATGGATGTGTTACCGGTTGGCATCAGTACATATCAAAGAACGAAGATTGAAAAGGCAGAGTAATAATCTAAAAGAAATTTACTTTACACAGGGCGTCGACAAAACAGGAAATATAAATGAAGTAATAAAAAGGTTAACTGCGTCAAGTTTGACCTTTCATTTGAATATTCAAACAGACATACCTATTGTGTAATTTAGGGGTTATATAAAGTTGATATATAAGGATACTAGTATATGGTAATAATGAAACATGCTGTCTTACCTACATCACACAGTCTATAAACCCAATTTGATATTCCAATTACAGGTCAAGACGCACTATACAAATGCGTTCCCAGTATTCTCTAGACTCGGCGTCCTTTATAACCAATGTTCTTCCATGTATACGCCGTTAACATTATTTCGCTTAACTTGCAATGCATGGTTTTATGTATCTAGTTGCTTCCTTTGGAAAATCATTTCTTAAAAAATGGTTTTTAGTTTTCACCTGCAATAATTCCAGATGACCATGTTATAGGACAGCGTACTTGGTGGTTTACAGAAGAATGTTCCAATCTATTTGGGCAATTGTTTCCGGTAAGTAACTTCACTATTAACTAAAAAGGTTAGCGATTTTATTATTTACGAATCTCGAACACGTTTAGCATGTGACAATTATCGCCAGGTTGATGGCTCCCGATTGACGTGTCCTGTACTATGAATGGATTTTTACCAATCTTGGTCAATGTGTTTATTATTCAAGTGCATGGTTTGTCATATAAGAAGTTGCATTTATTTAATTATATCCTGTAATCTTTGGATTACCTATGAAAATCCTGATCCAAAAATATGTGTATTGTGTATTAAAAATAAAACATCGTTAAAAAGATAAAATCCAGTGAAATTGGTGGCCGAGTGGTGTAAAACACTCGGGCTTTCGGGTCATATGCCTGTCATTGCCTAGATTCGAATCAAACTCGGGGCAGATTCTAGCGTGAGAAAGTTTGTCAGTTCTCTTACCGAAGGTCAATGGTTTTTCTCCGGACACTGCAGTTTCTTCCACCATCCATGAACTGACTGCTTTGTTATAAGTAAAGAAATCTTGACTGGGATGGTAAACACCATTACTCACTCTGAAATAAAATACTATTGTAATTAACAGACTAATATTTCTTCGAGTCGGATACGGGCATGCAAGTGAATTAATTGACAAATAAATACATGTACATTTATGTTTACGGAAAAAATAACCATTTAGCATAAGCTGGAGTTTCTAAAATGGAATGATGGGAGCATATAATAACTCGCATGCAGGATTCGCGTTTTATCTTGCCACACATTTTAACTATTTGCATGCATGATACTTGTCAGAATCTATTGTCAAAATTTCAAAATCACCCCAAGTGCCTGTTCCTCCAGCAAGTAAGTTTTACAAAACTGACGCCCAAGAAGGTGTAATACGTCATATCGCGATTACTTTGTTATCGGAACTCTTCTATGTTGGAGATAAGGAAATAGAAAGTTCTGGGGACAAATGGCGTTGCGTCCATCGCAACTGTCAAGTGTCCCACGAGAATTGATTACTGTTGAATACTTAAGAAAAGCAAAACGAGAAGAACTGTGCGAGTATTTAGCGGAGCACTCTGTTAGCCACAGCGACAAGAAAAAAGAAGACCTGGTGGACTTGTGTCTGTTAACATCACGGTTGTCGCTACCCACAAAAGACCAGGATGATTATGTTTCTAGAAATATCGGTACGGCTATTTTTCTAATACACATTATAGGTGTTGTGCCTATGTTATCCATCACAATGAGTGGTTGTTTACTCATTTCTCTGTATCCCACTGCCCTTATCACTTGAACTGACTGAAAACCACTGTTGGGGGGGGGGGGGGGGGGACTTTGTGAGTGCCGTAGGCAACCTCATGTTCCCGGAAACCAAAATTGTGCATTCTGATGCGATGTGAACAGCAAGTTCTCAGCTGTGTGGCATAATTTAGTGCCGCTTGAACATGATAATCAATACTGATTATTGACTTTTACCATGTTGAAACATGGTTCTTATTTATGAATTAAAATAATATTTATTAGCTTTGTAGCCATCAGGCACTGGCTTCGTTCAGTCACCAAACATTACATGCAACAAGGGATTTGTTTTACATGTAGATTGCCCCACCACCACCACACGCCTGTATGCTACACCATTGCCATCTGTATATATGCAATGTACATGGTTAACAGCCTTGACGTACCCTCACTATTGACAGCAGCACAAAGATGGGAAATGACAGGATATAGTTTTCTGCAAAATTCAGTGCATGTTCATATTTTCTAAATAAGTATCGAAGGATTAGTTTTGCAAATCCACAATTAATGTTGAAATAAACTAACCGTTTAAAGTAATTTAACAACATAATTTTTTGTCTTTTAATTATAAACTGCCTGCCAGATATCTTAACATTGTCATTAAGCATATCAAAATGAAATAAATTACTTTTTATTACTTAGGAAGAAGAACAGTAAATGGTATCACATACCCTCCACCGGAGAGTACAGAGATAGTCTGGTCATCAAATTTGTGTCATCTGCCTTCTTTAGATACGTTTGATGTATCACATTATCTCTCTACAAAATGTGGCTGGACTAAGGATAGAATTCAAAAACGGAAGCAAGATAACGGCTTTCAACTCCATTCCAATGGTCACATCCATGATGTACAAATAGCTGAACTTAGTATGTTATATAAGTATTTTTTAAGCTGATATTTGATCGGTCCATTGTGATTCAGTTATGCTACATACAAACTAACAACCCTATAAATTCATATTTAATCAATAAATATAACAGGACAAATGTCTTATTTTAGTACAAAAAAAATTAACACCAACATATTCTTTTTTTTTTTTTAATTTCAATTTTGTTTTCAGTATTTGTTATGTAATATAAAACATATCTCGATACAGAACAATTACACATAAAAATTATACTCACTAACTTATCACATATAAAGAAGACAAAAAACATATTGAAATACCATGATTTCTGAGACAGTAAGTTTTAGATTTAAATGCAATGTATCATTTATCCAGAATTGAAACTTTTTTCAAATAGATTCAACAGACCTACATTCACAAAAAATATGACCAATCACTTAACTTTTTTTCCCATTACATAAAGAGTTTTTCCCATTACATAAAGAGTTGCGACTGACTAATGAAATGAGGAAATAATTTTTAATTTCTATTTTTTCAGAAAACAATATCGTATATGTAAGGGCTAAATGCGTTCCAGAAACCAGACAGTCCGGAGATCCATACAGATTATGGATTCTTTTAGATAGCACAGGGCAGATATATTCAGCAGAATGTAGTTGTGTTGCGTAAGTTTAAATTATTGTTACAAAAGTGTACAACCACTACATAATTTCATGGACAAAAAAATCATAAAAAAGATCACCATGTGGGTTGCCACAAAACACATTTTGAAATTTAAAAATAAAATAGAAAATAGTAAACCCCCCCCCCCCCCCCCCCAACACACACACAGTATATCCTGCTATAAAGTCCACCTGTCTATATCAATCCGTTTGAAGTATTCATTACTATATAATGACCCTCTATATAAAGTCTACCTATCTAATGTGAATAAAGACCACAAGAAAGTCTGAAATGACTCCTTAACCATTAAGCATTTACAGATGACCCTCTATGCTCAGTCCCCTGGGTTGTCTTTATACACAGGTTAGACTGTATGTATGTTTATATCACATCAAACAAAACACTTAAGGAATTTATTCTTTATTTAATATGTGTTGATTTGTTGTTACTTTTATTGTTGAAAATTGCTTATCACAAATTGATTATTTTAAAATTTTGCCTTTGATATTTTTAGAGGTGATGGATCTTGTAAACATGTTGTTGCTGCAATTTTTGGACTGTGGTCATTTAGTGTGGAGTTAGAAGACACAAGAACAGAGTCTGTGACAGATGTTGCTGCCTATTGGACAAAACCAAAGCGTGTATGTAGATCAGTGACTGTGGATGATCTTGATATCAGGTATCAAACTCTACATTTTATACCCATCTTTTCCTGTTGTAGTACAAATAGAACTGTTGCATAATGCTTTAATATCTTGGAAAAGTATTAAATTTTGAGTTGTTACATGTATCAGGTTAACATGTAAATGCATTATTATTATTAATACTATTTTATGATGATGTCTGTAATGTTTATTAAAATACAGGATAAAAGATATAATTTGAACAAAATAAGATATCTTCAATTTGTTTATTTTTTCTTGTTTGATCAGATTTATTTATCATTGTTTGTTTCAGACAAGACATTTCAGCTGAAGTAAAAGTTGCACCAACAGCAAAGTGTGGATATAAAACACTGCCAGAAAACACAGATTCAAGGAAAATTGAAAAAGATATTGTTAAACTTTTGAAAGATTCGAAACTGAAAAGTGTAGCCTTATATACATTATCAGATAGTGAATCTGAGAGTGATGTAGATGTTGATGAATATCCTTTGAACATTGGTGATCTTATATTAAATCACGGATATGAAAATGTTAATCAGTCTGTTACTGATGAATACATTAACAATGTAATTAATACCACTATTGGACAAGCTAATAATTCATTGTGGAAATACCAGCGTACAGGTAGACTTACTGCATCAAAGTTTTATGATGTGTTGCGATACAAGGGAAACAACCCAAATAATAGCATTGTCAGTAGTTGTTTAGGACTATATAAGGATTTTACTACTGCTGCAACAAAGTATGGCTTGGATAATGAATCTTTGGCAAGAGCAATATATGTCAAGAACATGTTTTCAAACACACGTCTTTTAAATGTGAAGAAACAGGTTTCCATGTATATCATGGATATCCATATTTTGGAGCTAGTCCAGATGGAGTTGTTTTGTGTAAATGTTGTGGTCAAGGTGTACTAGAAATCAAATGTCCATTCACATTGAAAGATCTTTATGCTAAAGAAGCCATGAAAAAATTGTCCTCTTTTCATATTGTTAACGGTCTTCCAGTTCTAAAACAAACTGAGGATTCCCCTTATTATATTCAGATGTTGGGACAAATGGCAGTATGTAATGTTTCATATTGTGATTTTGTTCTGTATACACAGAAGGATTTCTATATGGAGCGTATTGAATTTAATGAATCAATGTGGAATTCAGTAGAACTTAAACTAAAATCATTTTATGAATCTTTTATACTCCCTACCATTTTAGGTAGTTCATGATTTGGCAACATATACAAGTTTTGTTGTTAGTCAATACTTAATACTTTTCTATTATTAGGGCAAATCAATTCCATGTGAAAATGATTAATTGAAAAGAGAGATTTATTTCAACCTAACACATTGTAAGATGGATTGACTATAAAACGTTAAATTGACTAAGTTAACAAGTATACCATTACCTGTTATGTGCTAATTTTTAATTTCTATTTAAATTGTACTGTTTTTCCCCCTTATTTCTAACTTATTTGTAAACAAACATTATAAATATAAATGATGTGTCCTAACTTTGAATTTATTCCATTTTTAATGATATCAAATTGTTATTATACTGCTATTATAAATTATTATTGTACAATCAATGTATTTATTTATGATTAATCTAAATATCATTTATGTTTACAAGAATGGTTATATGCAATACAGGTAAAAATGGGGTTTTACTAAACATTAATGTGACCATTTAGTTCTTGATAATCAGTGAATTTAATCACAGTTGCAATTTATTGTAACAACATGCACCAAAGTTTTGACAATAGTGGAAAATCAACACAACAGTTCTAGGCAAGTCTTAAAAAATCAAAAAAATCAAAGTAAAATTAAACATAAATCTACATACAAATGCAATACTAAAACCAACATGAAAAATGAATAAATACTACAGAATTCAAAAAATAATTTCCAAAAAATATAAACCTTACCGGTAATTTAAAGGAAAAGTGAAATCAAATCTCAAATGAAATTTCTCAAGTCAATTTTTACCTTAAGCATTGAAACATTTTTTTTAAGTTGATGAATTTCCTCTTCATATTGAGATTTATCATGTTCAAAGAAAGAATATTCATGATCAGGATAATTGGGTACATTTGCTGTAATAAAGCATATATATTTGTTTATGAATGGTGTAGTTTAATTGTGTTTTTGTTAAACGGTTTTAAAATCCAAGAGTAAAAGAGAGCAGTATGTTATCTTCGTGATTATTGTTCAGCTTTAGTGTTTAATATAGTTGCTTGTTCTGTTATTTTGCTTCGCTTAAATTATATTTGTGTATGTACCTTTCATACTTATATGAACATGACTTGCATGTTAAAATTCAATAACTCATTATAGCTTATGTTTAATTGTTATTATGCATCAACTATAAATAAAGATTTATTGTTGTTATTATTATTATTATTATTATTATGTTTCACATGATGGGCAGACATGGCCGAGTGGTACTGTCACTGGCTTTCAAAGTCCAGGGTTGTGGGTTCGAACCGCACTCTGGACTTAGGAATTTTCTGAGATGATTTCCATCTGCTGTCCATACTTGAGCTGTAAAAAGCTCAATACCAGAATAGTCTTTCGGATGATACTAATACGGAAGTCTTGTGTCCAAGTGCACGCTTAACACCTCTGTAGAGTTTGAAAAAGAGTAGGCTATCTGTGGCCGCTACAGAGTACAATTGCAACTAATAAGTGATTGAAACAGACTGATCAAAGTAAGAACAATTGAGTTATTATATCACTAACTTACCCTGTATCTGAAACTGATTTAATTTATTCATAAATTTTTCTGTGGCCATAGTGTCAGATACAGAGTCGACTTCCATTTCTCCGACTACATAAGGATAGCATACAGATGATTTTACTGAGTGACGTTGTTTTACAAGTTTTATTGTACATCTCTCCTCTACCAACACATCATTATCCGTTGCATCATTTTTGGTAGAATTTTTAGTTTTTCGTGGTGTAGCTGGTATTTTGAAATTATTGTATTTAAAGAGAGTAGGGTATGGATTCTCTGGCGTCGGACAAGAATCGACAAAGTGAGATGAACAAACTACTAAATGTCTCATGTCATAATTTGGATTTCTTTTGAAATTGTTAGTTATCTTTTGTTCCAAACCCTCTCGTCTTATCAATTTTAACCATGCATTACGGCTAGCCTGAACCTTGGGTAAAGGAAAAAAAACATTTCCGTTTGATTTACGGTTGTTAGCCGTGCAACCATCGGCAATACAATGCAAATGCGGCATAATTTTGTTAGGTGGCGCCCATTTTATTTACATGTTGTCAGGCAGTCAGCCCCTGAAATCTCGCGAGATTTAAGGAATTTATGCATTTTGTTACCTCCATCCGCGAAGAGTTCCGGTAGTTCAAGTAATCGCGATATGACGTATTAAAGAGGGTGTTTTGTCAACGTGTTTATATGCAATGTATGTTAAACGATTAAAAAGGATTGATTGATTGAATGAGTGTGTGAGAAAAAGATCCTGCTTGGCACAAACCCCACGTGTTCAAGCATAAATATCATGTCATGATTTGCTGATTATGTATGCGTCCTATATATTCAGGAGGACACGACGTTTTTACCATATTTTATGACGTGTAATTTATTCTATTGCTTAACATAAACTTTTTGAACATACGTGAAAATCACATTGGATTGCCACAAAAGCAAAATGACATTCAGTTCCATCATTGGTTACCATTAGGCGTCTGTTATATTACTCTTAATGAAAAGGGGTTGGTCGGGTTTTTTAAAGTTTGAAGCATCTAATTGAAAAATGAAAAAGTATACACTAAAGCTTGTATTGCTGCATGTGGTGGCAATCACATTACACGTGTCGAATTAAACAGTGTTGTCGTTATTACTGAATGACACTGTTAGCTAAAGTTAGTCACGATGAACTTTCTGTAGTAAAACGAATTAAAGAAAAATGGATTACTATGATCAGAGACATATAAAACCCGAGATTGGCAACTCCTATATACCGCTATTAGCCCGCAGCGAACTATCGCGGTTCGGGGGTATACTTGCCACTTTGATAAAGGATTTGTTAATTTTCAATTTTTCACTAAAATTCTAATTGCAACATGTTTATAATACTTATACCCATTGTAAGAAACAAGTTGCATACAAATTTGAAATAAATTATTTGGTTTTTATTGCATTTAAAAATGAGAGAAAAATTAAAATTTTCATCCTTTGACGGGTTGGGGTATACTTGCCACTTTGATAAAGGATTTGATAATTTTTAATTTTTTACTAAAATTCTAATTGCAACATGTTTATAATACTTATACCCATTGTAAGAAACAAGTTGCATACAAATTTGAAATAAATTAATTGGTTTATATTAAATTTAAAAATGAGAGAAAATTTGACATTTTCATCTTTTGACGGGTTGGGGGTAAACTTGCCACTTTGATAAAGGATTTGTTAATTTTTAATTTTTTACTTAAATTCTAATTGCAACATGTTTATAATACTTATACCCATTGTAAGAAACAAGTTGCATACAAATTTGAAATAAATTAATTGGTTTATATTAAATTTAAAAATGAGAGAAAATTTGACATTTTCATCTTTTGACGGGTTGGGGGTATACTTGCCACTTTGATAAAGGATTTGATAATTTTCAATTTTTTACTAAAATTCTAATTGCAACATGTTTATAATACTTATACCCATTGTAAGAAACAAGTTGCATACAAATTTGAAATAAATTAATTGGTTTTTATTGAATTTAAAAATGAGAGAAAAATTGAAATTTTCATCTTTTGACGGGTTGGGGGTATATTTGCCACTTTGATAAAGGATTTGATAATTTTCAATTTTTCACTAAAATTCTAATTGCAACATGTTTATAATACTTATGCCCATTGTAAGAAATAAGTTGCATACAAATTTGAAATAAATTAATTGATTTTTATTGAATTTAAAAATGAAAGAAAAACTATAATTTTCATCTTTTGACGGGTTGGGAGTATACTTGGCACTTTGATAAAGGATTTGATAATTTTCAATTTTTTACTAAAATTCTAATTGCAACATGTTTATAATACTTATACCCATTGTAAGAAACAAGTTGCATACAAATTTGAAATAAATTGATTGGTTTTTATTGCATTTAAAAATGAGAGAAAAATTAAAATTTTCATCTTTTGACGGGTTGGGGGTATATTTGCCACTTTGATAAAGGATTTGTTAATTTTCAATTTTTTACTAAAATTCTAATTGCAACATGTTTATAATACTTATACCCATTGTAAGAAACAAGTTGCATACAAATTTGAAATAAATTAATTGTTTTTTATTGAATTTAAAAATGAGAGAAAAATTGAAATTTTCATCTTTTGACGGGTTGGGGGTATACTTGCCACTTTGATAAAGGATTTGATAATTTTTAATTTTTTACTAAAATTCTAATTGCAACATGTTTATAATACTTATACCCATTGTAAGAAATAAGTTGCATACAAATTTGAAATAAATTAATTGGTTTTTATTGCATTTAAAACTGAGAGAAAAATTAAAATTTTCATCTTTTGACGGGTTGGGGTAAACTTGCCACTTTGATAAAGGATTTGTTAATTTTCAATTTTTTACTAAAATTCTAATTGCAACATGTTTATAATACTTATACCTATTGTAAGAAGAAAATTGCATACAAATTTGGAATAAATCAATTAGTCTTTAATGAATTTAAAAATGAGAGAAAATGGAAATTTTAATCTTTTGACGGGTTGGGGGTATACTTCCAACTATGATAAAGAATTTTATTATTTTCAATTTTCGTGCGCTTCGTCTCTTCTCTCTCTCTCTCTCTCTCTCTGTGAAGAAAAACTTGTGTAATGATAAGGTATTAGGGAATTAGGAATTTAATTAGTGATATCCGGTTTACGGGTAATTAATGAACATCGATAGCTCATGTAATCACTACCGATACTGAGGATGGATACACTTCGAATCTGCAAAGGGATTAGTGACGAGGGGATTCTCTCAATGAGGAATGTCCAATAAACAAGCAAAACTGCAATTAAAATTAATAAATAAATCGTTTCAATTGACTATATACTCGTGACAGTTTTTTTTTTGTAATAAAAGAATAAAAGAATTATATTTTTATCCAGTCCATGACAATCGGCACAGAAATAAAATTCTCACATTCGCTAAATTAATATTAGAACCACATGCAAATAAACACTTTATTTATTTATTTATTTATTTATTTATTTATTTATTTATTTATTTATTTATTTATTTATTTGAATTGTCACTTTTATATGTATATATAAAAAATCGTATATGTTTGCAATATAAGTACTTTAGAGATTTTATTTCCAGACACATAATTAGAAATAAAATAACGTTTCTTTATTTAATGCCTGTGAAAATAAAGGTTGTTAAAATAGTGTAACAGTTTCTATAAAATTAGCTGTATATGTAAGTTAAGAAAAAAATCCAACTATTTTCTATATAAATCTCTGCAAAAAATCGTTATCCGTAAATCATGCCAATTTTCAAAGCAATTTTGTAGAAGGATATTTATCATTAACGTAAAAGTTTTGAAATCAAGATGCAGAAGTAATGAAAAAATATCAATGTGAAATTATCATACTTTTAATTAAACGCAACTTTGCGTTTTTTTTAATCAAAATAATATCTAAGTCAATTACCACCTATTTACATACGCGAGGTTACTTCAAAGTTTACATGTCGGCATGTACTATATACACATGTCCTGGCGGATCTCCTTGTGATCTCGATGCTAATTTGCATATCAAAAGTGGCCGCGATTTATTACGGGATTTCGTGAAGTTGCCAATCTCGGGTTTTATATGTCTCTGCTATGATTTTTAAATTACTGACGCCATATCATTTGATGCTTCACTGAAAGAACCATTAAGTTTTACTACAAAATCTAACAATTACAAGTTGTATATGTTCAAACACCACAAACTCAGTTAAAATATTCAAATTATATATTTTAACAAAATTTAATTCCGTTTGATTGATTGCGTTCTTAGTCTAATATAAAATGTGCGCCCGCCTGTGCAAATTCATATATTTTCATAAATAATTTAATTAGCCAATTTTAAATTCATAACCACATACTACTAAATATTACATGTTTGAATACTAACGCTACGGTTTATTGGACCAAAAAACGTTATCTAAATTTTAAAACCTTCGGTATATTAAAATTGATAAAGTAAACTTGTACTTGGAATTAACCAATGCATCCATACACATACACCTGAACAACAATATGAGATCAAGCTTATTACAAACCGAGCCCCGTGCTGATTCTACTTACGGCATCTATTTATTACAATAGACTCCGGTGGCTGAATTAAATTTGCCTTTATGCTCACTAATTTTTAAACAAATTGAAACAGTAAAATCTGCTATAGTGACCACCTCTATATAAAGACCACCTGTCCATTTAGACCAGTGTTTAAGACCCAATTGATTCATATTTCAATTAAAACTACTCTCTATGTAAAACCACCTGTCTTTAAAGACCATGTATCTAAGGTTCCTTGGGTGGTCTTTATATACAGGTTTCACTATATATATATATATTTATGGCCCTTACAATACATACTGTGCCTATGTCAGAAAAACACTTGTCATTCGAAATCCAACATATTGACAAAATAATCAAATCCAGCACATTTAATTTACTCTCCTTTTGTCAGAATACCCGTAGCACGTTTGTGTGTCAAAAAATCCAACCTGCTTATATCACACATAGCGACTTTTACATACTGTCTCTAACAAACATTCAAGTATTTTTTAAATTCACAAGTCTATTCTCTCATTTGTCAATGGCAAGTGTCAGATGATAGATATTGTATTGCTCCACGTAACAATTACCAATGCGTTGAAATAATTATAATAGATAATTCTGTTGAAATAAATGATTATTTTCAGAACACTGAAAGGTTTTCTTTCATTAACCTTCAGAAAGAGAATTTTAAACATTGAGTAATAGTAATCCCATTATCTGTTCATATCCACTGAAAACTGATACCTTCGACTATATTGTTACTTAAACATTATTTTCTAGATCATTAATCTCCAAAGATTGACTTCCATACAAAACTATCAATGCATCCTTTTAAATTCAATTTAGATTCTATTAATCGTTCAAATTCATCGATAATACATACCATCAACTTTGAGATTAGTTAATTTAAAACAATAAACGTATCCTTTATTATTCTTACACAAGTAGGTCGACAGGTCTACTTTTTAAATTCTATATAAATTAAAAATTCCTAACTAATACCATTGAATAGACATTACACGGTTCCACAATAGTACAACATTCACTTTTGTCCTGTTGATTTTATACATTATTCAGTTCCCGCCTTCTATTGGAAAGTAATACCGGTACAAATCAATTTTTTCCGATCTCAAATTTCACACCACACTGTCATGGTATTGTCTTCCAATTAATGAAATATCGAATTTGAATTTCCTCAAGTTTGACTTAACCCGTTGTCATGGCAATGGACGAGAAAACGATAAACGGGTACCCTATTGATTGGAGACATAAAACAAAACTACATGTTCTCTAAAACACACTCAACCCGTTGTCATAGCAATGGACAAGAAAGCGATAAAAGTGTGCCCTATTGATTGGAGTAATCAAGCAAAACTACTCTGAAATAACAAAATCCGTTGTCAAGGTATCGAACGAGCAGTTAACTGTGTTCCTTCTAATTTACTAAAATCCTCCGATTGAGATACAGTAGACGACGCTGAAACAAAAGCCTTTTTCTTTTTCCTAAGTTCTTCACTTGCTGATTGGATAGATTGTTTTTTCCTCAAAGCTAAAAGATACATTGTAATAGCAAAACTATCCGTATACCTGGGACCCTTAGCAGCATTCATTTGAACAAAATTAGGCACATTACACCGTATGTCTTTGTCATAATTATTTTCGTATATAAATCCATTTATGATCTGAAATTTTTCATCTTGTACTGTCTGATATTTTTGTATATCTTCTCCATCCTCCCCTTGAAATGTGTCACCCTCTTCCTCTTCGATATCCTCCTCCACTGCTCTCCCTGTCCCCTCAAACTTGGACATTTTTAGCTTAGTTTATAATATATCCACACACACACTATATGAGCTATAACAGACAACTAGATTAGATTCTTCTTTTTCACTTAAACAGATTTAAATTTTTTAAGTGCATTAAAAACACATGCTTAAAATATCCTTAAATACCCACAAGTAAATAAACGAATGTTATCAAAATGTTTAAATGACTAAATTACATACGATAGAAAATGAAAGTGGGTATAATTCTTATAGGTTTACAACGTGTTACCGGAGAGCTGACGTAAAGCGAGACTTATTGTCAATAATGTTTTATTTATACCCCCCTTAAATATATGTAAATTAAAACTACAAAGTTATCTAAATGCCAGTTTTGTATTAACTTGCATATGAACAAGATATATATGGCTTTTATTAAGACATTGAAAAAGTGGTAAAACTGACAATTTGACCTGGTCGACTTGACCTTTAAATTTGCATATTTAATAGTATATGCTCATTACAAAAAATAATATGTTGATCAAATACTAGCCGTTGTTACTGTAATTTGTCATTTCTTCATGTTGATTTTACAGAAATAAAAAATTAATTAAATCAGAAAAACAGACATTCATTGGACCTAGGCAGGAGGGGAAAACAGCGATGAAATAAGAAATCGAATGTCTTAATAAATATTCTAAATAAAAGTCAACTTGCCAGGTCAAACCATTGTAATGATATCGGGTAGTAAAATATTGTGAAAAGATAAGGCTTAGAAATAACTACTATACATCAATGTCGTCGCCTGTTTGATTTCAAACCTGACTATACAATTTTACTTGGCTCTTGTATAATTTTAAGTGTTAAAGTACTAAGTAAACAAAATTAACTGATTGTCCAGTGTCTTTATTGAGTTTTACTGATAGAGATGCTATTTATCCTAAAGCTTTAACAGTTCTAGCCATTAATTATGGTCATATTTCAACAGGACATTTCTGATAAGAGCCGCTATTTATTAAATACAGTCAAACCTGCCTTAAAGGCCACCTATATATAAAGGCCACCTGCTTATAAAGGCCAGTAGATTTGTATCCCAATTTCTTTATTCATAATACTTGAACCTGTATATAAAGACCACCTGCCCATAAACGCCACTTTTACTGGTTCCCTTGGGTGTCCTTTATAGACAGGTTTGACTGTAGCTTTCTTATTATTAGATATAAACATTGAAATATTATTGTTGAAATAATAATAATAATATTAATATTAATAATAATAATAATGTATTTTATTTAACCGACGCATATAAGATTCATTATTTTGAGACATACTAACCTTAGTAAGAATAGATTGTGAAACTGGAGCCTGGTACGTTTACGAACAGAAGTCGATTGATAAAGAAAAAATAAAATAAAAATATGACAATGCAGATATGTTAGGGCAATAGAATTTTGGCACTATTCAAATACTGACTGAACTAAAACGTTGACGTTAAGCAATGCAACAAAGCAAGTGATATTATATCGAACACGAACGCGGTTATAAATAGTCAAACGACCCAAGAACATGTTACAACAATACACACACTAAGAAACACAAGTCAAACAATAAAAATTGCTTTAAGAAAGGATTATAAATGGACCCAATGTAAAATTTGTCTCCGGTAGTGTGGTTCTTGAAAGTACTATTGTAATACCATAACCATCCCAATTACTATGCGACTGGTAATACTGTTGTAATCTAATTCCAGTTCGGTAAACATAAAATGTATGCACATATTTATGCCTGCTTGTTCAAACATAAAATTAATGTATTTGTTTTAAATGTGTAATGGTATATACGTAACAAGTACTAACAAAGTTGTAAGTGATATTATTGGAGAGCGTAACAGTTAAAGGTGAGACCTCACGATTGTGTAACATTCTAAAATACCTATCGTGTCTACCTTATTGGTACACTTTTATTACATTTCGAAACAACATTTGTATTGGCAATATGATTCTATCTTACTGCAAACACATTGGAATTATAATATACATAGTAAAAAGGCTATCATTACAATTTAATCATGTATTTTACTTTGGGAGACCTTTACTTTAGAATTATCACAATTAAATGCTTTTTTGGATGATTCAATTTTGGACATTTGTCGGCGTCACCGCAAAGCATTTTCTAATGTTTTAGGGCATGGGTGCATTTTATAGTAACCAACTAGACATCCTTGCTTTGAAAGAAAAAGAATTTTATATTTTCTGAAAACAAAACAGTCGATGCAGTTAAGTTTTCAATAAAAATCAACAGGTTAATGAAAACATCAAACGAGACCATATCTAACAAGCGTAATTGCTCCGAAGAGACGTTAGGGCACCACGTAGTACGTTTTCAAAAAAATAAATAAATAAATAAATAAATAAATAAAAAAAAATTCTCGCAAACGTTAAGGGGTAATGACTAAATTCGAATTAAGTTTTAAAGATAATGTTTTTAGAATTTTAAATAGGTTTACATAGTCGTCAGGTAATATTTTGTATACAGTTGTTCATTTGTAGGTTTGGAAATTATGTTTTATCTGTCTAAATTACTACCTATTTAAAATTAATGAAGTGGTCATATTTATATAAACATGACAGTGGAAATGCATAACACATCGATTAATTAAGCTATTTAAAGATAATTGTTCAACGTTCTGCATTCGTTTGGTTGGGTTCGAGGAAGATCCCCGTGATGAAGATATTAGAAGTTCACACCAGTAAAAGACACACGCATATTTGCATATTTAAAAGTTGTTTACACGACAACATGTTGGTTAAGTCATCTATATATTTTTCTCAACCCTTCTGCGATGACATAGTGTATTTCGAGCAATACCCTTGTGATGTTTTGAACGAAACACATTACACAAAGTCACCATTAAATAAACTGTGTTCGTCATCACATCAACTATTTGTATATATTTTCTGTTTGGTGTATAAGCTCTTTAGAATCATCATTACTGCATACTGCAAACAAACCTTTTGTCAAATGAAAAATAAAGTTCAATTCAAATTGAGTTTGTATAAGATTTAGAAAATTTATTGTTGATTGATTTGAAAAAAAAAAAGATTATATAGTCAATGGGTATACTTATTGATGTACATTTAACTAACTTATAGGTTGTGTATTTTATATAAAATGTTTTATTTACATAAAGTACTTACTATTTATATAAATTAATGAAGTGATAGTATTTATTTGGAATGACTGTAAGCGCCTTGTTACAATATTGAAATTGGATTAATCTTTTATTTGGTACATGTTATTGAAAAGCCAATAATAAAACAGACACACAAAGAGAGGTATAATTCAGTTAATACCTGTACCTCTATATATTGATATTCTCACGTTGTTGTCAATTCAAATTGAATTAAAATATTTATCAAACTTAATTCAAATTTGATTATTACATGTAGAATTTTCTCTGTATAGAGATAGCACAGGTTGCACGAAGGTCCAAATGTCCAAACGGTGTTGTCGTTTCCCCACTCCTCATTATTAAAAATCAATTGCAAAAATGTGTTTTGGTTGTTCTTATGTAATTGAACAAGTTTAATAAAAAAAAAACAAGCTTACTAGCCCATGTCCAAAACACATCCCCAACGCCTAGACAATTAAAACTTACAAATTAGGTTTACCACGCTAATTGCACCAGGAAGGGAGATCGGGTGTATCGAAAAGGTAAGAACCCCCGGTAAAGCTAACTACACCAGTCACGTGTGTAATCAATATCGAGAGTGAAAAGAACACGGAACTATACGACATCAAATATATCCAGGGCAGTCTTGGACAAAGAGACATCATACTTAACAATACTGTGATGGCGGACATAAAGCCTTTTATTTATTTATTTGTTTATTGAAATTATATAAATTTTAACTTAAATTGGGTAATAAGCATTGCAGTATTGTTAGCGGGGTCCTACCCAATCACTTGCCGCACTGCTCAAAATAGGTTCTGGTTTATTGGTATTAGTTTTGATATGCATTGTATCTTAGTTTACAAAGTGTGCATTGTAGATATGTACTTCAACGCAGGGTCCTTACCCAATCACTGCTCATTATTCGAATAGTATCTGGTAAAAGTTAAATAATACAATACATACACAAAGTATTTACTTTATGGAATAGTGAAAATGTTGTCAAGTAATATTGCATTACATTTACAATCGCCATAAATATTTGTATATTAATCTTGTAAACTTTGAAACAAAGAATTAGACTCGAAAGCAGGCTCCAATATTATCAATTGCATTTCAAGGTTTTTTATTTAAATTTGTAATATCGACTATTTTTATTTAAATAAATAAATAAATAAATAAATAAATAAAACTATTTATTTCCGTTATATTACATTCGACAAATTTCTCCCAATTTTATAGGTTGAAAGTTGAACAATCATAACTGTGCATAAAATTTAAGTTGTCAGATAATGTAAATGTTCCATTTTTTATCAGAAGTTTAATTATAAGCGTTGAATCTGATTTTGATTCATAAGAAATGCTCCATATAAATGCAATAAACTCAATACTAATCATTAAAATAGTGTAATTTGATCACAATATTTGTAGAATCTAACCTATTTAATTTTTCTTTAGAGGGAATTATGAAATTGAAAGTCAAATTAATTAAAATCCACTTTCAGTTGCGCAATATTGCACCATTATAATGAATTCTAAGTGCTTTGTCTGGGTGAGCAGGAGCTATAACACAAATTGAACAGTCACTTTATCCTAACAAGTAACAGTATTATTACCATACTTAATGACATGCGCTGCCATTTTAATTCTAATATATATTTTTAAAATTTATTGAGCCGTGATTAAAGATATATAAAGATCAGGTGTATGAGTACATACGTTTAAGGCGTTCACGCAAAGGTTCACAATAAGTTTGAAAAACACTCCATCACAATGTATTGTAAATATGTATGTTGTGTATAATATACATTTGATTAATCTATATATTTTACAGTCAGTGCATTATAAATAGTGGGGGTACATATGCTGAAGTGAAACGGTGGATGGTATATTTGATTTGATGGAAGTTGTTTATTAAGTAGTTTTGTACATACTGTAACAGGTTGTTATATCTATGTTTCTAAGATGTCTGTTGCTGAGGAAACACGAAAAACGTATAAAGACCGACACTTTAAAGTAGTGAATGGATTTATTTATGAAAATACACATTCCAACAGAATAAGATCTTGTGTGCCAAATTTTGTCCAGACGAACACAGCCAGTGGACCACAATATACGGATTCTTACGACATCATTATGCATTTATTAAGTTTACGGAGAAGGTATTCAGCTCAATCAGCTACCATGGAAATGAGAAGACGACAAAAATTTAATAGTGTAACATCAATGGAATCACCAATATCAGAATCTAAAACAGAACGTATGCAATCACCAAGAAGATCGGCACCACTTATATCAGAATCTAAAACGGAATCACCGAGAAGATCAGCACCACCAATATCAGAATTTAAAACGGAATCACCAAGACGGACAGCACCTCCAATATCAGAATTTAAAACAGAACGTTTACAATCACCAAGAGATGATGAGAACCATGACACAATCGCCACGGGGACAGAATACACTGTGTATTCATTGTACAAACTATTTCAAGACAGCAACGTTTTTCTCTTAGTGAAGTTTATTGAAGTGATTCTGGCTGTAAATCTAAATTGGTGTTTGTACAAATATGGTATATTGTTGAATAGAATAACATACTGATTTCATTTATATGCTTACATTAAACTCGTTGAAGTGCGAAATGTGGAAACTTACTTTGTTGCTAAAATGTGTCTGCAATTGCTAAAATGTTAAAACAATATAAAGCACACTTTTATTGTTGAAATAACTGAATATTATATGGAAAATAGTGGAAGTGTTTTTCGACATCGTGAAGAAATGCAATTCATATACAGGGATTGTTTAAACATCAATGTGACTATTGTAAAAATATAATAACAGTGTCTCGAGATCAACATACATACAACTGATTTGAAATGTTAATATGAATGAAAGTTGATATTGTTATCTAAACAATCAACAAGTGCGCGTGTATTAAAAACCATTGCATATTTTATCGACATTTTTTTATGATTTTATGCTGGATTTTCACTTCTATTATTTTTTTACATTTAGTTTTTTTCAGATAAACTGTCTTTCATTCATATTCGTGGAACTAAAATATCATACTTCTGTTTAAAAATAATAATAATAATAATAACTCTGTTAAATAATAATAATAATTGGAACAATCATGGAATTGTCTTGTGAAAATAAATCCGTTGGTGGCCTTATTAAGACATTTTTGTGGTATTAACTGATCAGCTATGTTCATCACCCACGAACATTTAATCGTATGGTTTTACAGTACATCGCTGTATTTGTAAATATAGAAGCTATTGTTCGTTCTTGCCAGTGGTGGTTTGTGTTCGTCAAGTTCATTTTACCAACTTTCAAGTTTATATCTTTATACATATCAATTATAATAATGAACTCTGAGTAAAGGTATTCAACTTTTCAGTGTTATATGATATTGTTTTTAAGATATCAAAAAGAGAATTTGTTATTGAGATTTTTCTCCAGGTTGTCTCCTTTAGTCCACTGGGATTTTTATTTATTCTATTATTTTATCTTATCTGATCCGTGTTTACATTCTGAAGTGCATTTCAAATTTTTCATAATTTTCTCTAAAATAGAACAAACAAGAACAGTTTTGAAAATATGAATACAAAGATAAATAGATATATAAAATAGAGAAAATTGAGAAATGAAAATAGTTAATTCTGACTCATTTCGTTCACATATAAAATAATAAAATTATAATAAAAAATATTTAAATGCGTGACCCCGACTGCCTGTGATTTAAGCATACACAGTTTATTTCCTATATATAGAGTTATTGTCAATTTCTCTTGTACATATATATGATTGCAATTGTCCGTTACAAATGTAATGTGTAAAATTAATAGTAGTCACTATTTTAAAAGTTTTGTAATGTGTCTATATTTAAATGATCAAAACATTTTGTGATTATTAGTCTTTATTTGGTGCATATTATATATAAACACTGATAACAAAACATGAAGATAAGAAGGTATAAGTAGTTAAATACTTGTTTGTTACTTAATTGATTTAAATTTAATTCAATATTTACACATATAATGATGTGAAGATGGTGCTTATAGAAATCTACTCGTAAAAACACCAATGTTAATCGAACGTGTTATTTTTTTATTTTTGTAAAACTTAAATATGTGTTTCAGTAATAATTTGTAAAATGATAAGTATGATAAATTGTGACTAGCAAAAATACTTTAACCACACCACTAGATATCATATTCCCAATGTACTCCATGCTCGTCCATATTTTGTTAGCTTTGTAATCAGTTATCTGTTTATCAAGGTTCCAGTCCAAGGTTCAAATCACAATACAAATATGATTAAAAAAAAGAAAAAAAACATAAAGTATGAACATTGAAAATTTTGGCAAATTTAGGTCAGCACAAAATGTCCACCAGTGAAGTGAGACTGGGTGATCTGGAAGGACGAACACCTCTAGTTAGCTTCAACTGCAACAGGTGAAAAAAAAGAAAGGAACGCGGTACTATGAAACGTCAAATATATCCTGGATAATTTTGGACAGAGACATCATACTTATCAACAATATTGTTATGAAAAAAATCTTTTTGAGAACCCATATAAGCCTATGCTTGCGATATCCTTAGAATATTTCCGAATCAACAATTTACTTTGTTATCAGCTTGTTTCATTATATGAAGTACAAAAAGTATTATGAAGTTTTAAACGTTCGTAGTAAATATGAATATTTTTGTTCTTGGCCCCTAAGTGGTTTCTTGTCCTTGGCATATTTGCCATGACCAAGTGCACCTTTCTGATTTTATATTATTTATATCATTGTAGAATGGTTGTATTTAGTGACTGAGACAAAGCTTTCAAATAGATACATAGTTATTATCATTGATGTCGTTAAATACAAAAAACAAAAATAATAAATTAATAAGTAAATACATAAATAAATGAAAGAGAACAAATGCTACAATCCAACCTGCCTTAAAGGCACTTCTATATAAGGGATACCTGCTTATAATGGCCTGTACAATTGTATCCCAGTCGTTCTTTATTCACATTATTTGAACCTTTATATTAAGGTCAACTGCCTTTAAAGGCCACTTTAACTGGTTCCCTTAGGTGGCCTTCATAGACAGGGCTCATAATAGTAATGTTAATGAAAATGTATTGAAAATAAAATTCTGACATCCATCAAAATAAATAAAAATAAGTTATTGGCGTTGGTTTTAAAAGACTAGTCAGTACTGAAAATAGAATTTAAATTGTAAACCTATAATATGTTGACAAATATTAAATTTAACTAACAATTTTAAATGGTAGATTATTACTTCCATAAATTAGTAATGATAAAGTTATTAGTGTTGATTTGTAATGACAAGGTCGTAACAAAAAAGTAAATTTGCATATAAAATTGTAAAATGTTAAAAGAAAATATAACTAATTATGTACCACGTTTGGTTACGTAATCTGTCAGCACTCTGCTGTAGGTGAGTCGAGAGTTAATAATACATGTACATAAATTAGACAGTCAATACATCATAAAAGTAAGAGTGTTATTGCCATACTTAGTGGTGACTTGTACAGACATTTATATTTTAATATGAAATTGAATTGGTTAGTTTTTGAAGTTTACCGAGCCGTGTATAAAGCGTTATTTGCATGTATTACCATGACTCAAAATAAGATTGTAAACACATTCCATCATAACATATTGTAAACGCCTAAATATCCTAATTTTTTAGGTTCAGTAACCTAATAAATAATAGCGGTACTCATCAAGATGTTCAAAGGGAAGAATGAATGTTATTCGATTTAAACATTGGATAACTTTGAAGGCACGTTATTGGTAAATATTGTTCTCTAACTGAAATCTGTATTATTTCACATATTCTGTGGAAATATAAATGTGTCAACATGTCTGTTGTCGAAGAAACAAGAAATATTGATAAAGACGGGCGACTGAAAAAAGAGAACGGATTTATTTATGAAAATACATCGTACAGTAGAATAAGATCCTGCGTGCCAAAATTTGTTCAGACCAACACAGCCAATGGACCACAATATACGGATTCCTACGACATCATTATGTATTTATTAGGTTTACGAAGAAGATACTCTGCACAATCGGTTACCATGGCAATGCGAAGGAGACAAAAATTTAACAGTATAACATCTATGGAATCACCAATATCAGATTCTAAAACGGACCGTATGGAATCTCCTAGGAGAACAGCACCACCAACATCAGAATCTAAAATGGAATGTTTACAATCAACAAGGCGATCGGCACCGTAGCATGATGACATGGAAACAGAATACATTGTATTTTCATAATACACATTATTTCAAGAAAGATAATAACATATTATCTAAGTGAATTTGTAGATTTGATTGCTTACAAAAATGTTACTTATTGTAAAATAACAATGTCATAATGATTACATTTCTATTTTTGAGAGACGGAATATGGAAGCCGAATTTGTCACTTAAACAGTAGTTGCTAAAGATGTTTAGACACTACAAAGTACAATTGTTGCATTGGCATCGTAACGAAATGTGATGAAGTAAATAGGGATTGTTTTAAATATCGATGTGACTATTGTGATTATATCATCAGTATAACAAGCACTCGATTTGAAGTGTTTAATATGGATACAAATAGATAAATTGTTCACTAAACAATACACTCGTATCTAAAAAACAATTGCATGTTTCATCGGCATTATTTTTATGCTGAATTTTAAATTATGAAATGCTTCAAATTCACCGTTTTTTATTTTTATATTTAGTAATATATAGACCTTAGTTAGTTAATTTTTATTTGAATTTTTGTTGTATAGTAGTAATTGAAACATGAAAGGGCAAATCAAATTTTAAGCGGTTCCGAAGAACGTCTGTGATTTTACAGGTGATCTTTGTATTTTTGTCTATCAGTTATAAAAAGATAGTAACTGTTTTCTGTTATTGCCAACGAGCGTTTATTCTTGTGAAATTCATTTTACCAATTTGTCACGTTAAAATCAAATTTGATTAAAGCCATTTAATTTTTTGCCAGCGTTAGATAATATTGTTTTTTTTAGAATATCGTTTTATTAAATCCAATGATGTGTTTTTAATTATAAAATGCAGCGGTTGACCACATATGCTTAACATTATTTTATTTCGCAGAACACGATACCGAATCATCATATATCCGCCAACAATCAGTCCTGTTCGATCTTTTGATGTTTTATTTAAGCCATATTTGAAACGGTCTGTTATACGACCAGAAGCTTGTACACATCATCGATGAGTAGATAGGGAGTAGATAGATTGTTTTGTAGTTTTGTTAATATTCTCTTGTTTTGTCTTTTGTAAGTCACAGTCACTTGGTTTTATTGTTTTTCAAGAAATGTCTTAATTTTGTCTTTATTAAAATATGATTTTTTAAATGCAAATGAATCGTGTTATTTCTGACACATTTAGTACAGAACGTTGTCAGATAGGATGACAAAATTGAATATCTAACCCTAACTATCTGTGCTTTAAATATACACTTTGTTCCTTTGTTACAGAATAAATGTCGATTCATCTTGTACAAAGCCTTCAATAAACTTTTAAAAATAATTATTTATAAGAAGTAGTTAATAATGTAAAAAGTGTTTATATTTAAAATGATCAAAACATTTTGCTATTATTAGTCTTTATTTGGTGCATTTTATTTAAACACTGATAACAAAACTTGCAGATAAGAAGGGTATAATTAGTTAAATACTTGTTCGTTACTAAATTGATTTAAATTTAATTCAATATTTACACATATACTATTGTGAAGATGATCACTATAGAATTATATGACATTATTCGAATATTTGTAAATTTTTTCATTGGTATGTAACATAAGGTTTAAATATGCATTTTATTGATTCCGGCTGACCGATTCGATGGAAATTTACAACTCAAGGAAAATCGGTGGGAAAATTGAAAACCTTGTTTAGACAGAATATTCTTATTTCACACTTTTTGGCTAATAAATCAGCATTGACTGTTAATTGGTTGAAACATAAATATGATAGATTGGGTTCACCAAAACATTTTAACCGCATACGCTATCGTACATCATATTCCCATTTTAATCTACGGTCGTACGTGGTGAGCATATTTATAATCAGCGATATATGTTTATATTGTCTTTTCTGTTTTGTTCGTTTATTATTTTTGTTCTTGGTTATTGCTGTAACCTTATGTGCTTTTTCATATAACTTTGTTCCATTGCAGAATTGTTGTATTTAGTAAACTGTAATGTTTTCAAATAGAAAAAAATAATTAAAAGACATTCTATTTCCAAATCACAATCCAAAAAGCAAAGTAAAACTTTTAATCTGTCAAATTAATTTAAAACGCTAATTTTTATCGGGAAAGTGTAAGACTGCTGCTCCGGATGGGTTAGCACAACCTGTTTAACTTGCTATACTCACCACTTGTGAAATCCAAATTAAGAATAAAGAAACGCTTATATTTTGGACGACTAATATATTCGTGGTAACTTTGGATACGTATACATCATGCTAATCAACAATATTGTGATAAAGCTTTTTGAGGGCCTTGATATACCCTGGGTTGCAATATCCCTGGACCAACACTTTATTTATAAGCAGATTTGTCCGCTGTGTAAAGTATCCTTATTTAGAAAAAAAACCTCTACCGTAGCGTAACTTCTGCTAAATATGAATAAAGAAACAAATCAGCAATCAAATGTGCACCGTTTGTGCCCAGTGGTATACCGACTGTTGGCTGGAAAATTATATCAATAAACACAACAAATATGTTGTCTATAAAACCTTTAACATTTTGTTGATGGTAAATTCAGTATAGGTTTCTTTGGAACCCGTCTGGAGGCTCTGTTTAACACCAAATATTTGTATCTGTTCTTACCGTTTTTGTAAAAGAATGGCATCGAAATCTTCAACTTTAAAATTCATGATGATGATGATGATGATGATGATGATGATGATGATGATGATATAAATAAATAAATAAATAAATAAATAAATAATTTGCAAACAACAGATAATATTTATGCTCTATGACAATATTGAATTTCGACATCTTTAAAATGAAAAACACTCAGGTGATCATTAGCATTGATTTTAAATGACAAGGTCGTAACTGAAAAGTAAATCTGAAATATAAAATTGTAAAATGTTAAAAGGAAAAATAACTGATTATGTACCACGTTTGGTTACGTAATCTGTCAGCACTCTGCTGTAGGTGAGTCGAGAGTTAATAATACATGTACATAAATTAGACAGTCAATACATCATAAAAAGTAAGAGTGTTATTGCCATACTTAGTGGTGACTTGTACAGACATTTATATTTTAATATGAAATTGAATTGGTTAGTTTTTGAAGTTTACCGAGCCGTGTATAACGCGCTATGTGGATATATTACTATGGTTCAAATCAAGATTTGAAAACACATTCCATCATAACATATTGTAAACGCCTATATGTCTTTAATTTTTTACGGTAAGTAAATCATAACGGTACAAACTAGATGCTCAAAGCAAAGAATGTATGTTCGTGTGTTATTAGATTTAAACATATTGGATAACTCTGTGAATGCATGTTGTTTATAAACTTTGTTCTTTTAATGAAATCTGTATTATTGTACTTATTTTGTTAAAATATAATCCCAAGATGTCTGTTTCCGAGGAAACAGGCAATAAATCCAAAGACCACCCAGTTAAGGTAGTGAACAGCTTTATATATGATAATACATCATGCAATAGAATAAGATCTTGCGTACCAAATTTTGTCCGGACTAACACAACCGGCGGACCGTAATATACAGATTCTTACGACATGCATCATGCATTCATTAGGTATACGGAGAAAGTTTTCAGTCCAATCAGCTACCATGGCAATGCGTAGAAGACACAAATTTAACCGTGTAACATCAATGGAATCACAGATATCAGACACTAAAACGGAACCTACGCAATCTCCAAGGAGATCAGTTCCATAAAAACATGTTAACTTTATATATATATATAATTATTTCAAGTGTAACGTGTTTCAGAATCTTTATTTGGATTGCTTCCTCTAAAGATTACTATATAAATTACTATAGTTGCATGTGGTAGCATTTTACGCGTTTAGCGTGTTTCTAAATGGAAGTTTTGTAAAAATGTGACTTTTTGGAATAAAGCTCCAGAAACTGTATAATACACTCTTGAGACGATCGTATAAACACATCCGGTACCGGTATTAAAACCACTAACTTCAAAGAAGTAAAGATGCAAGTTTTTCTAATAAATAATCGATGTACTATATGAGCAGAAGATATTTGGACATGCAAATTAATATTTGAAAGTTAACCTACTGTTCAACTTGGAACTTAGGAATCATGCAATTTAGAATAAATCATTTGATAGCTATTGTAGTGATAGTCTGATATCAACATATATTCAAATGCATATTCGAAGCGTTGTGTTTACCTTCCGGAGAACCTGGCCTCCCTTGGACTTTCCGGAGAACCTGGCCTCCCTTGGATACTATTTTGTCTTTTGATTCAGAGTCAGAGTAGTGTTTGTTTTGTATTCATGTTTTTTAGCATTATACTTTATAACATGAGGTTATGTGATAATATTTTTTGTCTTTGTTTTTACTTACCAACTTGAGACTCCTTCTATATCAAGAAATGAATTATAAATTAAAATTCATTTAATGTAGTAATGTGGATATATATGGTAAGAAACTTATTTAAACAACATCCTTGGGTGTCATTTTCTCATTGATTTCAGTGATTGGTAATATGTTGTAATCATGTGTATTTTGTCTCAACACGGACCGGTAAGACAGAGTCGTGTTTGATTTGCTGAGGCATGTTCTAGATTGGGTTTGTTTTTTTTGCTGAGGCGTGTTCTAGATTGGGTTTGTTTTTTTACCACTTATATGATGTTTTGTTCGGCTACTACAAGTTTATATTTTTCAGGTAAATTTGCGTATAGTGGTTTAAAGTCGTCTATTGGCAAATAAGAATATACACTTCACCAAGTACTGATTATTTCAATTTCTGCAAGTATGCAATACACCGTTTTCAAATGGACAAATAAAAAGGGAATATAAGTGTAAAAGGACATAACATTCAGATACTTTCATTTGGAAATGAGAAATTATAGATATTGTAAGCATATCTAACAGTAAAATATTTTTATCAGGTGTATGTTATCGGAAATAATTAGCAAAAATTAGACATATGCCATATATTTAAAGAACGTTGGTAAGACTGATGCCTATTTCAGGGAGATTTTAAATAAGACTGGCGCAGATTCATTCATATGAAGATTTGTATTCAACTTTAACACTAAATCGTTATTCAGCGTAAATTAGTAAATTGAAGTTACCATATACATGTAGCTTCTAATAACAAACTTTGACATAAAATACGGGAACGCATTAGCATTCATACTTATTTATTCCAGTTAGAGATTTTTTTGTCATGGGGGAGGCAATTTTTTCTGTATTAAACTTATTTCTATGCCCAGGTATGAACGATAGCGTTTGCCATGATTTTTAAAACCAATTTCGAAGACCGCCATACCTTTTCTTTATATTTTATCTGAAATTGAGGCCATTGCATCGGTCATACGGGACAAAGGGAGACAACTACGATTGATCTACAGTAGTAGGTCAATGTTCTGAATATGTCATGTGTCAAAGATGAGAACAATAGGTAGGTGGTATATATAGTATATACTATGACTTGTTTAACATTTTACTATATAGGTAAAACTTATTCAATTATACATAATTTGTGAGCACAATAGCTCTTTTAAATTCTCAATTATTTGATTTTTCATTTTGATTTATGGACAAGTTATAAGCATGTCGAGTTTGTTGACATAAAGTATAAGTAAAAGGGGAAGATAATGCAATGTATTTTTTCATCCAAATAACTTGCAATTCCCAGATCAAAAAAAAAAACACTCCGCAAATCTAACAAAAACTTATCAAAACAATTGCTAAATTTTAACTTACGACTTGATGAGCTTTTTTATTTTCCGCATTCGGCAAAATTATACATTTTCATATACATGTTTTGTTATTCTATAAATTCCATGCATACGGTATAGACAATGCACTTTATGTTGTACACTGACGTAGAATAAAACGGGTATACATTCATTTTAATAAGTTCTTCTTTTTGTGACTATAGTTGTAGGAATACGTACAGCTGATCATCTTGAATGTAGGTTATCACACTAATTGTATAAATTGAGTTATCATTATTTAATCGTCAATGGCTCATATTCCTGATTGCAGGTTATCAATTGAGAGATAAATACATGTACTGCATGTCAACTCCTGGTAAACAATATCTATAGCGGTCAGTATACTTGTTTAAATGTTGCAGCAATATACGGCCTTTTCGGAATAAAATTCCCCATCAGTAGTGCTCCGTCCTTTGTGGAGTGATCTTCATAAAAAGTGTTTCAGGCTTCATTAGCAGCGCGAAACGATTCTACTTTGACTGAGGTTGACCTTGGTCTCTCCGACTTGTATGTCGATTAAGGTCTGAACTTGTACACCAACAATCTTTCGGACCTAGCGATCGAATTAACAAGCATTTTAAATGCATCTGTTTCATTAACCATAACGTCAAAACATAGACAGTCATTGCAACAGTCACACCGATGCAGGGCATCTATATAATGGACTAAACATTACACGTCAATTCTGACCAGAGAAAATAAGGAATTTTTCAGTGATCAGTCATTGATGACTCAATCAAAAACAAACACACGAGCTTTTCATATAAACGCTCAAACAACAATCCCAAAGCAAAGAAAAACTTTGAAGTTAATCACGTGTCCACCAGGGAAGTGAGACCGGATGCCCTGAAAGGCGAATCACCTTCTGTTTAGCTAGCTATACCTGTCACATGTTAAATTAAACATTTGGATCCAATTTGTCACGACAGTGTTACAATAAATTCTTTAATTCCTTCCCACTCTCTTGGAGCATATGCTACATCTGAACAGTGAGAAAATAAGCTGCTGAAACAATTTTTAAATTTTTACTAAACCTGTTTTAATTTTACAGCACTATATGATCATATCGGATTAAAAATCAGCATTGCTCGGACCAAAGTTATGGGAATCAATATATTTTTAAGGACTAAACTTAATTTTAACAATTACTTCTCAGACAAATTTTACATTGCAGTTGGAACGCATTTGCTATTTAGTTCATTTATTTATGAGATACAAGAGGCATTCAAATGTTCTGTAATGATGAAACTGATTTCAACGAGTCTTTAAAAAGCACTAGCCTCATATATTTATCCGGATCTTCATCGCACATTGACTAACTGCATTTATGTATTCGAGCTAAACATATAAAAAAAATACAGTATAACTAATAAAATTAAATATTTTTTTTACAAATGAAAGAAATTCAATTAGATACACGGTGTAGGGATATCGCGGAAACTTAAAGCGCCAGATAATCAGTGAACTTTGTAGTTCCGCACCAAAATGTATTTGTAAAATGTAGGGTAAAATCCATTAGGTCAAGTGTAACCGGAATGTTCCTGAACCGCCGGAAAAAATGACTCAATAATACAAACAATGTTCTACATATATAGATACCTACAACAGTTTCTGAAAGTAAACTTAGCAGAATGTGCCTAACAAATATGATAAACAACCAGTATAGTCAGTCGTAGTCAAGTTTTTAGTTTGGCACAAAGTTCCCTTCATCACAAGCCGCTCAGACCACATGTGGGAAAATGGATTTTCCTTGACGTCGGCCTTTACTTGTTCACCTGGTATCAGTATTGTCATGTGCTGTTTTTGAATTTCTATAAAAATAATTCACATTGTCATGTGCTGTTTTGAATGCATTATTTTAATAGAAATTCAAAAACAGCACATGACAGTATAATGCAATGGGGGAGTGGTACGCTTGTCTGCGGCGTACTGACTCGGTGAGCTGGGACGTTAAAGTCGCCCTGAGTGCGCCCTAGTACAAGGCAGACCATACATCACACTTACACTTCACATGCATGTACACGGTATTGTTCATAGATTAATCCATAGAGATAAATAAAATAGTTCTCGTTGCAAATAGCTGAAAAATTGCTAACGCGACGTTAAGCAACATTCAACCAACCAACCAACCCTTCATCACAAGCGACTAAATGTAACATGCGAGATATTACGGATAAAATTAACCTCTATAGGTCTTGAATGATTTCTTAACACCACAGAATATTAAACTAATGGCAAAGCAGATACCATGTATAACAAGAATGAGTAGATATAAAATATCAACAAAATGTCTTGTATTCCACTCGTTTGGAAGAAAATGCTACATAAAGCTTGTAGCCAGACTTCCGTATATTTCTGTTAAAGTTGGAAATTTTGAGGTTTTAAAACTGAATGTAAAATTGATAATTTGATGCAGGTATTCATTTTTAAATATTATTTCATTTTAAACGATTAGAGAGTAATAGTGTTTAACGTCCCAGTCAAGAATATTTCACTTATATCGAGACGTCGCCAGATATAGGCGAAGGTGCAGAAATTTTGCCTGTGCGTTGCGCTGATGGCATTATACAGCAGGGTTCTTTAACGTGCCAAGCCCACCGTGACATGGGACCTCGTTTATTTTAAGTTCCCATCCGAAAGAACCGTGACTTTCATTTCGTAATGCCGAGTGCTTGGCGAAAGAACAGTCACTACCCACTTTCAAGTCTTGGGTCAGACCCAGCCGAGGATCGAACCCACGACCTCCCACATACGGAGCGAGCACTCTACCAACTGAGCTACCGCAGTGGTCTTTTTAAACGATTAGTTCTTGACTAAGTGTTTTAAAGCTTTATGTAAGTTTGCTTTAAAAAAATTAAATAAGCATGTGACGGCGAGGATGATTAACAGTCAGGGTACACATAACATTGTGTATTGATTAAAGTCTCATTTCAATGCAACATCATCCTTTAAAAACGTATCTACTAGATATTAAATTTTGCTCATGGAAGTCACAGCTGGTGGATATATTACTGCAAAAAAGGCCTACTAGTGTCCTATAATTGTGTAGAAGTGGATTCGTCAATAACGGTTCATAGCAAGATCAACTAGTGAAAGCATCGCTCCAAGTGAATTCTTTGATCACTTGACCTTGTACATCGTGCTTACAGATAGCAGCGCCTCTCACTGCCAGGGTTCGAATCCCACTCGAGACAGTCCTTGGTGTGAGACAATGTTTATGGTCGCTTGCCGAAGGTCGGTGGTTTTTTCGGACACTCCGGTTTCCTCCATCATTTTTTAACTGACCGCCTCGATAAACAGTGTTACCGGAATATCGTAATTTCAAAATAATAATAATAATAATAATAATAATAAATGGGAAAAACTTAAAAGCTTTGTTTAAAATTTACTAATTCTATTTTTATTGTAGGTTTTTAACTCTGAAGAAGAAAATGTGACAGTAGTGACTAAAACATTAAAAACATGGAAACATACGAAGAAAAAAGACCGCTCTTGACCGACAAAAATATTCAGAACGATGGATACGAAGAAGAAAGAAATGTGATTGGTCGTAATCAAGGTGCCGAATACAAAGATATGAACCGTGTATTTAGTTGGAGGAATTATTTAGTTTTACCAATAATATTACTTCACTTTTATTCGTACGTAATCGTTATGTTGTCGATGCAGCAATATGCCTTACAATATTACCAAAACTTGTATTTCCCCAACGAAACAAGAAACACGAGCGATGGAGAACAGTCAGTTTGTAGTCAAAACACATCTTCACAAGAATATAAGGACCAACAACTAGTCCAGTCTGTGACGTCAGAACTATCCATCTACTGGTCACTGGCTCAAAACATTCCAGCAATATTTTTAAGCATTATATATGGTTCACTCAGCGACCGATATGGACGGAAACCAATAATTCTGTTATCCTTGTTAGGAACGTGTGTCAAAGCCGGACTTTGCGCAGTAGGAATTTTACTAAATCTAAATATTTATATTTCTATTGTATTTTTCGGTGTGGAAGGAATGACGGGTACTTGGATAAGTTCGTTAATGGCGCTATTTTCGTACGGTGCTGATATAACAAAACCCGGCGATAACAGAACTGTTATCATTCTGTTACTTGAGACATTTCTAGGACTTGGCGCCGTTATTGGCATGCTAGTTTCCGGTTACTATATAAAGTACCTAGGGTTTTCATATGCTAACTTTATTGCATCTGGTTTTATTGGACTAGGTTTATTATTAACACTGTTTCTTCCAGAATCTTTACATATTTCTAAGGAAACTCAGAAAACTAAAAAAGATTTTTCATATCTTAACACATCGTTTAAATTTTACATCGTTAAAGGGTTTTCAAAATATGGAAAGCGTTGGCAATATATAGTTTGTTTAAGCATATTTATACTTGTGATCACTTCAACTCTTGGTAAAATGACTGTTGAATCTTTATATGTGCTAAATTCGCCATTTTGTTGGAGTTCTGTGACGCTTGGCTGGTTCGGAGCTCTCCGTAGCGGAATACTGTCTGTTACAGCTGCGGCCGTGGTTAAGCCACTGCAGTTTTGTTTCAGGGATGAATATATCGTAATAATTGGGTCTTTATCAAACATAGCGTCCTGTGTATTGGAAGCCTTTACTGTTAATAGTACCGTTATGTTCATGGGTAAGCAATATAAGCTGTTTTAACTTCACGATTGTGCAACATTTTGAGACACATTTGGTGATTTTACATTCATAATGCATTGCTGTCCTATCCACAACATTGCGAATGTTTGCACATTTTTATTTTTGTGGTTTATGACAAGGTGATTGTGTTTAAGTGTAATATTTTGTGTAGTGGATATTGGAAGGCGCTCGCTCTATGTGGGAGACCGGTGACGCCTGTCGGGTCTGGCAAAGACTTGACAATGACAGTAGCTGTTCTTTTGACAAGCACTCGGTATTTAGAATTGTAAATCACTAATCCATCGGTCACGGTAAGCATAGGCATGCTAAAAAACCACTGCCTGTGTATTTTGTTCAGCGCATTGCAAAGGAAAAAATTCTGCCACCTCATCTTTAGCTGTTGACTTCCCGATATAAGTAAAACATTCTGAACTCGGACGTAAAACTTTTATTCAATCAATAATTAAAAAAAATTAACAATAAGTCATTTACACTAAGTTATAGCAGCAAAATGATCGGCTATATTTTTGAATATCAATTACAATACATAACTTAATAACTTTAAAACTTCCTTTGTTGACAGTTCCTGTTGTAGGCGCTCTTACAAATATCCAAACACCAGTTATAAGAAGTATGATGTCAAAGATGACGTCACCAGATGTCCAAGGTATGATGGCTATCTTCTCCTCTTCTGTTATAAATGTCCGGGTAAGATTTTTCTTTTTCAGATGACCTGCCATAAAATATAAAGGAATTCAAGATGGGATACACAAGCATGTATGAGGTGGGAGGAAGCTAACACTATTTGTGGTCAATCAAACGCTTAATCAAAGAACTAAAAACAATGTGCATTTATATGGAGAGTGTTAAAAATAAATTGTGGCTGTCTCTAAAGATATGTATGCCACACTAAATACAACTCCCCAAAACCAGTTTTGAGAGAAAAATTGAACAACTGCTTGTAAATTCTAATTCTCGTTGATCTTTCTATTTTGTATTTTATCGTCAGTGATATATAATACTATCTTTTTAAGGTTCATACAGTATCCTATGTATCTTGTGAAACAACGTGGCTGTTTGATGGTTTCTACAAAAGTATTAGCATCGAGTGTTTTTGCCATCACTGGTTATTACCAAGTGCGTGGTATTAGCTTGTACTGTTAAAATGTGACATTGTTATTTTCGAACTAGGTGCTTTGTTTGCTGGTATAGCTGCACTAGAAGCTGTGTGTAACTTAACAAGCTCAGTGATTGGCAGTGGGATCTACGCTGGAACAGTGTCAATATTCCGAGGTTTAGTTTTTCTTGTAATGGCCGGTATGAACTTGTTAGCAGTTCTACTTGTTATGTAAGTAGATAATTATACTAAATATATCTGACATGTGCTAATGTTTTAATTTGTTCGAAATATAGAATTGAAAACGCATTACATATTTTTATTGATACATAATAACTTCTAAGTTCTCAAATGAACAAGAATTTTTAATTCACAATTCCTTCATTTTGGTATGTTTTCTCACTGTCATGTGCTGATTTTGAATTTTTGTTAAAATAATGCAATCAAAACCAGCACATGACATAACCATAACTGACACCATAGATGACACCTTAGGTTTTAAGGGTGTTTTTTCATATGTGTTTTCTTGTACTTTTGTTGTTCTAGATGCACAAATTTCGTCTAACTGACAACATGCTATGTTTCACGGTTTCAGATGATAAACTGACACATCTCATGTCCGATTGTTTTGTGTTTTACTCTGTTAGGCCTTTATAAATCTTTATTGTGGACTCTTGTTAATGTGACATTGTTTTGCATGTACATATTTGGATGATTATCTTTATTCACAACCTAGTTTGGACATTTTGGATGAGATCGGTCCTCATACATCTATATATTCAATTGTTGGAAATCTTAATTTCCTAAGCATTTTGTTTGTGGATAAATAATAATAATAATAATAATAATAATAATAATTTAAGAATGACTGAGATGTAACCGTAACAATATCACTAGAAATTGCTTGATTTAATCACAGATTTGTATTGTATAACAATGAACCAGCTTTGAAGCTTTCGTTTTGTCTATCATAACAATGTTAAATATAGGATAATTACTGAAAAAGTATATAATAGAAGATAATGCATGATACAAGGCCTTATTAAGAAGATGAAAGCCATTTTGTTAAATACTGCATGCAAGGGTCCTTTGTTTGAAATAAAACACCAAGTATCCTGTATGCTACCTATAATCTTGACCGAGACTAAAATCACATAAAAATCAAAATTTTAATCACAATGATATCGATAAAATCTATACCATTATTTATTTTCCTATGTATTAAGTAATATTCTCATATATATATACATACATATATATATAATATATAATATTTTACTATATATTCATAATGGAATAACTGAAAATATTTCACTAATAAAACGCGTATTTTCGCAGCTGTAAAATACTAGTTTTGTTTAGTATATTTTTCAGTCCGAATTTCTTCACTTGTCATTTAGAGTTTTGTTTAATTAGAGTTATTCCCCTTTAAATGTGTAAGTCACTTTTTTCCAGTAATAGATATAACACTGATGTAGAGATATAAGATGTATTTTGTTGAGTGAAGTGAAAAAATCATTATTATCAAGAGACGGCTGCGTGTACAGTATGATATAACATGCTAACATATTTACAGCTCAGAAACATAAATACGTATTCGATCATGATTGTATTAAATGTCAAATAACGCCTACTCAAATGTTCAACAACAGTATTCTAGAAAGTAAAACAACCGAAGTTTAACACACTGCATAAATTAAGCCTCCAACGCTATGCAAGTGGACCCTTATTGGTGATTTTAATAAGCTTGTGACAGAATCACATAAATAAAATGTAATGCATTATTACACCAGGAAGTTCAAATGTGCTTGATTTTAAACATTGATCTCTGAATTAGGATTCTAGAATTAGGGTTAAACAGTGCATGTAGTACGGACGCCAATTAGTTAAAGTCAAATTCACAATATGTTTTTGGAGGAGGTTAAGCATTATATTTTCACCTTATACTCGAGAGTACCCCTACCGTAGAACACATATTTTTGAAATAATACATGTAAAAACTATTTATCAATATAATGGTAATCTATTTCAATTTTCAGAGTTTATAGAATTGGATCCAGGAATTATAATCCAGTTAGTGACGAGAGATAGTTCACCAGGAACAAACGATCCAGAAATTATGTATGGTGCAAAGAGCCAAGCTAAACATAGGTGTCCAAAGCTTCGTTATCAAAACGAGTTTGCTAAGTATTAGCCGACAATCACTCTCTATTTACTCGCATCAGTAAATAAGTCTTAATTTTTATTTGGATGTGGTAAAATCAAGTGACTGTAACAACAATCAACTTTGTGATATTTTAAAGGTTATGATAACAACTTGAGTGTTGCATTTTAGTACCGTAGCCTCATTTTCTCATGCTCTGACGTGTGCGTCTGAGAGAGAGAGAGAGAGAGAGAGAGAGAGAGAGAGTATTTAGGACATTATTATCGTCTTGGTGCTTTTATAAATTCTGTGATATATAGAGGTTGTTTTACCCGATGGTGCTATAAGTTGTTAATAAATTCTGTGATTTTTGGAACATATAAAATGCATTTATACCTTCGGTCCTTTTAATAAGTTTATAACAATACTTTATTGGGGTATGTAATGACCAGCTACTTAGATTTTTAAGACACTGAGTTATAGTGGAGTAATGATGTTTTAAGCCCTAGTCAAGATTATATCTCTTATACCGAATCGGTTAGCTCTCAGATGGTGGAGAAAACCAGAGTTCATAGAAAACTACGACCTTCTGCAAACGAACTGACAAATATTTTCGCACAATAGTCCCTCGGAATAGAATTCGAAGCTAGCCGTCGGGAGGCATTTTGGTAATTATCTTCGATTTATCATACCCATAGCTTTAGATCTTGTACACCTATATTACATAGGTTCTGTGTATGTATAACTGTGATTGTCAGGCGTAACAAACATTGCTATAATAATGCTATGTAGTACCTGTTTGTCATTTTGTATGTGAAATGCTTTGGGAATCTGAGCTAAGTATAATTTATTCAGCTATAATTTATGTTGACCCAGGGATATTGCAAGCCTTGGCTCATCAATGTCATCAGAAAGTTTTTTGACCGTCATCACAGTATTCTTCATAAGTGTAGTGTCTCTGTATTTAGAATTGCCCTTGGTATGTTTGACGCCCCATAGTTTCATGTTTCTTTCACTCTCATTTTTGATAACACACGCGGCGGGTGTAGCTAGCTAAACAGGAGGCGCTTTCCCTTCTCGAGCACCCGACATTACTTTCCTTGTGAAAATTTACGTGTTCAATCCAATTTGCTAGCTTCAAAGTTTTTACTTTGCTTTGGGCATGAATTAGTAGTTTTGCTTTTGAATTTGACATTTTCAGTGGTATTTCACATTTTACCAATGTGTTTCATTTAAATATTATTAGTTCTAGTCAGTCCAATGCCAGTAACTACTTTAACGGTTCTATTGTATAATTTATGCACTTGCCGCGAATAGGTTTGATTGAACACAATTAAGCTAAACACGGGTATCTAAATTTTGAATACGTAACTAGTGTGTTTCTTATTTTGTTCGGCAGTCGTCACGGGTTTCTCCTTTGTGTATCTGACCATTCACAAATACAGATCAATCCTGAAAGTTTAGCTGTCCGCTTAATTATTTAATTACTTGACCATGTTGACATAAGATTTTCATTTATAAAAATAATTTGATGTTTTGCAATTATGATTTTAATTTTTACTTATAGGCCATAATATATCTAGCATTGTGCCTATAAGTAAATAATAAAATTTGATTTGCAAAATATGTCAAATTATGTTATAGCTCAGAAACTGGTGTCATTTCATTAAAACATAGATATAGAGTGGTGACTTAAGCAGTTAAAAGACAGTAAATGCAATATACATTTAGTTACTTTTATTAAAAATCTCAAACACGTTATATAAAAACGTGACAAATATTGTATTAAAATATCACAATAATATCAAATCTCATCACAAAAGATCATGTCGCGCATGACAATCAACACGCGTGGATTTACAAATATTGAGGGTATTAAACATTAGACATGATTTGAATTTTGGATAAAACCTGTAGAAGAGTCCACCAAATTTGCAATCCATCTTTGGATCAGTTGAGCAGCAACCACCGGTGACACATCTTACCACTGAAAAAGAAAAGAGAATATATAAGTACATGGAATTTCAATTTGATTTTCGCGAACATGGAAAATATTATTATAGATATAGGAATACGTTGATTAATATATCCTAATATGCTAACTGGTAGAGTTTTATATACAGATTGATATCACAAACCCGAAAATATGTAGTCATTGTACATAACATTTTTGGATAAAAAAACCTAAAAAAAACCTGAATGACTGTTTTGAAAATTACATTTTAATAGCAATAGTTTTCAAACATGTCAACTTCAGTACAAGACATAATTTTATTTCTCTACAATGTTCAGGATTGTTTCTTATTTACTTAATATTTATCTTACTATTCATTTGCCACTTCAAACCTTACAGAATGTGAACAAAATAATTGCTCAATCAATCAATCAATCTCAACTGTAAAACGGTAGTGGGAAATTCAACCGAAAATCAAATTTTCTTGAAATATGCTAACTAAAAATGAGCTGCTACATCATTTTAATTTATTGAATAATTGTATTAAGGGATACATCTAGTGTGATGCAATTGAGAGAGAGAGAGAGAGAGAGAGAGAGAGAGAGAGAGAGAGATAATTACATGATTGATGGATTGTAGTATTCTCCTCCTCCTTAGTCCTCTTCCTGGGCCTCGGCTGTTTCTGTATGCGTCCCTAAAATCGTTGATTCTATCGGAGATTGATGATGACACGCCTGTAGAAATACCAACATGGCTACCAATGGATGGTACACGTCTTGGTCCGTCAAATGGTCTATTAAGTCTATCGAACAAGGGATCACCAAGACCGATATCGTTTGTACTGGCAGACGCAGATGATCCTGCATTGGCTGATACATCATTCAATCCACCATGAGAGGATACAGACGCTGATGAGCCAGCGGATGCTGATGCATCGTTTCTCTCATCGGGGAAACCACCGAGAAGTCCATGGGGAAAGTTGTCGCCAAGTAATCCTCCGATGTTAGATACAGATGCTTGAGATCCAGAATTTGCGGATGCGTCATTAATTCCACCAAATCCATTATTAGAAGCAGATGCTGATGACGAAGCGCTGGCATGTGAAATCTGACGTATATCAGCCTCTGTCAAACCAGCTGCTCTTGCACATGCTTTTGCTGCAGCCATTGCCCGATCGTATCCAGCAGTTGCCAGGGCTTCAGCGGCTGCTGAAGCATGTGAAGCTGTTAAAGGTCTAAAGGCTGATCTTACTGCTGGTCTAAAACGATTGATATCATTGTAGTCTGAACATGCGCGTAAAAGTGATCTTGCTGCACCTTGTGCTGTTGTGCTATCAGAATCAGCCATAGCCGTGCAAACTGCAATTGCCTGCGAGCCAAGTCCTCTAGCAATAGCTAAAGAATCTGAAAGTCCTAAAGATCTTCCTCCATTGTTTGTAACAGCAGAGGCTGAGCATGTTGCGATTGCAAGAGAAAGTGTACAGTCTCCACCTTCAGAACCAACTCGAGGGAAGAATGAATCCGCAAAAGCCTGTCCTAAAGCACTTGCACTTGAAGAGCCTAGTCTACTGATTGCTGAACAGAATGCTCCTGCTTGAGCATAATTTCCACCTTGTACTATTGCCAGTGCTGAGGCCTGTGATATAGCACCATTCCGGGCGGCGGCGCTACATTCTGCTAAAGCTCTTGCATATGTCCAACTTATCTGAGCATTTGCCTGAGATGAAAAGAACGCTATAAATAACAACACAGCTGCTCGTAATCCAACAGTAACCATTTTGTCTCCTTCTGAAAAGAAAACAAGAAAAAGATATGAATTTATTTCAAAAGGCATGAAGTGTTCAAATTATATTTATCTTATCATTTTTAAAAGTATATATTGCGAGTATTACAACACGTTTTGCAAAGGAAATGTATTTATAGCAATTTACTAAGTTTTGGCTGGAGCGACTTTTGCTAGTTCGGATTTTTTTCAATTTCATTTTTGGTTTTAATTCATACAAGATATATACATTTAATAGCCAATAAAACACGGATACCGATAATTTTTATCGAAGTTTTCTAAATGAAGTTTGGCTGGTTGCAGCTTTTATAAAGCGGAACAAAAGTCATGTGAAACGAAAAATACATCCCGTACAAAATGCGATGTCGGAGTGACTACACATATTATGAAGTAGACAATTTCTGAACAGTCTAGGATCAGTCAGAATGTGTAACTATATAATGTAAGATGCTGACCATAATGAAATAATAATGCACAATGGGGAATATTAGTTTTCGGGAAAAAAAACCAGACACAGAGCAGCCAGCAGATGCGAAAAATGATAAAATTTAGATGCTTGCTCTATCTAAAATTGTGAAACACAACGGGTTAACCAATTTTCGTAAAACTTAGTTATACACGATATTGTATGTTAAAATGAATACCTATGCAATCTCTTCTCATTTCAAGCGCACGCATTTATAACAACAAAGTGTATAAGTGTATAATAAACATAGAAACATAGAAATCCAGGAACATATACCAAAAAGTGAATATTTTATCATAATCTTAGGCATTCTTGTATCTTCCTGCGAACAATTAGACATAAATGGTTTTCGCCAATTAAAGTTTTGGTCGTTTTTGCATATTGGATAAATCTTAGAGTCTCAAAAACACCTATTATTGAATTGGCGAAAACCATTCATGTCTTATGTTCTGCAGGAAGATACACGCATTTCTACAGTTAGGATAAATAAGTACCAAAGAACTTATATTGTTTATCATTACAAATATTGAAATATAAAATATTATTATGCATCAATTGTTTAAAACCTTACCTGTTTGTGTCTTATTGTTCTGCAGGTAGAATCACAAAGTTCTTAATGCTGAAACTTTACTAACGGAGCTCTTATATAGTAAATGCCCCGTGTAACAGATTGCGTAAATCGACAACGAAACCAATAATAAAAGGAATTAAAAACAAAGCCGTTGATTGAAGAGACCTTCTAATAGCGTAATCCATTCTTAGGTTTTTAATTTATGCATGTCACACTGACGTACATTAACAACGTCTTATAATTCGATAATAAAAACTTTTTTAACAGCGAGGAACTAAAATGATGCATTGATTTAATATGAATATTCATGAGGTTTTAAACATCAAAAGGCTTTTGTTTCATTTTGCCTGAGGACAAACCTGAAGGTATGATGACATATTGTAATTAGCCTAGTGAATGTTAACTGACAAAACTTATAATTTTAACTCTAATTAATGAAAAGTGTATATGGAAAAGGGTACCACCAATTATCATAGGTGTATGCATATACTTGCATGGTTTTGCAAAATGTCTGAATTTATTTTTATAATTGATATAATATAGTGAAATTATTAGAGCTAACACTATAATATGCTGCGGGACCATGAAATGAAATAACCATAGAGCATCCCATGACATCGCCTCCAGTTTCAGGACACCAACGATGTTATTGTGTCATTTATTGTACTTGTAACCTATCCAATCAATGTTTGCATATGTAAGAGCATTAAAACGATGCTTCATGCCAGTATTATCTTTTGTTTATAGCAAGTAACAAATTACCATTTTGCAGCAAAAACGTTGTGTTTAGTATTCGAAAACTAATAATTTATAACAAAACTATTTTGAAAATAAATCCTAGCTATTAGTACATGTATGAACCAAAAAGATAATTATCTAAAACTTTATTTGAGATATATATCTAGTCATATATTATGATATCGTCGATACAGAAAATTGCAGAATATAGCAACAGGCTAGGCGCACCTGTTTACCGTATTTTGTTATTTTAAATAAACGGTTTGTTTTATTAAGGTATGTTTTTAACATACTGCAAGAAAAATTTAAAAAAAAGAAAGAAAGCCATTTGTAACTTTACTTGATAAAATCCAATGTAACCAAAATAAAGATGCAACAAACGAAAATAAATAAGCAAGCAAGGAACAGGCATATGCACTCGACCACTGAAACTGTAGTGGCACTGCATTTAACAGAATAAGGTCCAATTGTGAGGCGATAGTGTCGCGATAAATTGTAACGCTTATAATGGCAAATGTATGTGTACAATTTCTCTAATTTTATACAGGAGGTGTTTACTCTTCTGAGGCAACCGGTCTCACTTTCAAGATGGGTAAAAGTTCATGTGTTTCACTTAGTTTGTCGGATTGCAATGTTTTAATTTAGTTTGGAATTATGATTATGCCATGGATTGTTTTATGTAGAGAAATAAGTATTCTTGTGCTACAAAGGTTTATTAACCTATATCATATTGTAACATAAATGTCAGCTCAAGGCTTATATATTGATATTTTGGCGGGTTAGTTTCATCTGTTGTTTTTATTACTTTTGATATCAATACGTTGAGTATAGCAACATTTTGATTGTAAAGCTTAAAGGGTTTAACCTTTAAGTATTTTGATATATAATCATTAGATGTGCATACAACCGTTCAGTGTTGACCAAGGTCACCAAAAGTAATGATTTTACTTTTGAATCCGACATGCTTTTTATACGAGCACGTAAAACAACAGAAAGAAACGTTACTTCTATGTTTTGGTATTGTAAAAAATATATTCTATTCAATAAAAAATAAAACAAAATTTTCTAATTACTCTGTTTAATGACAAATTGCTGTAAAATCGAATTGAAATCAAAATCTTTTGAATCATATTTTAGCGTGTGCAAATATTATTCACTAAAATGTTTTAATACTTTGGATAATTCTGAAATACAATGACGGGTAGATCTTGTTCCCACTACGGAAACTTTATATAATGACGCAAGGTTCTTATAAATAATTTGTTGTCACAGAGTTACTGCAAGCCTAGGCTTATATGAGCCCTCAAAAAGTTCTATGGCTGTCATCACAATATTTTTTTATAAGTATGATGTTTCTGTGTCTAGAAATATTTCATGTCCCACAGTTCCATGTTCCTTTCATATTCAAGTTTGATTGCACACGTGTGTAACTATCTAAGCAGGGGGTGCTAAACCTCTTTAAACACCCTTCTTCACCTCCCTGATGGAAGTTCACCTTACTTGTCAGTTTTAAAGTTTTTTACTTTGCTTTTGGAATTGTGATTTGGACATGTATTAACAAGTGTTTTTGATTGTTCTATTAAATCTTAGTTGTAGTCCACGTAATTACTTTTTTTCTTAGTTTTCCAAGTTCTTATTTTGCTTTTGCAACTGTAGTTTGGACATAGATCGATTTCCTTGTATTTGATTCAGCCTCATCAAGTCTGCCTTTTTGTGTTGATCTTTCTTATTTGGAGCGTTTGATATTAACTTGTGAACGGTGGTGCAGCTGACCTTTATTAAAACATTTATCTGTGATATGCTGTTGAATCGTTTCTACAACCAGAATGATTGCACGAAGACCACACTTTAAGGAAACAAAAATAAATACAAATGTGAATAAAATCGTTCCTCATTAATATTATGACGTTAAAACAGGTTGAATGAACGTATATATAAGTTTGAGGTCACGGTGGTTTTTATTAACATTAAACATTACCTTCTATAATATAGTTTATCTGATACTCCTTAGAGAAAAACATTTTAATTGAAAAAACTTTGAATCTGACGATTAGAGTTAAACACTTTAACTTTAACTAGAAAAGTGAGTACGAGTGCTCCGGTATATTGTATAATTATCTATAGATATTGTACATTACACATTGTTGAGACCCTTTCTATAGAAATGAAATAATTTTTTCGGTATGAATAAATATCACAATTGGTCCTTTTGAACATTGCATAATTCGCGTTGCAACTTTTATAAAGCTACTTGAAATACTGTAAAGGACTATTAACATAAAATATAACAGTTATTACAGATTCCAAACTTAGATGATATGTAAGGTATTAAATAATGTTTAAATTTTTAAAATCATTATGATATATACATTTGACCTCTACAGGTGTATTGTCATACCTGTACAATGTATTTTTAACAATATGTTATAGACAGACGTAGTTGTCAATCAATCATAAAAACGTAAGCCTCTTTATTGAATCAAAACGTGGTTAAGGTATGAAACGAATCATCGAATATATGACACTTTATTATTATACCCCCGCTTAAAAAAAAGGGGGGGGGGGTTATATAGTGATAGGGGTGTCCGTCCGTCCTTCCGTTACACCTTAGGGTACCTATCTCTTATCCGCAACTCCTCCTAAACCCTTCAATGGATTTTCGTGAAACTTTCACACAATCTTGTGATATAATGTAGATGTGCACCTCCTATTTAAAAATGTGATCCGATGGATTTTTGGGAGCGGGGGGGGGATTTTTGTGAGCTTGTGGCTCACAGTTTTTCCAGTTTGTTATAAGATAGACAGTGTTGGTTGAAGCAGAATGGCGAATCCCATCTTAGATGAATAACCAAATATATAGTGTGGAAAAAGACCCATTCTGTCATCTATACATAACAAAAACAAATTTTAATTTCTATATAAGAAATAGTCTAAACAATATGTTATGGACAGGGTCTGTAAATACTAATTTATACATTAAAGGCTAACGGAAATCAGAACAGTTATACATACAATAGGATGTATTGAGTTTGTAGAAGCAGTCTATTTGAAAATGTATTTTTTATTTTTACAAATTTAAATCCGACTTGAAAATTGGTAACTAAATATATCAGATCTTGATAAAACGTTATATATATTATTTTTATTAAATGTGAAAATATGGGTCAGTTGAAACCAAATTTGCAATGGAAAGACCTTGAGTCTAACTATAGTTTGTTCAAATCATGGCGATCGGATATTTAAGATGGCCATTGTTTAGACAAAACCTAAAAAAACATCTTCTCTTGAACCGCTCATTGGAGGCAATAACTTGTGTAATGTTTAGATTTTACATAGTCTTAACTATAAATTTGTTCATTTCGTGAAATTTGGTTGAAATATTGGTTAAGCGTTTTTGCGTTAAATTTTGTAAAATTTTGAAAACAGTTTTAAAGCTCTATATCTTGACCTGTTGTAAAGATAATAATATGGGATGTATATTTGATGTTCTTTTGACATGAGCTCAAGGTCAAAGGTCGGGGTCATGACTTAGTTTTCGAACTTTAAGATTTTGGCTGTATATTAGCTATTACTAAAGATATTTAATTTTTTTCTTTTAAAAAAATCAAATGCAAACATACTTATCCATGTCCGAATCACAATCCAGAAGCAGAGTAAAAACTTTGGAACTTACAAGTTAGGTTAGACACGTGAACATCCACTGGGAAAATGAGGCCGGGTACACCGGAAGGGTAAGCACCTTCTGTTTAGCTAGCTACATCCGTTACGTGTGTAATCAAAATTATATGAAAGAAACATGGAACTATGGGACGCAAATATATCCAGGGCAATCCATGAAACAGACATCAAACTTATCAACAATACCGTGATGACTGCCATCACTTTTTAGGACCTTGATAAGCATAGGCTTGCAATATCTCTGGGTCAACAATTTATTAGCAAGCAGTTGTTGTAAAACGTCCCCGCAGTTCGATCAATCTCTACCATAGCATATTAATTGGAAAACGAATACACCATAAGCAGGAGAGGCAGGTATATTGCTTCATAGAAAAGGGAAGTTGACAATAGAAAAATTGAAGTCATCATGTTTGTGATAGTTTGAAATGTAGCCTTTCGTGGGCGTCATAATTAAGGTGTAAGTCTAAATATGAAGCAGAACTTGAGGAATCAGTCGTATCCTCTATTTCAAACTCACTAGGATAGATGGCATCCACATAGTCTCCAAATTAAGGATTGTTAAGAGACAGAACGTCATCTATATATCTGCGACGGTCTTCTTTCCAAATTTGTCAAGGTTCTGCATAAATACTGGTTCATAAGCATAAAAACAAATCAGCAAGCAATGGTGCACAGTTTGTACCTATTGGTATACCGATTGTTTGCTGGAAAATTATATAATACAACAAAAATGTTGTCTATCAAAAACTCCAACATTTCGTTGATGGTATCTTTTTGTTATGGATTACGTATGAAAAATTAATTGGCATTCCAAATTCTAGCTATGTATGAAGTTTCACAAATATCTGAAAAACAATATAACAGTTTTTCCCCATAAAAGTAAAATGTCTTGCATATTTTACAGCTTTACAATTTATTTTAGACTTAATAGAGATAGATAAAGAGTTTAAATTGCAAAATTGCAAAAATGATCAACAGGACAAAATGTAACTAATTAGCAAGTTTCATAAAAATGTTATCATCCATGTTGGAGTTAATGCTCCTGAAATGTTACACTTTCTGTTCTTTTTGTTGTTTTAGGCTACTTTCGTTAATATTTTTAGAGATAGATGAAAAGTATTGATACAAAAATAATCAGCACGACAAATTCTAGATAGATATCAGATTTTTAAAAATATCTGCCCTTTAAAAGAAAATCTTTGGTATTTTTTGTTTATTTTTCCCGGGAATTATTAGAGAAACATAAAAGTAAAAATTGCAATAATAATTGGCATGACAAGACCTAAGTAAGAAGCAAGTTTAATTAATTTCTATATTCACATTAAAGTTATTGACCCTGAAATAAGGAATTTCTTGTATTGTGTATGGCTCAGGTGAGCGGTACAGGCTCTATGGGGCCTCTTTTCTATTTTTGGGATTGTGATTTGGACATGGCCGATTTGTTAGTGTTTGAATTATCGTCGTTTCCTCTTGTGTTGGTCTTACCCATTTTGAATGTTGGACTTGGAACCGAGAGGTGCACACAACGCTTAACGTTTATTAGATCAATGATCTATAATCTATTATTGAATTTTTTTACAATCATAAGGATAGTCCGAAAAGACAAATTCAACCACACTTTAAGGAAATAAATGTGAATAAAATAGTCTCTCATTTATATTAATTATGACGTTATACTAGGTTGAATGAACGTATATACCATCAATTATAGGTCACGCGCTTATATTTAAACATTAAATATTACTTTCGCTATTTTTATGACCAATTTCTTAAATCCAGTGTTACGTTACGCCATATTCATTACCGAGCATAGATAATGTGTTCATACGGACTATAAAGACCGAAGACATGTAGACAATACAAATCTATGTTTAATAGATAGTTTGTGTTTTATGTTTTTTAGTCATCAGCAAAAACAACTATCTTGGAAAATTAGGGAATTAAGAAAAACATTAATTTTTATTGTTTAATGATGATTTACTATGACGTCGTTGAACATAAAATTATTTACACCAATTTTGAAAAGCTGATAAATGATTGATGGACAAGCTAATGATGGTTATATTTAATAAATATATATTTTTTCTTGATTCCTGTTTATATACTTTAATCTATGGCGCTATTTTAATATACTTAAGATTCGGTCTATAAGCGTTTTTACCTAATTGTGGGAAGGATATGATTAGAGAACAACGATAAGAAAATAAAGAAAAATGTTAATATACCTTTTTAGTGATTTTTTCCCCATATTTTGCTCAATTTCACCAACTTTTTGGGCATTGTCTGTGGAAAAAACCAATTATTTTTTCATACTTTACGTTATGATTCTGAATATATTTCATACGAAAATCGATGTTTTGAGAACAAAGATATTTTAATTTCAATTTGTTTTAAAATACATTATTGAAATGATACATATTGGTATTGGGCATGCATTAGTTTTGTAACTCCTCGCATATCACAGAATTTTGAAACGCTAAAATAGATATGGGACATACACCGACACCTTTTACAGTTATACAACCTGAAAATTATAGCTACTGATTAAAAATACAATTTTGTGCACAAAGTGTTATGCGACCACCATACATGCATTTTTTAAGATTATAAATAATTTCTATCAGTGTTATATATGCTAGGAATAATGTTCAAAAGAGATTTCAACAAGACTGAAATTTAAGAAGAAAATATCCAATTTATTAACGAAAGAGTAAAATTGCGTTGTGTCAAAACTAACCATGATTACTATATTACTTTATTGCTATAAAATATTGTCTGACAAATAAGGGCAAATTCGACCACAGCTTCAGGAAATAAAAAATAATAATTTTACTCAAAAATGAAACAAATTGTAAAATTTTATAATTTTGACAATATCTCATGTCTCCGTTTTTGCTATACAATAAAACACTTCACAGGGGGATAGTAGAAAAACATTCGACCACAATTTCGGGAAATAAAAAAAAGTTTTTTTGTTAAATTGATGTAAATTTTGACATAATGGTTTCGGATTTGGACGACAGAACTATTTTATCAGTGTGGTCACAATTTTATATCAATCTGGTGTAGATTTCAGAATATGATAATTTAAAAGATAACAAAACGAAAGAGTCAGTTTGTTTTTTTTTAAAAGTGTGAACAAACTGCTGATTTCACAAACAGGAGGTGCTTACCCTTTCGGAACACCCGGGCTCACTTTCCTGGTGGAACTTCACGTGTCTAACCTAACTTTTCAGTTCCAAAGTTTTTAATTTGATTCTGAATTGTGATTCGGACATGGATTAGGATTTTTGTATTTGATTATTATTGATTTTCTAGGTCTACGTGTTTAGACTATCAGTGCTAACCATGATCCAAATTATTAGATATATTTTCTCAACCTCTTCATTTTAGTTGACTTTCACTTTTCCCAATACGGTCAGTTAGCATATCAATGCCATATGCATATAATACAAACTCATTTATTTAATTTTCTTAACGTTTAAGGATAATGCAATGTGCAAAATGTCAAATTTTTGTTACTACAAAAAAAAAAAATTATTTTCATTTCTTATTAAGCAATTCAAATAGCTTTATTAAAGTTAGAAGGAAAAATTATATACTGTTCCGGGCATCGAATCTTATGGTCTCTCCCTTTTTGGAAAAAATGTTATATTTTAAAAAGAGTTCAATTCGCTTTTGTTTCGAGCTGTTTAAAGTGGTTCAATGTTTTTGTTATTGTTACATGGATTGATTAACTCTCAGTGACGTTATCTTATTATGGATGACGAACATAGATGTTTCAAATCCTATGTTTTATCAATGATATTATTTTACTTCCTATGATAGTATTACTGTTTTAATTGATGATTTGGTGTTTGATTACACACATATCGGTTGTAGCTTACTCTTTTGGAACATCAAACCTCACTTCCCTGGTGGAAAGTCGCACTTAATTGCACAGCTTTCAAATTGTGATTGTGTTTTTGCATTGCGATTCGAATATAGACTGGTATATTTGAATTTGTTTAGCGTTCAATTTATAGAAGTATTAACAACAAATCAACAATATAAACAACAATAATGTAATAGGAAGTTTAATAATATCAACGGTGTGGCGTAGAAACTGAAATATCTCTGTGCGTCATTCATATTAAGATGGCGTCACCGAGAGCCAATCAATGTACAGAAAAGATCTGACCAATCGAAATACTAGAAACAAAAGATAATTGAAAAATAACAAATGATTTTTTTAAATGAAAGTAAAACCATAAAACCGCAGTGCCTCTTAAGCTGTTAAAATAACTATATTCGACTATACACATAAATGTTAAGTTAATATAGATAGGTGTGATTATGTTTGATTGATACAGGTTATTTATCAAGTGTTATGTGTATAAGAAATGTTTAGTTTTCATGACATATATTTGACCTTTAAATGTGTATTATTATGTTACATGTATTTAGAAAATTTAACATTTATGTAACAGACAGGTGTAGGTGTCAATCAATCATAAAAACACTTAAACCTTATTAAACTCAAACGTATGACATACAAGATAAGTTGTGTTGATTGAAGCATTTTATCCAATAAAATATTAGCAATCATTGAAACGAGAGAATGATTCTTTTTACAAATATGCAGTTAAAATTATTTATAATCAGTAACCATAAAAAAATCAAGATTTTACAAAATATCATAATTAGTAAATGTATTAGTATGCGCGTAATTAAGCGCACGTTAAACGAACTATATTAAATGTTAAAGGTTCTTAAAGACATTTAATTATAAAAATGAAATTGATATATGTTATCACAGTAATATAAATGATAATAGATGTATGACATTGATTGAAGCGAATTGACATATCTATTCTTATATAAATTTTGATAGCGAAATGTCCTTGAGTTGCAAGAGGTGTTTTTATTAAAAAACTTGGAAGCCCTAACCATGTATTTTTATTTTAATTTCAAGCTTATCCTTAGCTAAATTTGTTGAAATATATTTTGGTCCGTTGGGTATCTTTTCAACATCTTCATAATTTTGATCCAAGCACTACTGATGAGGCATTGTATTCCAAAACAGAGTCTAGCCTTTATAATTTTAACTGGTATAATATGTTGTTAAAACCATTAAGCTGGTATCTCTGCTGGTGGCTGGTGCTCCGAGGATATCACCAACTAAGAAGGCAATATTGTCCAAAATATACTATTGTCTTATGTTGGAAGTTAAATGTGAAAATCCTTAAAAACTAAGGTAAAATCATGCAAAGTATTTCCTTAGCTAAATTTGGTAAAATATATTTTTGTTCTTTGGGTATCTGTTAACATCTTGAAAACTATTTTGGACTCATAACTTTGGTCAAAGCACTTTTGTTGAGGAATTGCATTCCGAAATGGCCGTCTAGTGCTGTAAAATTAAAACTGATAAAATATGCTATTTTCTACAATAAACTACAGTTCAAATTGCCTTAAAGGTCACTTTTATATAAAGGCCACCTGCTTATAAAGACCAGTAGAATTGTATCCCAATTTTTCTTTGTTCATATTACTTAGTATTTGAACTGTATATAAAGGCCACATTTACTGGTTCCCGTGCATGACCTTTACAGACAGGTTTGACTGTATAGACAAAAAACAATAGAAATGCTTCAAGAAGGTAAGGTTGGTTGTATAGGACCAAGAGAAATATACAGCCCCACTAGGCAAATCAAGTATGAATGTGCAACTTATACTTATAAAAGTAATGCTGTTAAATCAATCATATTTCATCAGATTTGAAAAATTAAATTTATTAAAAAAAATTGATTATTATTACTAGTTTAAAATATATTTTGGTCATTTGGTATCTTTTCAACATCTTGAAAACAATTTTGGTTTCATAATATTGGTCCAACACTACCGATGAGGAATTGTATACCGAAACAACCGTATAGTGCTGTGAAATTAATACTGGTATAATATGTAATTTACTTATTGTGGTCAGGTAGCAAAGTAAATTCTATTTATAAAGCTTATAGTGACTTAATACTACATGTCACCCTACTAATTATCACTCCAATTTTTAAAAGAAAGGTAAAGGGTAGGTCGCTTTTAGCTTTGTTACTTAACGACATTTTCCCGTTAAACCATTGGTAAATCTTCAGTACAGTTAAGTAATCATTATCAAGATCTGTAATCATCATCATGATATTACTTGTATAACGATTTTATTAGAAATAGAGAAAGGTATATATATTAGTATTAGCAATTCAAATTATATCTTTTAAGTATAGTTTAACCCGATTATTTCTTTTAGAAGCATGATCGATCGACAATATGGATACATTAGTAAGAAACTCGGAGATAATTTTTTCATCAAGAAATCTAAATCCTTGAAATCAATATCATTTTGATAAGACATAGATGCATCATTTAATATTATAGAATGTCTAGTAATTACTTATATTGAAAGAACTAAAGATTGATCAGGTATAACTTGTATAATCCTATCAAACGGAAAAAAATAGCGACCAGGAAATGGTTATTATCTTTCTGTCCGTGTTTGTGACTTTGAAACGCGATATTCTGGCTTTAATATTGGCAGCAGCAATGAAGTTTGTTATCTTTTCAAAATTTAAGATAATCAAGCTCCAAAAAGTAAAGATTTGAAGCATCATCAACATCTGAAGGCCCTTTGGTTTATAAGCGTTAAAACTATACGAATAGCGTTATATTCGCTTCTACATTTCACTAGGCCCTAAAGATCCGTTTTGTTTTTCTTATTTATTTGTCTCATCTCAAAAAATTATCAAATAAAGGATAAAACGTAGCTGAACATTCTTCGATTTAAGAAAAAGCCATTATTGAATCGAACCAATAAAACGACATAGAATCATACACGATGTATCGTGAAAATGTATACCGGCAGTATTTGTCCTTAGATTGCAATATAATGATCTTATTGGTTAATATCATATGTACTATGTAAATGACTAAACTTATTAAAATAGATGAGGCTTTTCTTAGGTTCAGTTCGTATAAAGGCATCATTTGTGGCTACTATAGCTAGCTAAACATGAAGTGCTTACCCCTCCGAAGCACTCAGTCTAACTTCCGTGCTGGAAGTTCTCGTGTTTTACTTGAAGTCAAAGTTTTCAGTTTTTATTTTGCTTATAATTTGAACTGGTATCGATATGTTTGCTATTGGTTAATCATTTGTAATGTTGTTGTTAATTGATACAGCTGTTCACCATTAAAATTATAAGTTGTGGAAAATATGAGGATTTGTGCAAACACAAATCATATTGCGCAAGGTAATTGTGGCCTGTGAGGGGATTATCATTTACCACAACTAATTGTTTACCCTCCTGATAAATAAAATGGTTACAGATCAGACACAAACATACTGGTATTCAAACTGATGAAAAGTATAGTAAACAGAAAAATCTATAAATAAATAATCACGTCAAACAGCTTCATCTTTTTTTTGTTTCGTTTTTCAATTTCTGTGTCTTCCCTACATTAATAATAGTTTTTAAAAAATGCAACATTTCAAACAGAGAAATTTATTCTTTGCTTATTAAGAGGCAAACTTTGATATATCTTTCTTTCTTTCTTTCATAAACCAAATAGAAAAGCTTTACATGACATACATATATAATAACATACACCATTATAAATGAACTACAATGCTGAAGTAAAACCATTATATCGTGTTATAATAAGTGAACATTTCACATCAACATCGAGGGATTATTAAAATATTAAAATTTGATATTAGAGATAACATATCCACTTTTCAGTCTAGCCACGTGTGAAATTATATAATAGTTAAAACTGTAACACATACTATACTGATGTAACAAATGACAACATATAGGGGTATTCTGTCACAAAACGCTTATATCACAACTTTATGAAAATAAACCATACAAAATATACATGCAGAAAGAACCAGACCCGGGTTTCAAAATAATTTCTGCGTTAAGATTTCCCTTAATAAAAAACAAACATACTAATTTATGCCCGAATCACAATCCAGAAGCAAAGTAAAAACTTTGAAACTGACAAGTTAGGTTAGACAAGTGAAATTCCACCAGGAAAGTGAGGCCGGGTGCTCCTGAATGGTAAGCACCTCCTGTTTAGCTGGCTACACCCGCCACGTGTGTGATCAAATTTGTGTGAAAGGAACATGGAACTATGAGACGTCACATATATCAAGGGCAATCCTGGACACAGAGACATCAAACTTATCAACAATACTGTGATGACGGCCATAAAACTTTTTGAGGGCCTTGATAAGCCTAGGCTTGCAATATTCCTGAGTCAACAATTTATTTGCAAGCCGCCTACTTTGTGTACAAAGTCCCCGTAGTGGGAACAAGCTCTACCATAGCGTATTAATTGGGAAACATACACCATAAGCAGGAGAAGCAGATATTGCTTAACTTTGACAGTCTTTTGTGAGAGAACATATAACATTTTCTGACAGAACTAGAGATCAAATGTCACAAACTGAAGTTATCTTAAAAACGTTTAATTCATTGAATATGTTATAGGAATGAAATTCATTTTTATTTTGTTATGGAAGTATGAAAGAATTGGAGATTTTGCACACTGAATAATTCGCGTATAATTTAAACAATATACCCGTAGCAAGTAAATAATAGCAACGCTATATAGCATAGAAATTCAAATGCCTCTGTGCGTCATCCATAATGAGAGCCAATCCATTCATGCAAACATAACAGAAAAAGCTGACCAATCAAAATGCTTAAAACAAATTAGAATAGAATTATTGAATACTATTACATTCATTCACATATATCTTAGTTAAGAGATAGTTTTGAAACTGGACCCAGCTCCAATAGTACAGACTGTTATATTGTCAAGGTATATACAACATATAAAATAAAATATAATCATCACGGGTACATTGAATCATCGTTGTATCATTAACAGTCATTATGACTGAGCACAGAACACACTTTTTACTAAATGCCACCTCGTCATTATATTATATAATATTGACACATTTAACATCAAATCATCACATAAATGCACAAAATAAACATCTGTTATCATCAGATAATGTGTTCATTAATTTTATACAATCACGGATAACACCCGTATAAACACATCAATGCTGTAACTGAGCTATTACTAACAGTATTATCAATAGAAAAACAGCTATTGTCCAAATGAAATACTAGTTATAGTCCGACCACATTTTAAGTGATGAAAAACATGTTTTAATGCGTGGTGTGATTCAAACTTAGATATCTTACTTGATATAATTTCAAAAGACTTGAAACTTCACATGTCTTTTAAGAACATATTTTTTTTACAAATATCTCCGCTTTTTAAATCTTTTTTCTTTTAATTTATAAGAATAAATTTTAATAAACTTGTTCGATAAAAGTTTGTTGAGAAATAAATAGTTCGTTTGCAGTCTTGTTTTAAAGGTTACTATATTTCTATCAACGCGGTAAAAATTTTAATATTCACTGCAGTTGTTGAGTTTTTGGGAGTTAAAATTAAGCAATTAATTAAAAGGTAGTTGTTGTCCCTCTAATATTTTGATATGACATATTCGACAGCTTCATTCATATAAGTAATTTAGAACTGAGTTTTGATTGGCTAATACGCATTCACGCGATACGGGTTTATACAGGTGTTGCTATTTCTAACCAGTTTTCGTCATGGACTAGCCCACTGTACTTGTTTTTGAACGAACAACAGGTAAACAGCTCATATAAAGAATGTAATTCATCGATTACACTTGTTTGGACTAGAGCGACACATTTTTACTGTTTTAAAACTACAAAACATTCAAGGTCATCTTACAAAAACTGAGATTTTTGTTCCACAAGATTAAGTTATTGGCCAAAAAGCATTTTACTAAGTGATACGCGTTATCTGAATTTAGTTCTGCTCCTGATAAAACAGGTTTTATTTGATTTTTTTTTACTTAAAATAAGAAATTTAACCAAATTGTTTCAAAACATGTTATAAAAATAACAGATCTACATATAGCATTTATAAAATGCACGATCTTTTTAAGGCCACATCGGTATTCATCACTGAATAAGTGATCGGACTATATTTTAATGTTTAAATTAATGTGCTAAAATAATATACACGATAATATTGAGTGTAAGTAGCTGTATTCATGAGAAATGCGTCACAACGCTTTATACAGTCACGGACAAAACATGTATAGTCATGCCATTGTTGTAACTAAATAAACAATATTGTGGACGGAAAACAGCGAAAACGCCTACATACAATGTATCACAATAGAACGAAAACACTTCTGTCCAAGATAAATACTAATTACTGAATATTTGAATAATTGTGTCACAATATACACGAAATATTGAGTATAAACAAGTGTTATTATCAGAAAATGTGTTATAACGCTTTATAAGTCACGGACGAAACCCACATAGTCCATAGGCACTTTGGGTCAGGTATTATTATTGATTTGGTATTTTATTAACCCAATAGTGATAAATTTTGCTATTTAATTATATTTGAGAACGTTTTGAACTAAATGGATCAGAACTAAACTGATTTTATTGCTCTTTAAAATTTTTCTTAATTTTCTAGAACAAGGCACGCAACTTCAAACTTGCTTTAAATAGACTCCTGGGGTTCCCTTTTGTTTCTTCGTTTTTAAACGATATTTAATTGCCGCTGGTGCATTGTTAATTATAAATCAATATTATCTTTAGGATTTCTATTCCAGTAACACACAAAAGTAACCTTTTCTCGCGAAAAACAACACATTCGTATCCAAGCGCTGAAAACATATCATATCATTGCTGTAATGGAACTCCTACTTTTTAGCAGTACAATACATGGACAATAAACCAGACCCCCTACATACAGTGCCATAATTGCACAATAACATTTGTCCAAAATGTGTCAAAATTGCATTCGTTTTCTGAAACACTGCCGATTTGAAGCGAAATGTTCAATACGGTATTAGTTGACAAATGGAAACAAATTTGATCTTAGTTTATATGTTTCATATTGTTTCAAGTTATTCTATACATATTTACAGTATAGAGCTCGATTTTCGAATATTAGTATTGTGTTAGTCAAGACAATAAATATCTCAATATTGTCAAAATCGCAAAACAAAGTATTAGTATAACACGATCTAAAATATATCTCTATTATATAATAGAGACGTGTGATATTGAAGCTACACTTCAGATATTTCCCGCCTTATCCGGGTATGTTGCTTCATCACTATTTAAAGTGTCAAACATTTAATCAAATCGCAAAGCTCACAATCTTTCAATAAAACTCTTTACAAGCGGCTCATTTACACAAAGCGTGATCTCATTGATAAGGAAATTGTTTCTGACTATAATGTCATACAAAACTATCGTTGTCTGAATTTGGTGCTTTTTCAACGTTTCGCGTCTTGTTTCCGAACGGCGTTTGTTCGGCTTCCGGGAGAGTTGTAACATTAGTCGGATGCTGAGTTTCTTCTTGTGTCCTTTTTGCTTTCTTGCGACATCTTTGACTAAATAGCAATTGTGATAAGAAGAACATGTGTGCGTTCGCCATATTGTTGCCTAGATTCATTCTGACGGCAAGATGGTCCATTTGTAACGATGGCCAGACTCCGATTTGGTTACACATCAATCGGACCTGTAAATATGTAAAACAACACACCGAGAATTGTAATATCAAATGTAGTATATTTAGCAAATAACTATACGTTTCTTAAAAATGTGAATAACTTGTTGAAAAGGTTTAGTTGATATTTTATTTCAACACATTTGAAAAAAATGTATTCGAAACTGATGCGATGTGATTAAAACTTGAAATGATATAATGGGTATTTTTACGCATATTTAAAATTAAGTGCAAATTTTTAAACCCTTCATATATCTTATTGCGATTTCAGGAACTTTATACAATGCAACAATCTTTTAACAAAAACGGACACACTGATCCATGTCCAAATAAATTTTTTTAACGTCTAAGGTTATTAAGATCCTCAGAAACTTATGATCGTCATCACAATATCTTTATGCCTCTGTCTCTAAAGTTTTCCTGAATGTATATGACATCGCGTAATTTCGTGTTGCTTTTATTCTCAATTTTACACTTGGCGTCTGAAGCTAGCTAAGAGAAGCTTAAAATTCCAGAGCACCCGGCCTCACTTCCTTAGTGTTAAACCTAATTTGGCAGTTTACGAAAGTTATACTTTGCTTTGATATTGTGATTTAATCATATGGTATGGTTTTTTAATAATTTTACAATAGGTAAATTCTGTATAATGTAGCATTTTAAGCACTATTTGGCATAACTTAAACACATAGAAATACGTTGAAAAAACGACAGATGAATGCAAATAATGAGTTAAAACGACAAGGAATAGACCAAAAAACAGATAACGTACCAAGTATGGCGTAGTGCAAATTATGTATACAACCGATAGCCCAATCATCAAGAAAATAAACTTTCTCTCGTCTTGTATTCCGGCTCCAACCTCTACTGAACCAGCATCCGGTTTTACGCGGCGTCCCATTCGGCACATTTCGATAACTGTGGCTAAATTACATATTATGATTACTGCCATACAAAAGAATCCTAAAATATGAATAGAGTAGAAAATTAAGGAGAAATTGATAAAATGACATAAAATGACATCCCCTAAAATGTGTCTCACGGAACTTATGGTATATTAATTTTCGATATATATCGAGGTCGGGGATAAGTCGCCTAAATGTGATTTTTCATTAAGCTAGCGACATTAAAAACAATGTTACGAAAGTGAATACAGTGCATTATACTTTTTAAACAATACGTATATGTAGTATTAGTAAGGGATGTTACATCGTACGTATTTGATTGTGGTATTATAGAGATGAGGTTGTAGTATGAGTTAACTCCTTTGATTCTGGTCTCTCTCTTTAGTGTCATAAACATATGAGTATTTCAGGCAATGCATGCCATTAATCTGATACATTTTTCTATGATCAGGAATCTTTTTATATAAAACTTTGCTATCTACCTTCAAAAATGAAGAAATTAACATATCCCTGTCCTTCTGAAGATTTATCGTTGAAGTGGAAATCACACCACAGTCCGTATCCATAATGATTGACACCAAAGACTGGTAAAGATGCAATTATGCCCTTTGGAAGTTAAAAAAAGAAAATGTAAACAAATGAAAGAAGGGAAATGTGTTTAAAATGCAAATAACACAAAGAAGAAGCAGCAGCAGTAAAATTAAGAGTAAGTATTTGTAACAGAAAAGAGAAAGAATGCAGGGTAGGACCGGGGATCGAAACCGTGACTTCCCACACTAAAGGCAAGTGCTCTAACACTGAGCTACTTAGACCGTTTCATATTAAAGGTCGTGCCTTCAATATTTTTAACTTAAATACTTTGAATGAAAAAGATAATCATACCTATGTTGTAAAATAATACCCAACACATAAAGTTGCGTCTTACAATTTACAAATGTATATTGAATTTATGATAACTATTGAGATGTATATTTTATTGTTGTGTGGTAATCTCCCTTATAACAAGTTGTTTCTTGACAATATATTAATGTCCTAATAAAATAACCACGATTGATCAGCTGATACATTGATTAAGAGTTCAAGATTATATCACTAGAAAGTATCTTTTTTGTTTATGAAAAGACAAATTCTGAGTAAGGCCATTTACTTTATAAGCATGATATACTTACGGCATATCCTACCAGACAGAGGATTGTCAAAATTGTGGATTTTGTCGTAAAAAATTTTTGGTACTTAAATGGAAAATTTATGGCTGTAAATCGTTCCACAGACATGAACACAACAGTGAGTTGTGATGCCAACATCGTGAAAACCATACTAAAACCTCTGTATACACAAACAGGATATCCACCGGCTCCCTCGTAACCAAGCCAGTATGTTACAGTCTGTAGAGAACAGACACACGCTGAAATATAGGAGCACACATGTTAGTATCAATATAGAACAGACACACGCTGAAATATAGGAATACACATGTTAGAATCAGTAAAGAAAATAAACCACATGGTAAAATACATGTATACAAATACATACGACATAGTGTATACACATGTTACTATGTAGAAAAAACACTTCGTTGGAGTCTGCTTAGAGCAAAACAAACACAAGCTGAAACTAGGAAATAGTACATGCATACAACAAACAAAAGCTAGAATACGGAAATAGATAAGAGTCTGCATAGATAAAAAACACTAGCTTGGGTGTATAGTCAGTAATATGTCACGGTCTGTGTAGAGGCTACAGCAAACACTGGTCAAATGTTCATTACCGTCTGCGTGAGCAATAAAAGCTGGAACGCTACAGCCTGCTTGAAGAAATAACAACAGAATAATAATAAGAAAAACACGTTAGTTTGCTTGAAGCAATACAAACTGAAATATAGAGAAAAACTATTTGTATGGAGCGAAAAGAATAGTCTGATTTGTTTGACATACACAATTTAACATTTGGGTGAATAAAATAATAGGTAGTATTAATCCAGGGATACAGTGATTAGAAAAGGCAAAATGGATATGTTACAAAATTTGTATCTATACTTATTGCGTTAATATTTTACCGTATTCTTTTCTGAAAGTAGGCTGATCCACATTCAGACTGAAATCGCGTTTCAAATTTTATTACAGCTATTTAAAAAAAATAAAGACACAACAAAGGATATATCCTAAAATACATACGTGTAATGTTATTAGGTGACTTTCATATGAATTCAGCCATAAATGTTAATGCACTTTTCTGTCATCACTGATAGGGACATGGGATTGGTCTTCACAAAATACTTTTTATGTGATGGCATGTAATGGTTATGACTGTGGAGCGCAATATAGGGGGCAAGTCGGTTTATTTCAAACAAAACTTTAATAAGTGGCAGCTACTTTAAACACGAAAACATTTTTACATCTTATATTGCGATTTGGACATGTATTTGTGTTTTACATTAAATCACAATTGAAGTTCGACTTTACATCCACCAAGTAAATGTCGTGTATTCAGTCTGTTTAATAAAACTTCGCTTTAATTGCAAAAAAAAAAAAAAAAAAAAAAAAAAAAAATGAACAAAGATTTAGTATGGATATACCTGGAACAAGTTTGCGTTTTATAAACTACATTTTTGTATTTGTAGAAGTTTTTTTACCTTGATATTTATTTATTCTTTTCTTAAAACTGTCACGCATTCCCTTATTAGCCTCGTTATTGTGTTTTATTTTGCTTATGATCTTGTCGACGGTCTAACGGAGTCATTTCTCAATGGAATTAAACTAATGTCATCCTTTTTCAAATATATGGGTGTTCTGTCGCGTGAATGCAATTCCTCCAATAATTCAAGAATGTATTATACATTTCAATGACAATGGATTTGTTTTACTTTTGATGTCTTCAAATGAGAAAATATACAAATTTCATTGTGATATTGACTTTGATATCTAAAAATTCTATTGACAATGGCAAGGTTTACGCATTAAAATCAGAATGTAAAATCTTAAACTTAAAAAAAACTTAATAAAATCATCAATATTATAAGGTTATTTAACTGATATTGTGAAATATTGTCCCGAGTTGACTCGACATTCGCACGAGCTTGCGAGTACAAATTTCGAGTCAACGAGGGACATTATTTAACAATATCAGTTCAATAACCCTTCTATTATATAGCAAAATAAATTCCGTTTACTTCCCACGAGTATTTCATCTCAAAATACCATTTTTCTTACAATACATAAATATTGCACTAGTTCTTGTATACCAATATAAGAACTAGTGCAATACCACAACAACACAATCATGACGTCGTCAGCCATGTAACAACAATCGTATGACGTCATAAATGACAGCGTCATGTGACAAAGTGTGCAATATGAAAAATTGATTCGGAAAACCTCGGGCTGCAACAAAGTTTGCGTGCAAATATCAATATATATTGCATGCTAAAACCTCGGGATTTATCCTTTAATTTCTATGTGATGCATATATTGCTATATAATAAGGCTATTTATTGCACGCGAACACCTCGGATATTATCGTGTAATTTCTATGCGAAACATGTATTGCTATATAATAATTTTCTTTATTGATTACTTAAAATCATTTATATCAATTTCACAAATCCAAATATCAGTTATTATATTTAATCACAGTTTTAAAGTTTGATTGTGAATATTCGATATAGAAAATTATATTTACATATATTTGATAGAATTACCACTTAGCTATTCTTCATAAAAAAATTATGTCCCCCTTGCCTACTCCAACAAAAGACATTTTTAAGACCGTACTAAGACCTTTTGAATGTTAATTTCTTGTATACACATAGTTTAACAACTATATTCTGGCTACCCTAATTCCATACGTATTCTTACAAATTTTGTTTTATAGAGAAAATTCTAGCACTTTTTTTGGAAAGACCGTTTCTGTTCTTTCATCTATTAAATTAACGTTACTGTTATACAGCCGTCAACACAAAGGTGTTTAATATTTAGGAGCTATAACTACATTTGATTAGTCGTAGATGACTTGCATCCTATGATAATGTTACGGGTTTAGCCCCTGTTTCAAAATCATTCCACTCTACACAAAGATATAAAGTGAAGTTTTATTTCGAAATGATTCTAAATGTAGAGAATATATAAATATCATCTTTTTTGTTGAGCTTGAAATAAGAGATATGACTGACTTTTGTACATTTAGTTCCATATTTGGACCAACACCTGAAATTTTGATACCCACAAAAGGCTACATTTGGATCTATATGGCGACGTGATATTGTTAATCATTCTATTGTTGACACACTTTTTCTATGCAGCAATACAACTGCTTTTCCTGTTTATGGTACACTTGTCCCCAAGCTAATTCGCTATTATCGACCCTGTTGTCAATTTGTAAAGCGCGACATGATACTTCTTAATTTTATAAATTGCTGATTTAGAAATTCAGCAAACAGAAGCTTTTTAGAGGTCTCAAAATATTTTATTGTTGTAACATAGGATGGCTCTGTATCTAAAATAATCTTGAGTATATTTGACGTCTCATAGTTTCATGCTTCTTTAATTCACAGTTTTGATTTCAGACGTGGCGAGTGGATCGATGTAGCTACACATGAAGTCCTTAACTTTCCAGAGCACAAGCCTCCCTTCTTTAATTGAATTTCACATGTTTTACTTTCACATTTTTGGTTATATTCCACTTTCGAATGAACATTAAACAGATTTTTCCTATGGAGTATTTACTCGTCTATTTAACATGTTGATTGTGGTATGCTTTATTATAATATAGGGTTAATTGTCTTTTCTCCTTTTTGCAATGTCCCTTTAACTTGTAACTGTACCATTTGCTAAAAACTGAAAACAAAGTCTATAAGGGGACACTAACCCTTATTGGAGTTTACAGGGCATTTCTTTCCGGACAATGAAGGTGGCAAGTTGCGTTGTTGTGCTGTATTGTTTAATGTCGTTTTGAATGATTTTTTAAAACATTGTCTCAAGAACATGTTGTCTTGGCTTGTTCTTCAGTACATAATTGTATTATAGATTTATAAAACTTGGAATTTAAAGTGCTTTGAGTCAAAGATCCACCTTCTACAATAATATAACTGTTTCAACATGTTAAAGCAAAATGTCTGTAATGAGATTTCTTGTACTTACAGAATGTATCGATACAACGTACAAACAAATGTAAATTATCTCTCAGTGTCGTCTTCTGTACAAACATATTTTACTTAAGAAGCATTCTTAATTGCATTATGCTTTGATGTTCGATTCATTTCTGAGAATGTAGAGACCGAAATTAAAATAACAACGTTGCTAATTTGTGTCTTTATCGAAAAATAAAGTTGTCAAACCGGAAAAATCAGCAAGTGTATAATAATTTCTGATTAAAACCCCAATTTCGAATTGATATAAGACAGTGTTTTTGAAAATTGAGAAATGAATGTTTCTGAAGAAACTATAAAATAAACTATTTCTATACTTCCATTAGCATCAATATATTTTCCTATGTTGTTTGTGTCTTTGAAGTTTATTCGAATTTTTGTTTCTTTCTTCTTTTCATTATCAGCTTACGTTATAGTAACCGAAGGGATTCGTGGAGGAATACTATTAACACACAGATAATAACTTAGACTTAATGCAATCGGGAAACTTGAGACTAGAGGTCGTCTAGGATTATTCCAAAATAAGGCATTCCAGTCTTTTTGGGAATAAAGACAATTCTGCGAATGAGAAAGAGCTGTATTGATTAGAATAGGACCTTGTTAAAGTTATATATATATATATATATATATATATATATATATATATATATATATATATATATATTGAACTGTTTTGAAATGGCGTTCATAGTCAATATGAATGCCAAACATCGGCACGACAAACTGAATAATGCGCGCTATGATTGGTTTGTCGTGCAAAGATTTGTCATCTTTAAACAACCTTGCTAAATCGGAAAAGTATGACCGTCAACAATAGATAACAACGATAAACGTTTGAATGTTTTAAGAGTAATGCATCCTTTTCTATATGATGTATCTTATTTTGCGGATAGGCTTGCCTTTAGACAAAATTTATAGACCGTTTGCCAATTTAATGTTATTTTTGTCGGCACATATGTATGTACATGATTATAAAAAGAAGCTTGATAAAGCAACATCAATCGAAACATTCAAATGTGCATTAATCTATGATTGTGACAGTTCCTTGGTTTTAAAGATTATAAAATTATGCTACACCATCGAGTTGTGTGAGAAATCACTTTAATTTAGTTTATAACTTGCAATTACTTGTGCCACAATTATCACCCTTTATAAAATTCAGAAGTAGCTGTCCTTAAAATAAATTAAATTCTTTCTATATTTGAGCAGATGCTATTGAGTAAAATTTGTGATACTTGATAAGAATATTTAAAGAGAATGTTTTTTCGGTAATTAATAGTTACCTTAAAATAAGAAATTGACATAATTGTATCTAAGTTCAAGCGTTAGAATTATTCTCGTTATTGCTATACAAAGACAAATCTTTTCTGCGCCTGAATATCATGAAGAGAGATTTAGTGTTCCTTTTTGTGCGCCTAAAATGTATATGTTACGTTTATCGCTGCTTAAAAGACAAACCTTGACTGAACGGAGAACAAGTGACCTTTGATATCAGTGAAAAAAGTTGAACTGAACTTCCACCCTAATGAACCAAAAACAGCTGAAAATCCAAGTCATAATTACCTGTATAGAGTCTATTGAACTAGTATGAAATTATGTTCTAGTATGTTTGTTTTAATTGATTTCTTAATATTGATTATCGTTTTGCTACGCAGCAATGGTTATTTGAAATTTACCAGAGGCAATTAGGACTGGAATGTAGTCGTTTTGTTATTTAGGAAATCACCGGCGTTATTTTTTATAATGAACTCATATTTGTGCAGACAACTTCCCAAACCGTTTTTAATGAACTGGTGTGTGGTAAACAACTTTCAATACCTCGTTAGATAACCACTAATCTTTTCAAACATAAGTTTTATAAGTAAATTATTCTTTGTGAAGGAAATCAGGTGAAAAATAATAAGTAATTGAGTTGAATATATAATACAAGCCTACCTGATTTGATAACAAACTACATTGTATCAGTTTGTTACAATTTAAAAATATTAGGAGCAATCGTAAAAATGTTTATGCTTCATTGAAAAAAATTTAAATCTCAATTCGTAAATTTCAGTCAAGAGCAAGAAGTTTTTCTTAATGAATGGGGCTGGTGCAATAGAAGAAGTTTTTGATATGATAAATCCCCCATATTTAGCATCCTTCAGAATAAAAATATTTTTGGTATTGCTTTACACTTTATTTTCGCGACATGAGATGTCTATCAAAGTAACTTCGCGACGTGACTTTTTCGTTTTATCACATTGTGAATTGGAAAAACATGTGAGTAAATTCTAGAAAACCTTTACATATCATTGTTCCTACTTCATACACATAAATATATTATACTGTGGTAACCAAGTCGCCCAAATTATTTTCTCGATTTTTATTGACTTGCGAATTACGCGTCAATTTTATTACGTCGGACACCATTAGAGCTTCGAACCAACGACCTCCCACAAACGGCGCGATCATTTACTTATTGAGCTACCGCAGTGGTACACAAAAGAAGAGTAAATGATCTGAAGAAACTAAGTTGGCGCCAAATTACAAAGTAAAATCCAATCATATAGACGCAAACTAGCACTGTTACGTTTTACAACTTTTTTTGCGCCATGAAGTTAATCACTAGACATTATATGCAACAGACAAAAACGGAATGCTACATGGACGGTCGGAGAATCAAATAGAATTAGTTTGCCTTTGTGTCAAAGAATCAAGATTATAAAAGATAAAGCATATGATGTTTGTGACCTTGACAATAGACCAAGTGACACCCAACGCCACATTTAACTTCTGTCATACATCGAGAACAGCAAACGTGTGAAAAACTGTATAGGTGTTTAACGATTACCAAAATACTGAGCCAGCTTAAAAACTAAGACCTTGACCTTTGACTCATTGACCCAACATTAAATTTTGGTCATCTACTCCCGTCACCCATTAAAACTTTAAAATCAAGCTGAACGAAATCCGTGATTTCAGCTAAAGTAATAAACGTATTTTCTTAAGTATTTAATCGTGTCTTTTTGCACTATTGTGTCTATTTTGAAATTATTCGATAATTATGATTCAGGTTTATAAGTATACCGTAAATCTAGCAAAAAGTCCATACGCAAAAAAAGTTTTATTCTGTAATCAATTATACACCAGTTTTAATTTTGCAGCACTAGACGGCCGTTTCGGAATACAATTCAATTACATATTATACCAGTCTTAATTTTGCAGCACTAGACGGCCGTTTCGGAATACAATTCAATTACATATTATACCAGTCTTAATTTTGCAGCACTAGACGACCATTTCGGAATACAATTCAATTACATATTATACCAGTTTTAATTTTGCAGAACTAGACGACCGTTTCGGAATACAGTTCAATTACATATTATACCAGTCTTAATTTTGCAGCACTAGACGGTCATTTCGGAATACAATTCCTCATCAGTAGTGCTTGGACCAAAATTATGAAACCAATTAGTAAATGAGAAAAGAATCAAATTAATCTATCTTTGGCATGCTAAATCAAAACATGATAAGAATGAAGAAAGAATGTTTAAATGACAACCATGTACACCAAAAACAATTAAAAAGAATACACGTATTGAAATAAAAACAGATATAATTTCAACACAAGTTTGTGTAATTTAGGTAAAAAAAACCAATAACTTCATCAATTTTCACTTATTCTTCTTAAAGTCATTATAAATAAATTTCTGAAATGTAAAAAAGGCACTTCCCTATAAAACCAAACGATTCTTACAATTGCAAAATCCAAAGGCAACCTTTTTATATATAATTTACTTTCAACATTTTCTTGTACCATATTTGACAAGTTTAATAATAAAAAAAACCCATACTAATCCATGTCCGAATCACAATCTAGAATCGAAGCAAAGTAAAAATTTTGGAACTGACAAAGTAGGTTAGACACGTGAACGTCCTCCAGACAAGTGAGGCTGGGTGCTCCGGAAGCGTAAGGACCTCCTACACTTGCCACGTGTGTAATCAAAACTGTGTGAACATGGAACTATGGGACCACAAATATATCCAGGGCAATCCTGGACACAGAGACATCAAACTTATCAACAATATTGTGATGACGGCCCTGAATATTTAATACATTAAACAAGTGGTATATGACATACGAGGGTCGTTCAAAAAGTCTTGTCCCTTCCTGTAAACCGTAAATAAAACACCGTAATTTATTATATTGTCACTTGTCACGGGTGACTGAGTTCATTCCCAAACATGTGGAACATATTTAGATTATATATGCAAAAGAATTAGTTTTGTCTTGCCATATTTTCATCATAACACTCGTTACACTGCTTGGAAAATGACGGACATGACAGGTAAAAACATTATGGAAATGAGAAGCTTCATGAAAGCCTGTGCAAAACTCGTTAAATCTCCTAAACAAACATTCACTGAAATGCAAGATGTTTTTGGTGAGCGAAAGCTGTCATATAGGTCCATCTCACGCTAGATACGTAAATTTAAAAATGGTGTTAACGACATTTCTGATAAGGCCCGTTCTGGAGGACCAAAACCAGCATGCACCAAAGAAAACATTACAGAAATTCAAAAACTGGTCAATAGGGATAAAAGGTTGACTGTTAAACAGATAGCTGAAGTCGTTGGTTTATCAATGGGGGCCGTACATTTCATTCTCAGAAAAAAACTAGTCATGAGAAAGATTTGTGCTAGATGGATCCCTCATTTGTTGTCAAAAGAGCAAAAGCTCACACGGGTCAAAATGGCTAAAAGCTGCTGAAAATATATGGTAATTGTAACAGCAGGCGTCTGGCTGATATAGTTACAGGTGACGAAACATGGGTATATTACTTTTAGCCACATAGAAAGATAAATAATAAAATATGGCTAACCAGAAAAGGAAAACGACCTGAAATTGCAAGGCGCACTCAACGCACAAAGAAAGTTCTTTATGCTATATTTTTCAATAGTAACGACATAGTTGCCCAAATTCCCATCCTTAAAGGCCAGGGTATCACGGAAAACATTTATAAAAATAAAATTCTTAAGAAAATGAAAAAAAAAAATTATGAAAAGAAAAGACCAAAGTCAGGAATTCGTGGTATTCGGTTACTCCATGACAATGCTCCTGCTCACAAATTTAAGTTGGTGACTGAATTTTTGTACAAGGAACGTGTTGTTGTTTTACCTCATCCACTTTATTCATTTGACCTTTCACCGTGTGACTTTTATCTCTTTCCTAAACTTGAGAAACACCTTTCTGGTCGTCGATACAGATCTCGTTCATCGCTAGGTTCAGCAATTCATTAGTTTCTCAATGGTATATCCAAAAAAGAATATGCAAATGTATTTAGAAAATGGATCCAGCGTCTTAAAAAGTGTGTAGCCGTTAAAAGTGATTATTTTGAAGGAATAAAAATAAAATATCATAAATAAAACGTCTTAATTTGTGTTTTTATTATGAAGGACAAGACTTTTTGAACGGCCCTCGTATTTATTAGAACTAATTACAAGACCCAGATGCAGATAGAATATCCCACCAATTTCCTTTGGTTACTATATTGATGTTTCTCTGACAAAACTGTTGTATTTCAAGGAATATGAATATTATAAATCAAACACAAGCATGTCCAAAATGCACTGTTTCACCAAATTGTTTTTACAATGGATATTGTTTTAAATAATCAAATGTTTTTTATACCTTATAATTCATGCGAAAGAAAAATATCAAATTTCTGCTAGGTGGCGTTTATATTTCATGCACTTAATTAACAAAATATAGTCTTACAAAATATCATCGTGGTAAAAATAATAAAAAAGAAGTATACCAATCCATGTCCAAATTACAATGTCAAAGCATTGTAAAAAGTTTGAAACTGAAATTAAATTACCAACGCGAAAATAAAAAATAAAAAATTTCTTACCTCCAAATATAAGATCCACAATGGCAAGAGTAAGTGTCAATATTTTTGGTACAGTCATTTTCGAGCTACGTTTAATTGACCATAACAACAAACTAACAGCAACAATATTTGATATTGTAATCCACAAAAATATGCCAATCGCCGACACAGCCTTATCGTGTTCAATAACGAAACTAAAAGTTTGGTTTCCAGACATTTTTTTTTTGTAAAAATTGTTCCTAGATCTTAAAAACTTGATCTCGAGATAATGATTTAATGTAGATAAATCCTGGACCACAATTGTTCCTTGATCTGGTTATCAGTAAAAAGATCAATACTATTATACATGTATTATATTAATATATATTAATAAGTTGAAACTAGATATACAGTAATATTAGAAAGTTTTGTTATTTATATAAACAGACCCAAAAAAGTTTGTTAGTATTATAGAAATGTAACAAAACCTAACATTTATTTCCCGTGGTTAGATAGAAATTGCAGAAAATTCTTGTGTTAAATACGCTCTTAATAGAGCAGCACACAGCCAATGACGTTTTATCTCAATTATGACAGCAAAGAAAGGCTACGATTGAAGCTGTATGACAAACGTGATCACTCCAATTTTTCCATTGTCAGCTTTTTCTGTGTATCAACATTCTTCTGGTTTATTTGTTTTAGTTAATACGCTATGATAGAGTTTGTTCCATCTATGTGACTTTTATACCACGAAACAAGCTGGTTTTCAAAAATGTTAACGCAGGAATATTGCCTAGGCTTATCGAAGCTAAACAAGTTTAATGTCCATCACCAGAATATTATTGATAAGTATGATGTATCTACATTTGACATCTCATAGTTTCAATTTCCATTCATTCTCACTTTTGATAACACGTGACTGGTGTACTAGCGTACTCTTCCGGAGCACCCGGAGGCCTCACTTCCGTGCTGCTAGTACACGTGTTTATTTTAATTTGCCAGTTCAAGGGGTTCCCTTTGATTTGGTATTGTGATTTAGGCACTAATTGATTTGGTTGTCATGCAAGATAGGTCTCAAGTTCGAAGAGAAAGAATCTGATATCACTAGGATTGTCAACACTCTTAATGAAAGGGATATTTGTTTAAGATATATGGTATAAAGAATATAACGTAGTTTTGATCTCCGTCCTCTTTATATTTCTCTTCCCTCATATTCAATATAATAATGTGAAAAAATAACTTGATTTGTATTCAGTTTATGGCCTATTGCTTTGGAGGAAACAAGATTCCCGACACTATTGGAAATGAATAGGAACGGACGTGCAGCTTATTACACCGATATCACTGAACAGAAGAAAAAGATCATTACACCGATATCACCGTATGGAGAAAATGGTTTCATTTTTATGTATTTCTGTTAGAAAGTGGGTAAACTCAGTTAGTGAGCTTGAAATAAAAAACACGACTGATTCTTCAAGTTCTGCTGCATATTTAGACTTATACCTGAATTATGACGCACACGAAAGGTTACATTTGAAACTTTATGACAAACGTGATAACTTTAATTTTTCTATTGTCAACTTTCCTTTTTTGCAGCAATATACCTGCTGTCTCCTGCTTATGGACATGTGTATTTGTTTCCCAATAATACGCTATGGTAGAGCTTGTTCCTACTACGAGGACTTTGTACAACGAAGTAGCTGCACCGGCTTGCAAATAAATATTGAATCAGGGATATTGCAAGCCTAGGCTTATCAAGGCCCTCAAAAAGGCCATCAAAACGTTTATGGCCGTCATCAACAGTATTGTGTGATAAGTTTGATGTCTCTGTGTTCGGATATCACCTCCGCTCTTATCTTGTTTAATTTTGTTTTAATAAATCATTACTTTAATTATTTTATGTTTAATTAATTGAATTAATGGATTATTTTTTGTCATTGAATTCTTTAACAGTACTATCAGCGGCGTGGAAGGGCCATAGGGAAAAAATAATTCGTTGGCTATTTAGGTCGGACCAATTTGTAAATCATTCGAACAAATGACCAGCATGTTTGATGTCGATGAGATAAAGATTCTAGCTGATCTAGTCTCTCTTTCTTTCTCATTGTTTGTTACCTCAATATTTAATGTGTAGGATGTTAATCTAAATTAGGTTATATTTCCCAAAATTTCTATAAATTGGCGGATTATGCGTTTACTTCCTACATATTTATGACATAATCTTCATAATACTCAGTTTTTGAAACAGAAACCATGATATATAACTGTAATTTCGATTTTTGATAACACTGCATTTTAAGACTATTAAGTGAGACCCATGATATAATTTTTCTTTAAGCTAAAAGTACACTTATAAAAAAAACCAATTGACCTGTTACCAATTACATTTTCTAGAACCAATCAATGAGGAATGATAATTATTATATCGCATAAGGCATGCTTAATGTTGTTAACATTGTGATATTCTGGATGATTACAAGTGGAATCAAGACAACATTTTGATAGGTGTTTGAGTCAGAATTGCTGAAGTGAGTAACCATATTACTCAATTGAAACTTCGCAAGACTCAAGGTCACGATCTTGTCCAGAGTGCGCATGTAAAATATGGAAGTAATGTGCTGCATGATAATTTGCAAAATAATTCAATATTATTGTTGTTGGTTATATTCCTATAGTTTGGCACAAGGGTTTAATCTCGCGAACAATAAAGGCGTTAATAAATGGCACTTGAAAATTATAGACCTGTTATGTTACTTCCAACGTTTTAGAAACGCTTTGTCTACAATCAAAATGATTGGCTTCTTTAAAAACTTTTTTCCGAGTGCGAACAGCAAGGATTTCAGTCTTGTTTGATCTGCATAACAGCATCATTCAATTTGCAGGAAACTATATATAGTAATTTAGAGCGGCTATGTAGCAAAGTCTTTCTGGATATACAGAAAGCACTTTGACACTGTATGGCGTGAGGGCTTAATTGTTAAACTATACCGTTTAGGTATAAATGGTTAATCATGGTATTTGTTAAATCAATGCCTTGATGATACAGTAAGTTCCGTTATAGTAAATTATGTACAATCTGCTTGGGTTCCTGTTGCCCAATGTGTAAGACAATGCAAGGAGGAGTATTATCTACCTTTTTGTGACTTGTCTTCATTAATGATTTACTTATACAAATAAGCGAGTGTAACTTAGGTGAAAAACATTAACCCTTTCGTTATGGTTAAACTTTACAAAGCAGTGGTTATTCCGATTGTATGATATCGGTGCGAACTATGGAATATTTTAAATAATTCTGAAATAAAAGTTATGGATAAATTTTAACATTTTGCATGTAAAAATATTTAAAGTATCCCGGTGATAACTAGGTCATACATGTATGAATCTATGTTAGGTTTATACAAGTCGAGATTGACAGAAAAAAAACTTATTTTCTTTGAAAAGTTGTGTAACATGAACTGTTATAATCTAACAAAACAGAGTTTTATTTATAGACTATACTCGTATTTTGGTAGATCCATCCAAGAAACAATATGGTTTTATTCCAGATATGTGGATGCTACTTAAAAAATATTCACTGAACACTATCCTAGACTTTCTTGGTAATAATGTTTTCCTTTGTCATGCCAGTTGCTTATATGCAGCCTTGCTCTTGATAAGTGATGAGTTCTAGACTTTGGTAACGGACAGATTTGGTGTTCAACATTTAAAATATTTATCAGACAATGAATGGAAGTTATTTCTATCGTTTCGATACGATGCATCTATAAATCACCGATTATTTACAACAGACTAAATTATCTTAACGCTTAGGCCACTGGATCATTTGCCAAGCTATTCATCCTTTATCAGAGGCCGCGGTGGCCTAATTGATAAGACGTCAGTCTTTAAATCCAGGGTCTCTCACCGCTGTGAGTTCGAGTCCCGCTCGGACCACATGTGGGAAAGTACATTTTCCTTGCCATTGGCCTTTACTGATTCACCTGGTATCAGTATAACGGACTGTGGAAGTGGTACGCTTGTCTGCGGCCTACTGACTCTGAGAGCTAGCACGTTATACGTCGTGATTGCGCTAGTACAAAGCAGACCATACAACACACTCGCACTTCACATGCAAACACAAAATTGTTCATAGTTTAATTCATAGAGATTAATAAAAAATAGTTCTCGTCGCGAATAGCTGAAAAAATACTGATGCGGCGTCAAGCAACATTCAATCAACCAACCAACATCCTATATCAGTTATTATCGACACATCTGTACTATGTATATACGTTATGTGTTATAATTTAATTAATTTACAGTAATATTAGAGTCACTTTGTACATATAATTATTTCTTATGTTAGTTGATGTTTATAATCTCTTAAACAGGAAATAAAGTAATAATGATGAGCTAAAAGTACACTTATGAAAACAATAATTGACCTGTTACCCGTTACATTTTCTAGAACAAATCAGTGCGGATTGTTATTTATTGTATTTATAAGGGTTAAGAGTACAAAACCAGATTCAGTAATGGAAACTTCTTTCCATTACGCTATTCACATTTGTTATATCATATTCTGTACGCTTCAAGTTTCTTTTAGACAATGACGCAATATTAATATATAATTACCAGATTATAGCTTTATCAGACTTATAACAATATCTGAACATCATGTAACGCAGTTTGTAACTTATAGAAAATTTCCTTCCGAAATTATGCTCAATTATGATCTTTTAATCATGTCACGAGTGTATCGATTTGGGTTTTAATGAATATTTTATATGAAATATAATAAGGTCATTAATTAGTCACAGTATTTAGTCTCAATGACGACCAGCATACAAACTCATATTTAATGATGGATATCTATGTAACGTTACAACAGCTAATGATGTAAAGATGAGCAACTCTAATTAATATAAGTTTGATTCGTATTCAATTTTACTGTATCCGTTAATATATATACAAAAGCAAAAATACACTGGGAACTGGAAACGCACTTAACGCTTTATTACATAAGTTTCCCCGTGAATAATATTAAGGATTTCCTAATATACATAGAATTGTCAGATAAACATTGTTGATAAAATTATCTGGTTCTTAAATTTTAAAATTTCTAAAAAATCTAAGCTATACTTTATCGCTTAAAGTATTACCTTCTTATATAATATTTCTTATTTATGTGTTTTTGTTGTTTTCAGAATATCAGAATATTTAATTTCAATCATGAAAATGTATAAATATATTTCATTTTAATTTTTCAAATAAAAAAAATCTTATAAGTATTTTTAAAAGTAATATCAAGCCTCACTTTTTCGCCCAGTTGCCGTGCCGACGTTTTTTGTACATTCCAAAATATAACGATATAGGAAATGTAATCAAACGTTAAGGGCGTTTGTTGTTTCTAGTGTTTTTATTAACTGATACAGTAACACTTGCTTATGTATCAAACTTAATTCTACTTTAAGGTCCTCGCCTTGGTTTATATCATAATCTATTTTTCACACCCGACATTTTATTGCCCAGAATATAAATATTATAAGCCACTTTACATAAGTGAAAAACAATTATAGTAATTTTATTTGACAGTGCAGTTAGCGCTGTTGTATTTTAGCGTTCCATTCTAATGGGCATCATTATTAGTCACGTATGCTGAATTTTAGCGCAGTTTTATTTTAGCGAAAAGCGCCAAAATAAAACCGCCGCTTAAATATTACGGTTTACAGTATGTCAAATAATCTTTCGCATAGTAACCCAGTGTTGCTTATTTATTATTTTGTAAATCATGTTACCAAACAGGTAAGGAAGGAGGAAGGGACACCTTGTACAAAATACTATCCATTAATCCGCAGAAATGTTATTTTGGCAGTTTCTGGTATTATTGACAGTGGCAAACAATTTTATTGTAAAACACTTGCAAACGATTGGAAAAGGAAACGTAATATGTACCTTATGTAGTATAAAGTAACGTATGAAAAAGTGAAAACTACAGTTCGCTTATTCGCTTGTACATTTTGTGATTGAAGGAAAACAATAAATTTGTTGTGAATAATATCGAGGATTTCGTATGTTGTTTTCGAAATAACACAATGATTTTTTTTCTGTAATGAAAAAGTATAGATGCATATAATACTTTTATACTTTTGCGCAACAACAAATGCATTAATTAAATGTAACTTTTTTACCGTTAATCCATATTAGGTTCCTTTTTACCAAATGTTTGCGGGTGCTTTACAAAAGTTGTCTTAGTGAGGTTTTCAGGGGATACTTGTTTTTCCGGAGCATCAGACCTGATAAATGTGGTTAAACTTGGGTTGAGAGAACAAAAGTAATGGAAACATCTTTCATTTACGCTATTCACGTTGGTTATATCGTACTCTGTGCGCTTCAAGTTTCTTTAAGACAAAGATATTATCGTATTTCGCATTATTGTTATATAATTACCAGAATATAGCTTTATTAGACTTACGACAATACCTGAACATCATAAAACGCAGTTGTTACCGTATAGAAAAATTTCTTTCCAAATATGCTTAATCGTGGATCGAGATCTTTTATCATGCCACGAATGTATCGATTGGGTTTTTTATAATCATATTTTTTCTATTTGATATAATGTTGTCATACTGAATACTATCATACAAACTCGTAGTAAATGAATGTCTTTGGCAATACAATGTCTATTTTACATTACACACACATGAACAGCTAATGATCTATACCAAGGTGGGTAACTCTTACTAGTTCTAAGTATGATTCGCACGTAAGTGCTACGGCATTTGCCAGTTGTTACCTGTGTCAAATATCTTGACTCAAATGTACATTATTTAGTCTGTATATAATTTACACACCCACAAAACAATTTTATGTTAGCAGCCACAACTGTCCATTCTGTAATGAATTAATTAATATCGGCACCTCTTTTAATTCTTTCTCTTATAGGAGGACAGTGTTCGGCTTCTCTATAACATAACAAATAATATCAATATTTCACTGGTAAGGATATAGAGAATACCTTTTCAAGAAATTATGTTATTGTCGTTATTGGCTACATTTGGAAGTTCTCAATCATCATTTTTGTCTTTTAATTTCGGAACCGGTCTGGGACGCTTCCATAGTCTTTTATGTACAGAGGTAACATTCAACATTGAAATGAAAATGTACATGTAATTAGAGAAAAACTAAAAAAAATAAAATAATAATAAACGTTAAAAAAGACTAGCGAGCTACATGCAGACAATTCATTATTTTGAATGTATATCAATTGTCGCAAAAGTTACAACTCTAACTGGTAGCTAACTATAACATAAACTTACTTATCAAAAATAAACGTACTAATCCATGTCTTTAAGCATGTATTGATGAAAAAACATAGATAAAAAGACACTTAAGCATGCGTGTATAAAAAAGACACATAGATGAAAAAGACATTTTAGCATGTATCTATGAAATTGTAATTCCAAAAGTTACAAGATTACAGATAGTGACACGATTCACGATTTACGCCTTTCAGACTATCGCTGTTTTTCATAACCTTGTTACATGTATTGCAATATTTTGAGTAAAACACTAATCACCTTGATTTATTTTATACTTTTATTGAAAGCATATCCAAGTGATCAAATAAAAAAATAGTAAATTTTAAAGTGTCTTATAAAGCCTCATGACAAAGTTACATACATATATAAGAAACACATTAAAAATACATACAGTAAAATAGTTTACAAAATACAAATTTATTATCCACAAACAGACTGATACATGTTCAAACTACAATCCCAAAAATCATATTAAAACTTTAAAAACTAAAATTTAATGCTATGTGCTCCGGAAGGGGTTAGTTCGTTTTGTATAGATAGCTGCATCCGCAACATTTGAAATCGATAATGAAGGGAACATGAAACTATGAGCTGTCAAATACATTCAAATAATTTTGGATAAAGAAATCATACTTATTTTTTGAGAAACGTCAATTTTATATCATAAAATTTCCAGTAATGTAAAAATGATTCGAAAGGATGCTAGTTGTTTAAAGCAATGAACTAAAATGCTCGGAAATATCTTTTATGATTGTTTTTAATACAAACTTATTTTTCTAATCTCGGTAAACATAAACGTTCAGGGTTTAAGTGAGAAGGTTATATATGTACTAGGGGGCGCAGGACTTATGAGCGAAAATTAAAAAACTCATAGCGGACATCTGAGCAACGACTTAAGTGGACATTTTAGGGACAGTTCCAATCTACTTTCTGCTTCAGTATGAAGGTTAAACAGGATTAAGCTGAATATTTGTGAGAATTTAATTAGAAAAATGCAAATAGTGAAGTCGATCGCAAAAGATTTACAAGTTCCCTGGAATTTCAATATCGGGCTAAAATATGTTGTTTTACTTTTAAGTTTTATCCTGTAAATTTTACCAAGTTTTAACAGTGTTATGAAATGTAGTGCTAGACTGTTAATTGATTTCATAAATCTTAATTTGGCGCTTTTTGTAATAACAGTTTTTATTAGTTCAATTTTTTTTTCAAATGCTGTCTCCATATTTTGTGGAATGTTATTGAATATTATTTGTGATGCTTATGTAGGTTAAAACGAGGTATTGATATAAATTTTATCCTGTAAATTTACCAAGTTTTAACAGTTTTGTGAAATGTAGTGCTAGATAGTTAATGGATTTCATAAATTTTAATTTGGTGCTTTTCAATAACTTTATTCTTCTCAAAATCCTACATCCACATCCCCAATGGTGAGCAAGGGGCAAGAAAAAAGGTCGCGCAAATGAATTTTTTCTCAAATGGGTTAAAACTGTCTATTATTTCGTCGCTCAAAAGTCCGTTTATTTTCGCTCTTTTTGTCCTATGCTTTCGCTCAAATGTGCAACGCCTGTACTAGACAAAGTTTATTGAATCTTGTTGAAAATTTTGAGTCACTGATTTATATTTTCATCAATTATTTTTAACAATAGTTTCTATTAGTTTACGTTTGAAACTTATATTTTTCAAATACTGTCTCCATTTTTTTCTGGGAATATTATTGAATATTATTTGTGATGCCTATAAAGGTTAAAACGAGGTATTGATATTTAAGACGACAAAGTGCGTAAGAAATGTTCTGTTTTGGCCCGATATGCCTGATATAGGTTATACCGTGATCGTATCAGTATTTGATTGAATAGATTATCCATTGTTTTTAATGTTATTGTTATGTGCCATATGTGAACTAATTTGTCATAAGACAGATTTTAAGATTTTTTCCTACTCAAACTATATCTGTTTATGTGTTAAAAGTTACGTGTATCAACGATCTTAAAATCATTTAAATGGTCTACGTCATTTTCCAAGTAAATAGTTTGCCATATTTCTTTATTACTAGTATATTAACCATTGATCTACATTATAAATTTAAGATGACGATTTACGATAAGTGTATGCAACAATATTGAATTCAAAGAATTTTGACAAAGGGTTCGTTTCATTGATAGACAAAAATCTTCAATTTTCTGACGTTATGTTCTCGGAACATCACTGATAATCAAGTTTTGATAGTGTAACCATTTAATGTTTTATTATAATGTAATTGAAATAGAATACGCTAGAAGAAACTCATGAAAGCCTCCTTAAAGATGTCTTTAAAGAGACAATACGGTGTGCTTTAATGGGGCTTTAATGTGTCTTTAAGGAAATATTCAAAGATCTATTAGAATTCCTTAAATTATCTTAAAGGAGGGAGTTAGTCTTGAATTATTTATTGTTGTCAGTAATGTAACAAGTCTCTACAAAATAAACGAATATACAGGTTTTACACAGCATATAAATTAAAGTATTTCAAAAATAGAAATTTTTAAAAAAAATGACCAATAGAGTTGCTTCCGTTTTGCTACTTTAAGAACTTATTATACGCTTTATTAAGCATCTTTGACAATACATTGTTTTAATGTTTTATTGTTTTTTTTCTAAATTGGCTGTCTGTTTTTTATTGAATCATCCTTTTTATAGATGTTCAACCACATTTTTCTTTATGAAATTGAAAAGCGTAAGTAAAACCGTCTATCACTACTTCAATATCTTTCAAGACCTGACATTACATACAATAATTTTGCTAATGCTAAAACTTACACTATTAAAAATTTTCAGTCAAATTTTGCATTTTCTATAAATGACTGGTTGCTTTGAGATCGTTTAACTTATTTGTCAATTTCATAGTTTTTACTGGATTTTAATTCGGACTTGGATTAATATGTTTGTTTTTTATTTGTTTAAGATTCGCATTTTATGTGTAGTGTCAATTTCGTTATTACAGAACCAAATATAAAGATTGTAAACATAGCTAATTCGCTATCTTCACTATGTTCAATTAAACATAATTTTCTTTCTTAATATTGTCACTTATACATAGTTAGTTCGCTATCCTCACTATGGTCAAATGAGAACGACTGTGGATATTAATCACACCAGTCTGGTTAGGTCGCCCTGGTACTCGTATGATATTCAAAGTGATTGTGTCACTTTTTGTCAGACGAACATTTACCACGCCAGATACGTAACTAAAATTATTATCGATGACTTCTATTTTAATATCCCGAATAAATTTGTTATTATGGATGACATGAAGATGAATATTATTGTCTTGTGAAATAATTGAAGCTGACACATGGTACAGTCCGCTGACAGGACACGTGAATAATCCACTTGATGTATTGTAACCATCACCCATCCGCCATATTGTCTTTCTGAAGGATAAGTTTTGTCCAACCTTGACCGGTGTTATGCCACTTGGTTGAATTCGTTTGTAAATCCAACACCGTTATTAGCTGTAAAAAAACAAAACTAGACTGTAACTTTTATCACTGTGAAAAAACTGTAAATGAATACATTCAAACCTATGCCCCTTCCTGTTGTAAATGTAAGTATTGTTTAAGCCTGTGCGTCGTGAGAAAACTGCGAATATCTCATTTGAAATGGCATAGCATGCAAAAAGTGATTTCTTTAAGAAACAATTCAATTTGAAATATAAACATTCAGTTCAAAATGCCGAAATACTACATATTTTCGTCACTTATTATGAGTGGGTTGCAATTTTACATAGATTTAGAAAGATATCATTTACCTCGTCGTTATTTTTCAAATAAACAATAGATGAAATTGTACATTAACATATTTCTTTGTTAAAATCAACATCTATCTCCAAATAGCAAACAAAACGTAATTTATAAACAAAATTGAAATAAAATAGATGCGAAAAAAACACAAAAAAACCCAATAAAATCAAGCACAAACATACCAAGACACGTCCAAATCGGAACATATAGATGTAAACTTTAACCGTTGAAGTCTAACAATAATGCTGTCACCAAAAAAAAAATCTGTTCCTAATGAGATAGTCTTACCCTGTTGTGTTTATAAGGTGTAATTACCTGTTCTTATCTCGACAATATCTTTTTTAATACTTTGGACAGAGTCTATTAGTCTCCTTTCGTCTTTTTCTACTGTAATCAAACGTTGCACCAAAAAAGCTAAAACGTTTTCTTTTGCATTTTCCACAGACTCTTGATGAAATTCTGGAATAGTAACGGACTTAACATAACACATTAGCACTAAAATACAAACATTTGGTAGGGAAGACATCGTGATGATAAATGATGCAACATCTGGCGTGCATTAAAAACCTAACTATATTTTTATCAGAAATCAATCATATACGATATTGTTTAAATGGAGTTCATTTAAATATGTCCCGGATCTGAACGATTGTTTTACTTATAAACATCATGTATAATACCTGTCGAACATGTGTTGTTTGTGTATTTTACATAAATAGCGAAATCTGCCTGTCTAACATGTTAAAACGTCAAAAATAGCTATATTGCCTTTTTGTAAGTAGACATCTAAACTTTGTATATCAAAAAACAAAAGTTATATGAAATTGACAACGTGAAACATATACATTGTAATAAACTATATCATATACGGTTAGAAAAATAAATTCAAAAGACATAGCAATTCAATATATTTAGTCTAAATGTCGAACATTACATTACTGTAATATTTAAACCCGAGTTGCATTATAGAATATTTTGGTCAATTAAAAGGCTTCATTTGAAACTTTATGATAAACGTAATAACTTCAAGTTGTCTATTGTCAATTCTTCTTTTCTATGAAGCAATACACCTGCCTCTCCTGCTCATGGTGTATTTAATGTCCAATTATTACGGTATGGCAGAGCTCGTTCCCATTACGAGGACGTTGTACAACGAAGCAGGCTGCTTGCGAATAAATTGTTGATTAAGGAATATTGCAAGCCTAGGCTTATCGAAGCCCTAAAAAATTATGGCCGTCATCACAGTATTGTTGATAAGTTTGATGTCTTTGTGTCCAGGATTGACTGGATATATTTGACGTCCCATAGTTCCATGTTCCTCTTACAAAATTTTACACAGGTGGCGGGTGTAGCTAGCTAAATAGGAGGTACTTACCTTTCCGACCTCACTTACCTGGTGGAAGTTCATGGGTCTAACCTGACGTGTCAGTTCCAAAGTTAGATTGTGAATTGGACATAGATATATATGGGTGTTTTTTATATAAATGTAACAATAGGATTGTACCATAACTATTGGTATATTTGTACTTTTGCGTTCATATTGCAAGTTGAAGTGAGTTCAAAAAATTAGGTTAAAATAACTATGTTATAAATATTGAATTTTCTTTACTATTTTACTGTAGGTTTGGGGTTTATATAAATATAATAGTTCAAGGTACAAAATGCATTACTGTAATTGTTGAACATTTAGGCTGACAAGAACTTCGGTGTCAAAAAGTATATTATAGGAACGATGAACCTGTTTCGACAGTGCATTTCATTTCCGCAATTAGACGTTATCGCTAAAAAATTATTTCCGCATTAAAACGTATTGTTTTGCATTGCTTTTTTCATTTCTGCATTATGCTTGTTAAATACTCCTTCCGATGACCAGATTTTAATCTGATTTCATTTGTCCACTACATGAAGATAAACAGCTATGATACCGCAGCTGTTGTTTTAAAATCAATTAATTCTTATTACGCGAAAATGTACATTGATTTCCAAGTTTGTGCAATTTATTTTTATAAATAAGACACACTATACTAAACGTTAATTCGACATATTGCATTACACGTATTGCACAAGGTATACATATCACGTGTTACTTCAAATGTAACATGTACAGTGTCATACAACAAGTTTTTAAATTCTCTGAAACAAATACATGTATTCAAAAATTATAATTATAATTTGTAAATTGAATATTTCATTAAATTTATCATTTGACATCTGGTAGAACAACAATGATCTGTTAAGTGTGTGTCGACGTTTATATATGTCATGTGCTGATTTTGATTTTTTATCAAAATAATGCATTTAGAATCAGCACATGACATATCTTTATTTCCTCCTCTCAGGGAGATCAGTTAGAAAAGATAGAAAGGTAAGGAACTAACAAAGGAAAGTTAGAAAATCAAATGTATTTACATACATGTAAAATGAGAGTATATGAAAAAATGTCCTTAAAATGACAATGCGACTGTACAGCTATTCAATAAACTGGATTCAACTGCTGATCAGCAAACACCTTCGTTTGAATTTGGAACACAACATCCTAAAGTCCAGCATATCATCATCAATATTATAGCATCCTCTACACCCGAGTTAGTTTCAGTAAGTAGCACTGTTATTAAACTGTCCTAATCTATATAATTTCGGACACATACCCTATCTATAATGTACTTATGTTTATGCACTTAGATAGATTTTTAATTTGTTGTATATGCATTTAAAATGAAATATTTTTAAAAAATTATTTTTTTTTGCGGATTTCTCTGTATTTTTTAATTTTCATTTAAATATTAATTTATCAAACTTTGTATCAAATAAACGATAAAAATATTTTTCAAAGCAAATGTATATTACTATGATAGTTTCAAAATGTCGCCAACACGGTAAATAGATGTTTACTGTTATGTGCAAAACGACTGGGTAAACTCTAATTTTATTTGGGAAACGTATGTAAGAGTTACAGATTACACAACCTATGCACTGTTCAGACGGGGCAGACGGAAACACGAACGTAGCCAAACAAGCACTATAAGTGCAGATTAAAATATTACAATGAACACGTACATCAATATTTAAGAATAAAATCCCGGATCCTTATCTCTTAATATTGTAATGTGATATAAAACATGTTTCAAGCTATTTATGTCAACTAATATACTATAAATTGTATTAGGATGGCTGTGTAGGCAAACAACAATGACATGTCCACTTGACCTTTCTTTAGAAATAACCATATATGATGGTTTACCAAACATATGGGTCGTGTTAGGATTCGCGGTTAATATATCAACAATGTACCATCCCGTAATAAAGACGGAATAACACCCGTCTACCCGACACATGAATGGACTGTCACATAATTAGTATTTAAAATAAAGGTCAAACGGACAGACCAGTGTTGTTTGCCTACAACATATGTTCTCTGATCAAATCAATTGTATATAATATATCATATGTGTATGACTTCAGTATTGTATGACGTTGTCATAGATTGAACAGCCATTTTGCGTTTTTGTGATGTCTGCAAAGTGTCAGACGAATTTCAACATATATCTCCGTGCTATCAAACCATCAACTAAGTCCAGTACAAGTATGATGTCTCTATATACAAATGTGTCCTGTATATGTTTGACGTCCCATATATCCGTGTCCTTTCATTCCCAGTTTTGATTACATGTATGGCGGGTGTGCTCACCCTTCCGGAGCACCCAGCCTCACGTGTTTAACCAAATTTATCAGCTTCAAGGGTTTTACTTTGGTTTCGGAATGTGGTTTTCTTTGTACGTGAAATAGTATTTTTGATTATTCAAGACGAATTCTTGTCAACAATATTTATTTTTATTAACATTATTGTTGATTTTTAAAAAAAAATGTGATTAGATAGTTTTATGTAACAATTGTACAACTTGGAATAAAATACAAATTGAATTTACACACCATTTGCAATACGTAAAGTTTTAAAATATATTTTGTGTCCTAACCTAGTTTCCAGTTACATAAACTCTTATACTATCGAAAAAAATATACCTTCACCTACTCCTGGAATCGTGACGCCAATTTGTAAAACTAGCGCTCTACCCTTTCCCTAAAGGTATCGCCTCAGTCAATATGTATATTTTCCAGTTTATACAAGAGCATACACGTATACACCAATTAAAAGTATCTCTTTTATTTTGAAAGTTAAAAGCGATAAATTTTCAAATATTGTCAAAACCATATAATCGGGTATTACTACTAAACATTCTTAAAATTTTGTATAACAAATCAATTTCCCCCCATCCTGTTTAAATTTTACAACACAACATGGCCTTTTTGGAATACCAGTAGTCAGAAAACGACCAAAAATCGTGAAAATCTAAATATTTTTCAGATGTTGAAATTAGAAAAATAGAAAGACATAAATTTATTTTATCAAATTTACCTAAGCCATTATGCATAGGTTTTTTTTAGGAATTTTAAAAATTTAATAAGCAGATAGTTTTGATGAACAAAGTTTATTTGACAATACAATGAATGGTTTCCCGATACCCGGGGATGATTAGTCCACCAGCAGAGATACCAGCCCGTAAGTCATTACTTAACTTGTTTTAATTTTTAGACGGCTAAGATTTCAGCTTCCCTTGACGGTTTCTGTTTTAGTCAAGGACACGCATGTGTATTTCTATGTTTTTGTTTGTCATCAAATTAAAAGAAGGTGCTCATCCTTCCGGAGCACCCGGCTTCACTTCCCTGGTAAAAGTATACGTGTTTACCTAATTTCTCGGTTTCAAAGTTTTTACTTCAGGATTGTAATTCGGACAAAGATTAGTATGTTAATTTTTGATGTATGGTATTTGTTTGTCACCACATTGATAAATTATCTAAATTATAGATAACACAACATGAGTTATTCCCCATTTTATTTACATCGATGATGAAAGTTATCATATGTAATTATACAAGTAAATTAGTCATTGTTGTAAAGTGTTTTATATTTGGGTTTTCATCCTTGACTTATAAATGACTACAACCCGGCATAATTATTAACCTTTCTCACATTCCATCTAACGTATTGTACATTATTCCAACATTATATATTATACGGTATATTTCGATGTTTTGCAATTTATTTGTCATCACATTGCTACATTATCTAAATCATAGATAACACAACAAGAGTTATCCCCAATTTATTTACGTCGGTGATGAAAGTGATGATTAGGGATTTAATTTGGGTACTCATCTTTGCCACATCTTTTTATTATAACCCGACTTTCTCCATTTAAGACCATGTATTATATTTTGAGTTAATATACTAGTATTCATTACATTTTCGATATTTTGTATTTTGTTTGTCATCACTTTGATACCTTACCGCACCTCAAGTACGTTACTTATTCAACATTCATTTACTTATTTAACATTGAATAAATAAATTAATGTTGAATAAGTAACGTACTCGAGGTCGCCGATACATTATCTGAATTATAGATAACAGATCATCGAATTATTACATCGATGATGACAGTTATCATATACACGTACTAGTATCAAATGTACAGCGGAGATAAAGTAACCGCTGTTGTCTTTATACAACTATTGTCTTTTGATGACCTGGGTATGAGATTATTTGGATCTGGTAAAATCATATCACAGACCTCGGTGAAAATTACTTTGCTCCCATATCCACCGGTATCAAAAGACAGTGATTGTTTTATTATATAATACTTAAAAATGACAATATAATACCTAGTGTAATCAATGGTTCTAGTGTAATCAGACAGCATAGCACAATGATATGAGTTTTGGCATTATTACAGTCTGTAAATCTTCTTTTTAAATAACTTTTCATTTGTCTCACTCCACTAGCTGTGGATTTTTTTGTAATCACATCATTGAATGCCAGAAGCCCCCTCCCCCTTCCATTGAGATATCTACAGATGCAAAGTGGTTAAGCTTCTCGTTTTCCACTATTTAATTTTTTTTGCCAAATCATTGTCCAGGACGTGTTATATTTTGATTGGTTGGAAAAATATGAGGTCAGAGTTTCTGTAAAATCCCTATTCTTTCTTTACCGAATACTGGTTGGCCAACTTTCTATTTCTATTTTTAGTGTTTAAATGGACTTTTCTGAGACATATTTCATTCAACATCGCTATTTAAACCACTGAAATTGACCAATCAGAGAACAGTAAAATACTTAGTCATATAATAGAGTTTTATTTTGGTGCTAATCTGACCATTTTACTATAACGCTTCCTCTATTAGTCTCATGTATTGTATTTTGTAATTCGGTTCGCCTATGGTTAGGGCGTTTACCTTTAAACGCAAGGCGTCTCACCGCTGATTACAATCTCAGGGGCCCTCAAGTGCGAAAAGGATTTTCCTTGTAGTTTGCCTTTTCCTGATTGGCGCCAGTATAGAGGACTAAATGATACACATCAAAACGGGCGAGTGTAATTGCACTCTCAACGTCGCACACGCAAATAAGAAGCACGTGCACAATCTCATGCATCAGATGAACTTGATCAAACAAAAATGTGTTTTCACGAATAGCAGAAAAATTTCTGATAAACAATATTCATTCATCCAACCAAACATTATTTTATACAAAGGCATTCAATGAAAATCATAAAATCACTTTGACTTTGGTAAGCAGCCCAAAAGAATTTATTTACATCACTACTTACGCCAATCGTTGTTCAAAAGCAGCGATGTTTAATGCTTGTTTTTCATTGGTATACTAATATATAAAATAAAATAAATAAAATAAAAAAGAAATGGCAATATTAAATCACGACTGCGTTTCTGTATAAGCCATTGACTACGCATACGCTATGCTTACTTGTGTGCACGTTTTGCCATACAATTTGTCATGATGTTTCTACAAGATTTATCGCATTTCACAGCAGACACCTATTAAAGGAGCATTTTTAAATTTATAATGTATTAAACTCACTCTGATCGTGAAACTTTAACTTAGTTGCTCTTTATGTACGGTAACTACATAAAGTTTAACAAACTACGCATTTCATTTAATGACAGGAAGATGTCTAAGGGGGATGAAAGTAGGGTCAAAGTTGGTTATAAGCGGAAGATAAATGTACACGACATTTCCTTATAAAAACCAGTTTAATCCCGAAGCTGTTTAATGATGGAATAAATAGGCATACATAATTTTGTGACCATTTTTGTAAAACAAACTGCTGATCATAAGTTATAAAATATAGGGTCCTCAGCGAGAAAACTCTTTTTGCTAAAATTCAAATACAGTTTAACAAACACTGAGCGAAAAGAAATACTAATACATGGAAATATCTATTTTTTTTAAATGTGGTTTTAAGAAAACTAGACAATTAATGCCGAGGTCTTCTACTATTTACCAACCTTCTAAAATACATCAACAATTCGTGGTACTTCAATACTTAAGGCCTTTCATACTAATGCAATTAGCCAGGAATATAAATTTTAGAAGACCCAGACATGTATTTTCCAATGATAAAGAATTTTGCCGCGGTGGACCGAAACATGTCGGATCATTATATATTATACATTAAAGGTGTTTGACTATTGAATGAAGAACATTGCAAAATGACCTCACAAATTCGTTCTACCAATAACCATTCCTATTAAATGAAAATAAATTTCGGTGCCACTGGATCTCTGTTCAATGAGAATATCTTGGAAACTGTTGTGAATCCAGATTCAAGTTGACCGACGACGGATCCGGACAACGACAGAAAAAAGTGACCGCAATAGGTCACAATGAGCCTTTGGTATGTGGCCTATAAATAGTAGACAATACCGCATACGGTAGTCATCATATTATTTCCAGTGTTATTGAGAGAATGTTCTAGTTGTAAACGTGAAAAAGTTTTTTTTGTACACCTGAATGTACTAGTGGAATGTACCATGCACAAACTGTTTATCATTATTGACCTTATAGGTACGTTTATCTTGTTTTTATTTATGAATTAAATAACATGTGACTACTGATCACTTAAATGACGTATAATATTACATCATGGAAATCCCATAAATGTATAGATGTACACCTGATGCAATTTTGTCAGATTCAGTTTGTGATGACATAGTAGCCAAGTATACATCTATTTGTCTTGAATACGTAATTTGAAACATTTTAAAACACAAAAATGTCAAAGACCATCAGCTGCTGTTTTTGTCTACGTGTTATCTCAATGTACTTATTGAGCTTTCCTCAAGTTGTGAATTCACAATGGTTAAATTTTAAGTTAGTCTCCGAGTTCACGTACAAGTGTGGCTTGGGACGATGTAAAATTCTGTCGGAATACTGTGATGATGATGGGAGTGGCATACCACAGTGTAGCTATTGTAACAGAGATGTATGTAATAGTGATCCACAGGATTACCCGGACTGTAAACTAGCATGTGACTGTGAGTATACTTCTCTTTTTTAATTAATTTTACTGTACCGCTATTGTAGCACAGCTAGTAGAGTGCTCGTTTCGTATGTGGTAGATTATGGGTTCGAACCCCGGGATCATACCACAACTAAAACACAGGATATGTATGTCTTTTCGCCAAACACTCACAATTTAGAAATGAGTCACGAAGTCCATTGAAAGAGACCTGAAAACCCTATACCCCGTGTCACGGTAGGCTCGTCATAAGTGAAATATTCTTGACTGGGACGTAAAAAACAACCAATCAATCAATCAATCAATTTATTTTCATTGCGTTTTAGTATTTAATGTAGAAAATGACATTATTATAAAGTATTAGTGTTGCTTTCGTTAAATAAAACTTTAATTGTTTGTAATATAACATTTACCGTGTCCGAAAATTCTGTTAGTTTTAGTATTTTTTCTTTGTTCATCAACGCACCAAAATCATGGACTTTATTCCTAGCATTTATAATTGGATGTGTTCATGATCCTGGTATTCTGCTTACTACAGTAAATGAGTGGATTAAAAATATAACAGTGTAACTGGAGAATGAAACTTTAAACAAAGTCCCGGATGAGGTTTGAACCACTCTTGCGCGTGTCATTCAGAACCGTACTTGATCGCCTACTATCCACCTAGACCGCTGTGACATGAAAAAGGTTAGAATGGTTACAGGTAACGTTGCTTGTTCACAATACGGCCCGAGATAAAAGTAACATTTGTTAATTAAAGATCTATATATTTTTTCAGACCAGTTCAACAAAAAGTCACCAATAATGACAACGTTGACGTCAACTATGATCCAAACGAGTACAGAACCACAGCCATATAACCCAACAACAATTCCATCACATACTGTGTTAACAAACCACAATCTAAGTGACAAAGGTAAGTCAAACAATAACACTTCATAGATCAGTTACTGATTAGGGTTTATTAAATTTTATAGAAATCATACACAAACATACCAATCCATGTTCAATTCATAATGCCAAAGCAAACTAAAATCATTGAAACTCGAAATTTAGGTTAAACAAAGAAAGTGAGACCGGGTGCTTAGACGATCGAGATTTATAACAATGATCAACAGTATCCCATTATACAACTGCAATTGATCAATAATAATAATAATTCAATTTTACCTGGTCATTATAGTTGAGTATATAAATTTGTCACTTTTGTCAATTGTTTAAAATCACATCATTGCTAACACGGTTCTATTCCATCGAATATTTTAACTTTCTATTTAAACGTACATATTATCTTTTTCAGAAAGTGAAAAGATATACATTATATTAGGAGTCTTCGCCCTGTCAGTTCTTGTCATTGTAGTGTTGCTAGTAATTCTTTGTTACTGTCGACTTTCTTCAAAAAGTGTATTTGCCCAGAAGAAAGCAGACTCTGTTAATAATCTAATGTAAGTACTCTTATCGCCAAACGTTGTAATATTAACTAACCAACATTTTTATACCCCCGCAAACTAGTTTGAGGGGTGGGGTGGGGTGGGTGGGGGGGGGGGTAAATGAATAATCCTGTCCGTCTGTCCGGGCCATATCTCAGCTGCTTTGGACGACTGTCATAAAACTTCACATGAATAATCTACATGGCCCAAAAATGTGTCATGACCTTGAACCAAGGTCATTGAACAAGGTCATGTCGTAAAGGCCAAAGTCGCGGGAAAACATTAAATGTTGAGAATCGGGTATTTGGCTCTCAAGAGACAGTTCTAGGTAATTATGTAATTATTATATTGTATTTGTCTACATTATTTATTAATATTTATTTCATTTTATCACCTCACGTCACTGGTGGACATTCACGTGTTGTAATTTTGACATGGAATGTATTTGATTTGTAAGATTTGAAGCATTGGTAAGCTGATCAATGTTTCCCTTAGTAGTTTCTATGGGCATTCAAACATCTGAAGGGTTGCATTATAGGTTAATATTATCCATGAATAATATTTTACGTAATAAGCCATGACATTTATTCCGCCAGATAGATTTTACCATCAAATTACATACTCCCGGACACATTTTCATCTGGATGAAATTATCGATCACAATTGCACCCCTGTTCGCGAAGTAAATCGCAACAAGAATAATAAATATGTCTCATATGGGTATACACGTCATTTAAGAAATTTTACTCTTCTTAATTTACATTTAATACTGGAATTTCAGGAAAGAAAACGATGCCTCCTATCAATGCAATAAAGATGAAACCATTGTCATGGGTATTGATAACAAAGAGTTTGTGAACGATTTAGAACACCAGCAAATACAACCAAAAAGATTTCAGAAATTTCGAACACATCGCAGGTCAGTGATTTAAAAATATCTAGTCATGATACATAATACTTAGGCATGGTCATTAAGTATTAATAATTCTGTCACAATAAGTAGTTAATTAGTACTACTTCTATTATTTCTACTAGTTATAATAAAATCAATCTAAATCAATGAAAATTATAAAATCCTGCGTGATCATTGTTATGGAATGCCTGAGTCACATTATATACTTAATCTAGGATTAAGTTACTTAATCTAGGATTAACGCTACTTAATCTTGGATTAAGTAACTTAATTACAATGAACGCTACTTAATTGATTTTCTCGTTAATGTGAAATTAACCCCAGTTAAGTGACTAAAATCAATTAAGTACAGAAAATCCAAGATTAAGTTCTCCTAGAAATAACTTAAGTGCTTAATCTAGGATGAAGTAACTTCATCCTGGATTAACGCTACTTAATTACTTAAGTGTAGTTGTTACTATTTTGGGAACATACTTTCCAGATCGGGATGTAACGTACAATTTGATTGGTTCATCCTAGGAATATTACTGATAATGGACTTTAAATGCTTGAAACAATATTTAAAAGTAATTAAATAGATAAATTAAAAGATTAATAAAATAAATTTATTTATTTATTCAATTATTTATTTATTTGTCAAAATGTTTAATCTAATTCAATTTAAACAATAAATATATTAATTAATAATTAATTAATTAATTAATTTATTTATTTATTTATTTATTTATTTATTTTTATTTATTTATTTATTTATTTATTTATTTATTTATTTATTTATTTATTTGATTCATCGTAGCAATAGTGATAGTGAACGTTAAATGGACCTTAAAGGCTTTAAACAAATCAAATATTTAAATATTTAAAAGTAATTAAATAGATAAATCAAATGAATAATGAAATAAAGTTAATTAATTTATTTATTTTTTTATTTTTTAAAATGTCAAATGATTAATTTAATTCATGTTTAAGAATACCGGTAAATATATTCATTTATTCATTCGTTTATTTATTTTTTATTTATTTATTTATTTATTTATTTATTTATTTATTTGATTTGATTTGATTTGATTTGATTTGATTTGATTTGATTTGATTTTATTTTATTTTATTTTGTTTTGTTTTGTTTTGGTTTATTAAACACAGCGTATTTTTAAATACGAGAGAGAGAGAGAGAGAGTCAACTTGTTTCGTTGACGAGGCATGGTGTAAAAACAAATTTTGATAATGCTAAAATATATTTGGGATTCAACAGATATAAAATCTTTACGTGTGAACTTATGGATCATGAAACAAGATAACGGTACCCCGCACTATTGGCCAGTTTAATATATGGGTACTATATTGGCCATTTAGTATATGGGTCTATACACGTGCATAATACAAGGTGTCATACTGTCAATTACCAAAAGAATCACATACATGTAATTCAATGAATGGTTATGTGTATTTGTTGTTTTTCTCAGAGACATATGTCTGTTTTTCTTTACCAGTCTCGCAGTCATCGTTAGATTTTTTAACAAATAAAAATGGTTATAGATAATTTTTATTTCAACTTTTTAAAAAAAAAAATTAAAAGACCGCTGGCTTCATATGGATTAACGGTCTCGGTGACGAGAGAGAGAGATATGTTTGTGTTTTACTGGCTAAAACGTTTTTAACCCAGAGACTCGAATCTAGCAATGTCATCCACAAGGGTGCATTTTAGTCCACTCGAACACCGAGTCACCCAAACATGCAATGGATTTTAATAAAATTAATATTAAATTACCGTAAAAATTGAAAGAAACAATAAAAATAAAAAGACAAATCAGACGGAATATAAAGAATCTATGTGTGTGTGTGTGTGTGTGTGTGTGTGTGTGTGTGTGTGTGAAATTGCAAAAAAGGGCAACGTTTTTCTCAACGACTTTTCAGTAGTGCGGGAGAATTAATATACAATCATCTATATGTAATACTTAATATTTGGAACAGAGTATTATAACTTGAAGATGGCATTTCCGCCTCTCTCTCTCTCTCTCTCTCTCTCTCTCTCTCTCTCTCTCTCTCTCTTGCAAGCCTATTCCACAGTCTACATATCAGAGACATATGTGTTTTTGTTCATATGATATAGTATATTCACATATTATGCCACAGCCTAAATCCACTGATGATTGTTAAAAAATGATTAAGTATAATCAATGATTAACACAAATTCAAAACATCAATAAAAATCAACATATCATTATCAAATCCATAGTTGCATTTCCGTCCTCTAGTCTGTCCATAAATACTGTGGTATTGGAATCTCTAGATAATAACAATAATAATAATATCATCATCACTATTACTATCACCATCATGATGGTAGTGATGGTTTTAGTGTTTTTAGTGAATGTGGTAATGATGATGGAGGTAAAGGTGATGAAAGTGAAGGATATTATGGTATCATGCCTCAAATGTTTCTCTATGTGGCGGAATTTAGCCTTTTTGTCGCATAAGAGTGTCCTCTTTATGCGCTGAAATTCCCTGCATAGACGTTTTGGAACACGTTTATGCGGCAACACCGCTATGTGGGGTGATACGAGCAATTATTGTATTACCTCTCGTACTATTTGACAGAATGATACGATATATATCTCTTGTGTGATAAGAATTCATATGTGGCTGTACCAAGTTATATAATTATGTGACACAAGCTATACCATCGTGATTCCGATCTTTTATGTGGCAATACCTAGTGGTATGTTACGGACAGAGACTGTGATATAATCATTATATTAATGATGAGACTCCTGATGCTACTATAGCTAGTGCTATGTGGCAGAGGGAGATAGTGACATCATGATATGAGGAATTATTTGGCTACCCCTCGTACTATGTAGCAGAGGGAGATTTTGACAGAATGATAGGACTCCCTTTGTGATAATACCAAGTTCTAAGTGACAGATAGAGACTGACCGAGTGATGCGACTCCGTATGTGACTAACTAGTGCTATGTAGCTGATAACGAGTGTGACTTTATTTCTGCCCATACTTAGTGTTTTGTGGTGACTTCATTATACATTCCTTATGTGGTCATGTATATTGTTATTTAGCAGACGGAGACTACTGTAACATCTCATAAAATGGCACAGACTTCATCTGCAATATGCAGATGGTATATTCACACACGAGGTTACAGACTGATGCTGCAATCACAATTTGTCATAGCTGTTTGACACGAACACATATAGAGTGACATCTTTATTCCAAAGTCTGCATCTTGCAATTACACAGGGCATTTTGTATAGAGCAACTGAAGCCGCATCATGACGTTACCGACTATCGTACGTCTAAAAATATCACATAGTTTTAAAATGGCATGTATGACTTGCAGCTGTAATCACATATATAAAGTTGCAGTGAGATGACAAAGTTTTTATTTACCGGTACAATCACATATGTATTTGCGCATCTACAGGAATATGTCGCACAACATAAGACACAGGGTCGGATTAAGATTGCATATATCTTTCACATATGATATCTATATTTGCCACTAATCATGTGGTATTAACACGTACAAAGTAATATCATGATGTCACAGTATATATATATCTGTCATATATCATAAGATATGGCAACATAAAGAGTCATTTAATGATGCCACAGTCCATATCTGTCACATATCATAAGATATTACCAAATAGGAGTCATTTAATGATGTCACAGTCCATATCTGCCACATATCATAAGATATTACCAAATAGGAGTCATTTAATGATGTCACAGTCCATATCTGTCACATATCATAAGATATTACCAAATAGGAGTCATTTAATGATGTCACAGTCCATATCTGTCATATATCATAAGATATTTCGAAATAGGAGTCATTTAATGATGTCACAGTCCATATCTGTCACATATCATCAGATATTACCAAATAGGAGTCATTTAATGATGCCACAGTCCATATCTGTCACATATCATAAGATATTACCAAATAGGAGTCATTTAATGATGTCACAGTCCATATCTGTCACATATCATAAGATATTACCAAATAGGAGTCATTTAATGGTGTCACAGTCCATATCTGTCACATATCATAAGATATTACCAAATAGGAGTCATTTAATGGTGTCACAGTCCATATCTGTCACATATCATAAGATATTACCAAATAGGATTCATTTAATGATGTCACAGTCCATATCTGTCACATATCATAAGATATTACCAAATAGGAGTCATTTAATGGTGTCACAGTCCATATCTGTCACATATCATCAGATATTACCAAATAGGAGTCATTTAATGATGTCACAGTCCATATATAATAATAAGAATTTGTTTTATGTCTATATTTGTCACATATAATAAGATATCAACACAAAGAAGTCGTATCATGATGTCACAATCTACATCTGCCACATTTCTTAAGATATCGCCATATATAGTCATTTCATGATGTTTCAGTCTATATCTGTCACATATATATATATACTATACGATATCAACCCATAAGAAGTCGTTTCGTGATGGCACAATCTATATCTGCCACAAATCAAAAAGCCTTAGCAAATTCGGTGAGCAACCTCAATGTCAAAATCTCGACCTACCACATGTAATGAGGTATTGACATGCCAACTTGTCAACAGTAATATATTAATGGTCTGACAGTGTGTCAAAGAATGGTTAGGAATCGGTTGCGGGGTTTCATTTAAGGCCATAACGTCCATATGTTGGCCCGCGACTTACGCAGTGGCAACGCTAATGTTGAATGCAGTGGCTGCTTTCACATGCGCCTAGTCGGTTTCGTTTGGCCTATTGGAACGTGTGTTGTATTCTCTTCATGCTTTTATTGTCAGAATGACGACAACATATCTATCGACGATGTTTTGAGAAGAAAAAAACACTTATTACCATAAGTACAGAGACAAAATAAAGTAATTAATAAAAATATAAAACAGATTTTATGAGTAAATAGCCACTTTTTCAACAATTTCAAATATAATGTTTTCTGTATATTTATAGTGTGACACCACTGATCGATTTGTTTATAGCTAAGTGTATTGTTGGATATGTTGTCCATGATATAACCTTATCTTGTTCATATAGCACAGATGTACCAATTTTGATAATAAACAATGTATGTGGTAATCTAATAAATTATAAATTAAGAAACTAACAAACAGTTGGGGTTTTCAATCTTATATAAATAAATAAATAAATAAATAAAAATTTTATTTTATTTTATTTTATTTTATTTTATTTTGTTTTATTTTAATAATTATTTGTTGATCACAATAAATTTGCGTGAAAATAGTTCTCAAAGATGAATTTATTGTAATCAATGAATACTAATTAAAATCAAATCAAATCAAATGAAATGGAATTTATTTATTTATTTTATTCATCATTTATAAATAAATAAATACAGAAAATCAAATAAAGTAAAATCATAATAACAAATAAATAGTAGCAGAAGTTCTTTGAGAATTATTAAACACAAATTTATTTTAATCAATGAAAACTTATTAAAATAAAATAAAAAAGTATTTATAAGTATTTAATTTATTTTATTTTATTTTATTCATTTAAAAGTAAATAAATTAAAAAAAAATAGAATAGAGTAAAATAAAATAAAATAATTAATTACAAATGTATATATATAATAGTAGCAGAAGTTCTTAAGTATTATTTTAATGTAAATTCGTTGTTATCAACGAATTCTTAATACATAAAATAAAATAAAATGTACTTAATGATTTATTTTTTATTAATTAGATACCTTTTAAAAAGTCCGGTTATAGTATATTTGTGTTAATGGCTTTCATTGGCTGAAGTCGTCAACCCGTTTTTTTTTATCCAATCAAATTACTTCATCACTTAATCCTGGATTTTCTCTACTTCATTAAAATTGCAGTGTATAACTTCACTTAAGTAGTTAATTCCACTTAACTGTAGTTAAACATCTAATTAACATGAAGCAGAGACAATGCATTTTCTCTCACTTAATTCAACTTAAGCTGAGTTAACTAGAGTTAAGTTAATTTAAAGTCACATTAATGTGCTTAATCCTAGATTAAGTAGCGTTAATCCTAGATGAAGTAACTTAATCCTAGATTAAGTAGCGTTAATCCTAGATTAAGTAACTTAATCCTAGATTAAGTTAATAATGTGACTCAGGCATTCCATACATTGTGATACTGGTCAGATTTTGTTTAACTGGCCTGGCTAAAGTTGACTGAATTTATGACACGGGGAAGCGTCTGTTTATGCGTCCGTGCATAAACTTAAAACTTCTTAAACACAAAGCCACATTGTACCAAATTTGAAAAGTGCCCTTGTTTAATGTAAATTAAAAATCTATGGCCATTTTACATTGTAACAAATATTCAAAATTTCACGGATTGTGAAAATAAAGTGTTTATTTAAGCCAATTATTTGAGAGTGTTACGTGTTCTATAAAACCGTTAGGACGAAAAAAATTGGTAAAGGAGATCCTTAGTTTAAAATTGATTCCGGAAATGCTGTCAGGAATTCAAAATGGCCGCTGTTAGAATAAATACTATAAAACAAAAATGTAGTCACTACTTACTTAAAATAAAATTCCTCAAAAACTCAAGTATACTCCCTCATGCAAAGTATTTCCGTAGCTAAATTTGGTAAAATATATTTTGGTCCTTTAAATATTGTTTCAATCCCTTAAAGATATTTTGGTTTAACAATTTTGGTCCAAGCACTACTGATGGAAAGTTTATTCTGAAACGCCGTCTAGTGCTGTAAAATAATGTAGTTATACACGACTTAGTTCTTTTGGTAACATTACACGTTCTCACTCTTAATGTCCTGCAGCATGATCTTACCCATTATTAGAAAGCAGAAAAAACTTGCTTCTTCTTTTTACAATATAATGTAACTTCCTGGAAACTTGTTCTTATATAGGATTCTTAATCTACCGACGTTTTTATCCATTTTAACTGATTTTTAATTGATGTTAATTTAATATTTTCAGAAACCCTAGCAATACCTCAAAGACATCAGTTAAAACTACGGAAAGTGGATACATTACACTTGATAATACCCCACAGATGGAACGGAAACCTAGTCAAAGAACAGGTAACTATGATTTAGCCGTTTGTTTTAAAAAAACTTGGATATCGTTTGCATATATTTGATTCACTGTTGAGTGAAGTAAGATTTAATAAATGTAAGCGTAATTTAGGGACTTTTTCTGGTTGTTGGAATTTTACACACTATCTCTTTGACATTCTATTCAATATTCGTTGGTTCATATAATCGTGTTTTTCCAGAAACACTAATTGATTGTAATGGTATACTTAAAAGTATTATTTTGGTGGCAACATAGGGAGATTACCAAAAATAATTTAATTGATAAAATGACATTTGGAAAATTTGGAACATCTTTATCTATCCTTTGCCTTTAGTTATATCGTTTTACCCTACCTCTGACTAAAATATATGGAAGTAATTGGCTAAATCGAATAACATGACCAACTCGGTATCATTCCGTATATAGCCGCACGCGCAAAAACACTGGATCAGTGAACTCAGGTAGAGTTACGCCCCCTGTCTAACGTAACCGTCAATTAAAATGGCGACCGTAAATAAAAGTTTTGCGGAACCTTCTGCAGAAGATATTGATTCAAAACGCATGAAAATATAATAATGGGACATTGACAGCCAACGAAAAGGCTGCTAGACTTCGTTAGTATGCTAAACTTTAGTATCCGTTTTATTTTGCTGTATACTTTTATTGCAGTCAAATATATTTCAACTTTTTTCATCAACATCGACAGACTTTTTAATCTTTTTTTTTCAATAATGCCGGCTCATCGGTAGGGTAAAAAAGGCTAACGCCTCACCCGTTATCTTTTCTAGTGACCCTGTATCATTCCGTACCGGACACTTACAAACCATGTAACTTGTCATTGAATACTTGTCACATATCATTAAAGTTGTTGAAATCATACCGGTACACCTTCGCCTAATATTTTGTTTATAATCAAAAGATACATTTTAATTTTATAGAGAGAAATGATGGCATATTTGGCAGAAATGAAACTCATGGAGGCAGCATCATTGCAAATCCACAAGCAGAGGCTTCATACAAAGTCAGTGATGGGGTCGTTAGTCCTTCCGGAAGCTAGACATGATAAACGAATGCAAATCTGTCCCAAATAACGGATAACAATGAAACTCATGGCATCGGCATCATCGCAACTCCACAAGAAGACGTTTCAAACAAAGTCAAAGATGAAGTTGTTAGTCCTTCCGGAAAACACGATTAGCGAATGCGAATCCGTTCAGTAGTTTCGGTTAATTTGAACAACGATTGACTCTTGATCTCAAATGACACAGTCTTTGCTATCTTTATATAAAGTCATTTATTTCATAACTTTTGTCATTGGTTATTAAAAGCATCATTATTTATCACTTAAATATAACTTTTATATATATTCAAGTCAAAAATGCATTTTGCGCTCTTAATAAAAATTGATGTTTCGTTAATAGTATGTTTTTAAAGGAAAAAACTATATTTGAACAAAGAAAATAAAGATTTATATATGCAAAGATGTCTGTGTTTTTTAATTATAATAAAAAAAAATTAAGAGTATTTCTGAACTGTTGTTACAACGGGTTGTTCGCTGTGTAATCTGTATATCTCAAAAGCGTTCGAATCGAATATTGAAATATAGGTAAACATTACATCTCTTTAAAGTATTCTTCACGGTTTGACATACATAGATTTATTCAGACCTCCGAGGCACTGACTGACGGCTTATCCAAGGATTAGTTGGGGCGACGGACAAATAAGACTTTTTAAGTTTTGGAAAGAGGAAAAAAGCACACTGGGCTAGAGCTGGAGATTATGGTGAGTGTGAGAAGACTGTAACTCCCCTTGACTTCAAAAATTGCTTCACAAGCTCAGATGTATGTGATGGAGCATTATCATGAAGTAAACGAACATGCCTAACTCCTGACACAGGGAGTCGTTTTAGATAACATTTCTCAAACTTTTAGTATATCATCTTGATACAATACGCCTTACATATCGATCTATCGTATACTAGATTGTAACTTTAAACGATTCCAGATTTGTTGATTGTTATTTTCAATAATTCGTGACCAGACCAATTTTTGTATTAATCTCACATTGTAAACCTAGGTTTATAAAGGCCTTTATATGTTTTATGACCATTTCGAATTGATGATCAGTATAATATCTCTATGTCTAAAGTTATCCTTAGTAGTTTGACGTACCGTAGTCTCATGACCCTTTTTACTCAATTTTTATTACACACATGAGGGGTGTGGCTATATAGTTAACAAGGGATGCTTTCCCTTCCGGAATACCATTACTCACTTTCCTGGTGGTTCAAGCGTATAAGTGTTTAACCTAATTTGCCTGTTTTAAAGTTTTGACTTTGCTTTGGGATTGTGATTCGGACGCGGATTGGTATGTTTTGCTATCTGTACAGTGTACATTTATAACGACCTAAAAATGTCGAAGTTAAACATTAAAAACCACTCGGTTAACTATACTTGTACCAAGTCAACAAGTTTAAGCCAAATTTTGCTTTGTTTTGACAGAGTTATGCCGCTTTCAATTGAATCTCACTTATGTAACAATATTCTGGACGTTATTTCAATATTTGTTGAGGACTCATACTTGGTATGTTACTTTATATAGTTGTCTAACAAGTCATTTATGACTTATGCTAAAGTTCGACTAGTTTTGACAGGGTTATAAGTAATAGTTACTAACCGAGTCAGAGGGGTTCATCAATTTGAAACATCTGGGCACGTGCCCAGGTGTTTCAAATTGATGGACCCCGACGGCGAGGTTCGTAACTGACTTACACGATGACAAATATACAGTTCAAAATAATGTGTACAAATAATTGAAAAAATGAAATTGTTTAAAATATACTAGAGTATAACAATAAGAATAATTTCATATTGTATAATAAATAAATAAATGAATAAATCAAGACTTTGTCAGGTAAATTAAAGAAAATTCATTCATTAAAAAATATTATAGCCAGTAACCATTCATACAGCAGTTTAAAAATATTGCAATTGATTATTTTATTAAAAATACACGATCAAAATCTAATATCATTTTCGAAAAAGAGAATCATGAAGGCAGAAAATTATCAAGCAAATACTAAATATATGTCTCCCTTTTAACACCTATCAGTCGTAAGTCCTACTCTGGCTCAATGGCTAGCAAGCCTGCTTGGCAATGACAAGGTTGTGAGTTCGAATCCCGACTGCAGTCTTCTTTTTTCTCTTTTTAAATTTTAGAAATAATGCAATGTCATTTCACGCATGAGCGAAAGTTGAAAAACAAACGCACGGAGTTTTTTAATTCCGTACAAACTGTTCAAGATGTCTGACTACAATTCAGACGAAATATTGAGTCAAGCATTAGATTTCAAAATGAACAGGTTTTTATTACCCAAAATACATATAAAACCATAGAAAGACTGTTACGAAGAACAAGCATTTTCAAAATTTTACAAAAAGCCGTAGATGTACGCCCAATGCTTGATGACGGCGGTCCATCTCAAATTTAAATGGGTGCTTTCACTTATGGAAATGGAATAGGTACGTATACGTTTGAATTTGTAAAAAAGTATTTAATATATGGCCGCAATTTTACGTTGTAGGCTAGCATTATACTTGGCTAAAAAGATCCCCGTCAACATTGCTATGCTTAAACATGTTTAATACATCGAGCACGAACATACTGATCCGTGTTCAAATTACAATTCCAAAAGCAAAACTTTTGTTATGAGAATTGGACTCAATCAATTTTTAATATCATGATTTTTGTATTTGTTTTTTCATTTTGGATATCGAGTATTCAAGTTGGTTACCGACCCGAAGAAAACAAAAGAGTTATCGTGTAATCCTTGAAATTCTCACTTTGTATGCTTTTCGGACTAGTTAGTGAAACAGTCGATAATCTTTCCACTTAATGTTGAGCGCTAGGGGAGGAAGCAGCATCTGAATTTTCATAGTCATAATTATGTTCGATCACAGAATCCCGTTCAGCCATTCTGATTAGAGTTCTTGCTATTGTGCACATTCATTAAAAAGATTTAATTCTAATTTCGTTTTTACGTTGCATTGCAACAGAAAAAGTAATATCGGAATGTAGAAGTACAAATGTATATAATTAAAAACCTAAGAAACTAAACAAAGTGACGTGGGATTATTGTTTTTAAGTTATTTAATTACTTTCAATTATATATTCCTTTCGTGTGTAAATGCATGTCAAAGTCACTTATTATTTGGAATATAATCAAAAACAAACAGACTAATCCATGTCCTGATGGAACTGACAAGCTAGGTTAGACACGTGAACTGCCACCAGGGAAGTGAGGTCGGGTGCTCCGGAAGGGTAAGCACCTTCTGTTTAGCTAGCTACACCCGCCACGTATGTTATCAAAATTGTGTGAAACGCACATGGAACTATGGAACATCAAATATATCCAGGGCAATCCTCGACACAGAGACATCAAACTTATCGACAATACTGTGGCAATAAAACTTTCCGAAGGCCTTGAAAGGCCTAGGCTTGCAATATCCCTTCGTAAACAATTTATTTGCAAGCAGCCCGATTCGTTGTACAAAATTCCTGTAATGGGAACAAGCTCTACCATAGCTTATGAATTGGAAAACAAATACACCATAAGCAGGAGAAGCAAGTATATTGCTGCATAAAAAAAATACATATAGCTAAGCACAACGGGAAATTATAATCCTCTGGTAGCGCATGTGTACAATTCCTTTTCCCGTTTAAAAGCGTTTACAAGTCAAACCCATTACTGCTCTGCGGCGCATAGGTGTTGAACAAAATTTGCAGGAACTGAAGAGCTTTCAAACGATAAAATAGACCAGGATTTGCAAAAGAACACAAAAAACTGACGTTTCGATAAAAAGAATCTAACTTCAAGCAGAAAAAATAACACTTACACCTACAACATACGTTACGGCGTGCGACGTACGATCTTGATTGATGCCTTCTGTGAACCCTTGGTTTGTAAAATTTCTTTGTTACAGCAAAATCAATGTTTTATATAAAATGAAACGAATTCTACGAACTATAATAGAGAAACATATTAATTACTTATCCAAGACTTCAGTAAAATTATGTATTTTGATAAATGTGTTGATGCAACAATTGACAACAGGTGTTTCAAATGAGAAATTAAGTTATCTCATATTCACATTGCCTACTTTTAAATTAACCGATTAGTGATAAATACAGTGGATTATATTCATAATACTTAGATACAGCGATTCTGGCATATCACACAGAACACGAAAGTTAAGAGTAAGTGGAATTTTTTTTATAAGTTTCATTCACACAAACAATAAATTGAACTGCTTAGAAACACGATTTTTAAACTATTTGTTCTTTTCAACATCTTGTATTGGCAGCAAACATACATACATTTATAAAACAAATGCAAATAAAAGCATCATTGACTACAACCCTAAGATGTATATATCACTATAATTCTGATGACAAATCGCGTCATCGCACCATTTCGAATAATTATATTCTGTTAACCGATTTTGGCATTGCAATATTTGATTTTAATTATGTCAATATTACCAGGAAACAAAAAAAACACGGAATTCTGCGATAATTGATCGCCAATTAAAATCAAACTTTGATAATACCAGGATTGTTGATAAGTTCGTAACACGTGTTGTGTTCAAAAACGATTTCTTTAATTTGTATATAATGATAATGATAGCGCTAAAATAACTCCCCGTGTTTATGTTTATATCATACTTGTATACATCTCTTGTATAGTGTTCGAATTACAGCAGTGATTGGATTATCAGTATGTGAAGGACGTTTATAACGGACAGAATCAAATTGTAATGAGCAAGTATATGGTTTCCAGTATTTTTTTTTAAAACATAGAAACTTGTGAGGATTGTATTATTTTAATGTAAACTACCAAACATTTATAATTCTGATTAATAGAATATATCAACTGATATTTGCTTAAGGTTTTCTCTTTATAATAAATCGATGCAACTTTTTTTTCTTTGCGTATATAGTAATACATCTCACAATATTTTAAGACTTTCAAACAATGTTAACGCTAGACCCCACATCTACATCTTTAGAAGACAGAAAACTATGTGCAGTGATAGATAGAACAATGAAGATACCTTTAGTAAAATATGTTTTTTATTTTTATTTTCATAGATTCATGCTAGCGTTTATATAGGAACCGGATGAAAAGTTGAACATGTGTTTTATTATACAAAGATATCATAGTAAAAAGATAATTTTACAATTTTTATGTGGATTATTATGTGTAAATATTCTTGTTATGGTGCTTGTTGTTAATCAAGTTATTAAAACATATCGTTTGTATGTGTTTAAAAACAACATTCCATCCGTTTCATTTAGCATTAGGAATCTGTTTCGAGATCAAACAGACGGAAATATATTGTGTAAAGGAAACTGTATTATGCCAAAAGATTTAGTTAAAACTGGAAATTATTCAAGCCTTTTACAGTTGGTAAGTTATTAGTCAGAACATATTTTTATTAGAATCTTGACCTTGTGACGTGAGGAGATTCCATATTTGTGTGTAATAAGCTTTAGTACATCACATGATTAATTGTAGGAAACTGATTGGATATGTACATGTACTCTATTTTGTATAGTTCTGACTGTCTTTAGCAACAAGTATAGTACCGTTGGCAGCAAGGTACTATTGTTTTTCCAAACGGGTACTATACTTTTTGCACGCGCCGCCTTGGGAACGAGAACGCAATTTTGTAAACAAACATGGCGTAAAGATTTGGCGACAAGGACCCAGACAGACTCATTTCGGACCAGATTGTATATTACACATTTGGAATGGGGTTCGCCGCTGCACCACGTGATACCTTCTAACGTGTCTGCAAAACGCTTGTTTCCAATGGACATGGAATTGCACAATATGACGTTTTCCCGTAAAAACGGCGTTATTCCGAGAATTTGTGACGTCGACGTTTTCCAAAATGTTCCGCACAAACGATAAGAGGTATTGATCACGTGGTACAGCGGCGAACCCCATTGCCTTATGTCTTAAATTTAAAGGTCACACAATGGTTAGAATGCATTATGTTTTAAAGTGTCATGTGATGTACTAAATACATCATTATGTTTTCCTTCGGGACCAGTGCTACTATAGTATTGTCATGGAGAGGATAGTGTCTGAGCCGATCTATACTCCCCAAAACAATACTATAGTAGCACAGGTCCCTCAGGAAAACATAATTATTTATAATAAGTATACTTCTACCGCATTGGAAATACTTTTTGGACACTAACTATTAATTATATGGAAATGCATGGAAAGAAAAAGTACTATTAGCATTGCCATAATGCTAAAATCTAAATTCAGCAATCTGTTTGTCGACGTCAATATATATATTGCTTCAATGAAATGATAACCAACTAAAAGTTTTATAAAGCTGTAGATTTATTAAAGTTTGTATGGAAAAGCGTAATATATTTATTTTAGTCATAGTCATGATGCAATCAATTTTTCAAGATGGAGACGTCGACAAACAGTTGTTATATAACACATGTTTCGCGCCAATATTTGAAAATGTACATGGTTATGGTCTCAAAGTACTAGGATGCGGTACATATTCCAATCCTATATGAATATATCAATATTGAATATGTACCGCATCCTAATACTTTGAGACCATAACCATGTACATTTTCAAATATTGGCGCAAAACATGTGTTATGTTTTATAATGTACAACGTAAAATGAAAAAAAACTAGCATTTAAAAAACCCCATTTGTTTGCTGATACACAAAATTGTACAAAATATGCCGTTTTTTGTACAATTTTAACCGCCGCACCATACCAGTGTCATTTAAAAATATAAGATTACCAATACAATTACGGTATACTATAACAGTGGAATGGATAGTTAAACTAGATGAGTACAAGAGCAACCAAAAAAAAAACAAAAAATCTAGTGTTGTAATGGTTATAAATATCTAAATATAAAACTGGTATAATATGTAATTATAGATATCACGTAACAAAATCGGACCAACATTCGTGAAGATACTTTACCTTTACTTTTTTCAGGACAAATTAAACTTTTTACCACAGTACAAAAATCCGTGTTTTATGAAGAATGTGACACTTAACACGTCAGACGCAGGAGTCAGAAAAACTGTGGTGCAAAGACTATACTGTCTGCCTTATTTCTTTATTATTGGTTTTCCTAAGAGTGGAACCAGTGATTTATTAAAAAGATTGTCTTATCATCCAGACGTGGCTGTACCAAGGGTGAAAGAGCCAATGTGGTTCAACAGGAAACGATTTAGTGAGTACATCTCTCTTACGTTAACAAGTCAAGGAGAAGAAATTTCATTGAGATGAATGATTATAAAACTTCCGTCACTGAACGGGTACTATATTTAATATCTATTGATATAGTTATCGGGGTGCTCAAACAATCAAAATTGTTTTACAAAGTTTTCAAAGTTTTCACTTTGATTTTGGGATTGTGATTTCACCCGGATAAGTATATTTGGTTTTGATTTACACAGTGTTCGATGAATACGCATATTTAAATTTCAAAAATAAACCTTATTTTACCAAACAATGAACTAAAAACTGTTTTATATACTATTGTGTGTTTTTCATAAAAATTATTATTTTTATTAGTGTAATGTTAAGAAAAATACGTTGAACAATATAATTCTAAGATGGAAAAAGTTATGTCTCAAAAACATCATACTTTAAGTTATCGCTGTTAGCTGGACTATGCATTCGACAAAGGACGAACTTTTAACTTTTTCCACAATTATAATCATTGCCGTGTTTATTCTCCAGCTGATGTTCATTTTCAGGAGTAGATCATGTTAAGTGACGTATCTAAAACTTATTACGCTATGCATGTTTGACTATAAACTTAAATAAAATGCTCTAAGTAGTAATCGTAATTATTTTGTACTTATCATTAAGGGTTGGACTTTTGCAAGCAACGTTCTTGTAACATGTTGACCAAATATGTTGTCAGAGTATCCTATTCATTACACAAAAGAGAGATAACTCTCATTTCAAAGAATAAAACTGCTTCAAATCAAATACACTAGTATTTCTTTTGTTTAATTGCAGGTAAAAATTCGACCATTAGTAGCTTTGATTATTATCTTAAACAATTTGAATATCCTACAAAAGCGATAGAAAAATATCTCTCCCCGTGCACTTGTCACAAAGTTCTACCTTATCATCCAGTGATTACAGGTAAGTTTGAATTATGTTTGTCTTTAGAAAGATAGATGGCATTATTCTAGTTTAAACTAAACCTGTTTTAATTTTGCAGCACTAGACGACTGTTTTGGAATAAAACTATTATCAGTAGTATTCTTACAAAGATTGTGGAAATATAAATTTTTAAGATGTTTAAATAAAACAATATAAATTGATTTCTTAAAAACTATTTTTAAAACATTCAATGTATATTATGTAATTATTCAAATTTTGTAAATAATGCATTTTATGTTGTCAGCCTATTTCTGCTTTTATCATAAGCTTTCTGTAATTTATGTGGTAGAGTTTTGTTTTTTCTACTCAAATGTAACGAAATCAATCATGTCATTTTAAAAGAGGTCTATGATGTAGATGAAAAACATATAAAATATATTATTTAAAAGCACAAAAAACCAAGAAAATACTCTTCTACAATATAAAAAGTTTCATAAAACATATTTCAGTTTGACAAGTGTTTTTATAACAGGAGAAGCATCAGTGGATACAATATTTGAAAACAATTTTTGGTGGGAATTACCTGAAAATGATGGATGCAACGAACCAAAATACACCACACCCCATTACATACGTAATGTTATTCCAGATGTTAAACTCATTGTTATTATGCGAAACCCCGTGGAAAGGTAAGGGTTTATATAATTGAACAGAACATAATGCATGTAACTTGCTCAATTTGTATAAAAATAACAACAAGAGGCCCATGGGCCTGATACGCTCACCTGATAACTAATGGCTAGCTGATGAATTAAAAGAAAACATAATACGGACACCCCAATGACTTTTTTCTTTACATCATAATGACCGTTGTATCAATACCTACAACATTCTAATATACATGCCTATACAAAAAGTTAATAGTTTTCAAGATAATTAACCATTTCAGTATTGTTTTGCATCTGTGACTTGACCTTTGAACCCATGATCTTTTTCTATACATCAAAATGATTGGTGTATCAATACATACAGCATTCTAATATACATGCCTATACAAAATGTTTTTTTTTTTTTTTTTTTTTTTTTTTTTTTTTGTCTAAGATAGGCGGATATTTTATTAATGATACAAAACGATGATGAGACATTATATAATTTCCAACAATTGTGTTCCCGTTTAATATACGACTAATTATATTATGAAACTCCAAATTGTACAAAAGGTTATGTGATCTTAATGCGTCTAATGCACGAAATAACTTTACAAAAGTTTGATGATATTTAAGAACAGCAAAAAAGGAATAGTTTATCAATTCACGAAAGAAAAAACATAATAATTTTGATTGATTACAAAAACCGATGATTATACACTATAACATATAACACTTAAGTTCTAAATGTCATGTCAAACGACACCAGTTGTTATCACTTATCTAGCCTACTCATTCTACACCTTATATAGTTATGCAATATGACAGATTTCTATGGTGGCTGATTTGTGCCAGTTTGATTTTTCGACTTCAAAACGCTAAAAATCGCCAAAAGCTAAAATTCAAACGCAAAAAAGACAAAACATGCTCCTGGTGGGAGCGATATTGATAAATTGAAATTTTGCTTTCTTAGAGCTTTTTCGTGTTTTTAAAGTTAAAAAGCGAAATGGCACAAATCAGCCACTATCTGTATTTGATATAAATTAATCATGGTAAAATCATGTTCATATATATAAATGCGTCATTAAAAAAATATTCGGAAAGTTCCAGTCTCAGACTCTTGCCTTATGCACCACACTTGAACAAAATGATAAAAATAAAACCTGCTATATAAAAAAAATATGTTCCCTCCGTATGATGTAAAGTCAAAAACGTAGCACTAACAAAACGGATTCGAAGCTCGGTTGTCAACTGATCGATATATATAATGGTCGGAATTACGTCACTTGATATATAGATAGCAACAGTTGTCTGGGGGAGCGAGATAAGCTCAAAATTTGGCTATAATTCCTTAAGTTATTGTTAAACTTTTGACAGTCCTGTAATGTAAATAAGAGTTCTAACAATAAAATGCAACTACCAATAAAACACAAAAGTAACTTCAATGATATTGTATGTAGCAGAAAAACAGACCTTTGTACTGCGCTCTGGGGGCAATATGCATGGAGTGTTTTTAACCTGCCACGCCTGTCGTGACATTGGGCATCAGTTTTAATGTCTTTACGAAGGACCCCGTTACTTTCATTTCTAAATGCCGAGTCTTTGGCGAAAGAGCAGTCACTACCTATTTTTACGAGGCCTATACAAAATGTTTATAGTTTTCGAGATAATTAACCATTTTGGTATTGTTTCGCATCTGTGATCTCGACCTTTGAACCCATGACCTTTTCCTATACATCAAAATGATCGTTGTATCAATACCTACAACATTCTAATATTCATGCCTATACAAAATGTTTATAGTTTTCGAGATAATTAACTATGTCGGTATTGTTTCGCATCTGTGACCTTGACCTTTGAGCCCATGACCTTTTTGTATACATCAAAATGATCGTTGTATCGATACCTACAACATTCTAATATACATGCCGATACAAAAAGTTTATAGTTTTCGAGATAATTAACTATTTCGGTATTACCTTGACCTTTGAAATCATGACCCTTTCCTATACATCAAAATGATCGTTGTATCAATACCTACAACATTCTAATATACATGCCTATACAAAAAGTTTAAAGTTTTCGAGATAATTAACCATTTCGGTATTGTTTCACATCTGTGACCTTGACCTTTGAACCCATGACCTTTTTGTATACATCAAAATGATCGTTATATCAATACCTACAACATTCTAATATACATGCCTATACAAAAAATTTATAGTTTTCGAGATAATTAACTATTTCGGTATTACCTTAACCTTTGAAATCATGACCTTTTCCTATACATCAAAATGATCGTTGTATCAATACCTACAACATTCTAATATACATGCCTTTACAAAAAGTTTATAGTTTTCAAGATAATTAACCATTTCAGTATTGTTTCGCGTCTGTGACCTTAACCTTTGAACCCATGACTTTTTCCTATACATCAAAATGATCGTTGTATCAATACCTACAACGGTCTAATATACATGCCTATACAAAAAGGTTATAGTTTTCAAGATAATTAATCATTTCAGTATTGTTTCGCATCTGTGACCTTTACCTTTGAACCCATGACTTTTTTTCTATACATCAAAATGATCGTTGTATCAATACCTACAACATTCTAATATACATGCCTATACAAAAAGTTTATGGTTTTCGAAATAATTATGATAATCAGAGGTAAAAAATTTAGGTCACGACCTTCACAATTGACCTTGACCTCATTTTGAAGATACTAACAAGAAGATGTCAAAACTGAAAACGCCATGTCATTATCTGGTCAAATAGTCAAGTTGAAGCTATTTTACGATTTTTTTCAAAATTAAACGCAAAAACGCGTAACCCATTTTTCGTCTGAATTTCACAAAATGAACAAACTGTAGGCTTAAGACCCTAGAGAAGCCAAATATCACATCAGATTTTTTCTCCAATCAATACTTTCGGAGAAGAAGATTTTTTAAGATTTTTGCACCACTAGGTCACCTTGACCTAGTTATGGTAGCCATGGCAACGCCACGAACAAATCTGAATTGCACCGGCCCATATATACTTCTCACCAAGTTTCATTGAAATCTGTCTTGTAGTTTCAGAGGAGATGTCGAAAATAGGTGTTAACGACGCACGCACACACGCACGCACGCACGCATGCACATACACACGCTGCGCTATGCCATAAGCTCACATGACCTTTCGGTCAGGTGAGCTAAAAATGATTAAAATAATACAAAAGTATGTACAACATGGTCACAAACTCACGAATTACCATTGATATACTTGTATAACGTGTTTCCTATCATATCCGTGACAGTGTAGATTAAAGATGTATAATAGTATGATTGAACATGGGCAATATACTTCTAGTGGTAAGGTATAGTGGATCTGCCCTTAATGATGATTATTATCGATTATATTGGTAGTAAAATACTTTTTTGTCGTTAAAAATTACATGTTGTAAATATCTTTTAAGTTTTGATATATTTATTGAAGAGCAAGTATTACTAACCTTGTTTTGATTTTGCAGACTACACTGTCGTTTCTGGATACAATTCCTCATTAGTAGTCCTCGTAACAAAATTGTGGGAATCTAGATACTTTTTGAATATTGAAGTGAGCAAAATAGATGAATCAAAAAAGTGTTTTAGCAAGTCCACAAAGGCGATAATTTCAACGAGTAAGGAATTGTAGAATTTAAGAAATATATAACGTTATGAACAATGTTTATTGGACAATACGATGTATAACCTCCAAGCAATATTTCACCACCCAAAGTAAAAGAAAAATACTGAAACTTTTGTATCCTTTATCCTTTATGCATGTATTTATACCGAATAAATACAGGTTATTTTCAGACTATTTATACGAGTCGTCTTGCTGCTTAAATTACCCTGCGTCACTAGACGATTTCCACAACTCTGTACTAAATGCAACAAAACAGCATCAAGATTGCCGGAACTATTTTACAGAGAGAGGCTGTGCATACAACAATACGATTGAAACGTTTAAGGTACTTTATTTTGCTACATTTTGGTAAATTGTCACAAAGAAATTATTTAAAAACGATAAAGATCCATTACATAAAAATGCCTATCATTATCATTTCGCGATAAATTTTGCCATTTGTGTCATTCGATTGCAATTTAGTACAATGTTTAACACCACAGTGCACAGTGTCAACATATCCAATGACGATCTGCCTATTTTGTATAAGCAGAAGGGGTTTGTCTACTCTTGTCTCGCTCCCGCTTCTTTGTGTTGCTTTCATTCTTTGATGTTCAAAATTGCTACTATCAGGATCATAATTATATCAGTTGGTAATTCCCTTCTATTTAAAAGACACAACTATTTTAAAGATTAGAGTAATAAAGCAAATAATATTTCTATTGAAAACACAAAGTATTACTGTACTAAAAGAGTGTTTTCTTCATTTTCATTTTTTCTTCTTCTTATAAAATGTTCATTACAGAGTATAGTGACATATAGAGTATTGATGGTTGAATATTTCTAGTTCTTAAACTGTACTTGTTTTAATTTCAAAACCGTAAAAAACTAATATAACACTGTGGTGTTAGTACAGCAGATTAAACTAGCCAATCATGAAGTACGCATAACCGCTGTGTATTCTAGCGTGTGTTATTGTTTACCCTGCAAAGTTATAGCACTAAAACACTATTTTTAGACACTTGCTAAAAATTAGTGTTGTATAGCATTGATTTAGTAAAAATTTTTTTACATGTATCCACATAGAAAAATCATTGTCACATAACATGTTAAATTAACGTTTTACATATTGTGATGATTTTAAACAGGTCATGGTCCCAACTTTGAACATTGGGTTCGGTAACATTCGAGAAACTTTCACTCTTAACAAAAACTTCTAATATTGGTAATGATTACACTGTCAATTTTCACAAATTTACTTAACATTTCATAAAAAAAGTACATTGGTTTTGATACAAAAAGTATTATTTTTTTTACCAAACTTCAAAAATGTTTGTTTTGAACAAGTTTTCTTACTATATTTTGCTTTTTCAGGCTAGGTTGAGGAGTGGCATGTATTCAGTGTTTATAAAGGATTGGTTAAAAATATTTCCTAAGGATCAATTTTTGTTTTTGATGTATGAAGAATATATAAAAGACACAACCGCAGTTCTCAAAAAGGTGTATAAGTTTTTGGATCTTCGTAAGTAATTCCAATAAATTTGATTTTTCTAATAATACTATTCATGCTCCAAGTCTAGGCTGTTTAGCCAATCTGATATCGCACACAAACATACCGGTCCATGTAAAGATACAAGTTGCTGCAAAATATTGATTTGAATTATAATCCAGAATTGGAAAATGAAGATGAAATATATACATCTTTTTAACTAGTATTGACTAACGCCAAAGTACAGCTTTCAAAACAAAATGAAATAAGCAATAAAGAAAAACAGCAAATCACGTAATTGAACAATGCCGTAGTAAAGTTCTCGACCAAGACATAATGAAAAAACAGTGCCAAGTCATATAGTCATCATGCATATTTCACAATAATATATAAGAAATTGTCTTAATTCATACATTTAAGGTCCTCTCATCGAAAGAGAAGAGAAAAGAATATCTGGATTAAAACCAGAAAGGGTTCGAGACGACGGGGGAAAAGAAATCGGCGATATGTTACCCGAAACCAGAGAAATATTAAAGACATTTTATAAACCATTTAACAAGAAATTGGTTGATTTACTAAATAACAAAAAATTCGAACTATGGAATAGATGATATACACTTGGTATATTGAATAAATCCGTTTGCAAACAATTTATCTTTAAGAGATTTGTGAAATACCACACACGCGCGGATTTTGTATTGTATTGCACTTAGATGTCGACAGTTATCCTAAACATTGATTTGGTTTTCATTTTATATCAGTGGAACAAAAATAACTATCAGGAACTCATTTGCTTTACGGTATTAGTCCTTGTTTTGTTTCATCACGCATTTTTCAGAATTTTCTTTTTTAATCATTTAGTATGCTAAAGAGTAGACTGATAATTAATCTATCATATCGACAATATATTTGAAAGCAGTAAGCAGCATGCTTCGTTGTATACTTCTCGTTAATGTAAATAATATTATTTCGACAACTTGGAAACGAATGAAAGTTTGAATTTATATTAATGTTATGAACTTGTTTCCGGCAACTTGGAACCGAATGAAAGTTTGAATTTATATTAATGTTATATGCTGTATTTGTACATATAGTCGAGTAGGCATTTTACGAACCTAGAAATGTTCATTCCTATGAAGTTTTTTTGCTGTTTTGTTCTCCTCATGGGTCCTTAAACAAACCTAACTTAGTTGCCCTTCGGGCAAATTTGGGCAACTTGCACAATATACATAAATCCAAAATGGCCGCCAAACGTGAAATTGAAATACATACTGCGATATAAAATATCTTCCAATAGCTTGTAATATATCTTTATACATGTTTTCAGGTATGAGAAACCTATTTCTGGTGTTAATTTTTACATACGGAACACTTAACTCGCACAATAAGCTATAAATCCAAGATGACCGATGGATGTCATCTTGAAATATCGTTTTTATACAAAAAAATTATAATAGACTGTAATATACAAATGTATCTTTGTGGGGGTATTTAGGCATGGGCAATTCAATTCTGGCATTAGTTTTACATTAAATATCATCATGTCTATAATGACTGACCATATGTGTCAAATAACTATTCACCCTAAGGTAGCCATGGGTAATCTCATTTTTGTGTAAAAAAATTAAACACTCTCTTTCTCCAGAACAGTTAAAATATGTACAGGATTTAGTTTTTAAGGCAAGCATGTCCTTGTGTGTTGCACTTATGATTTTGTGCCTTTGTGTGATAAAACATGACAAAAAAGTTTTTGTGGCACCAGGTATCCTTTCACTATAACATGTAATGAGAATCGATCTTTGAATTTCAATCCGAAATCTGTTATCATGTCATACTCTTTAGGAGGATCTTGACCGCGGTACCCTTTCACAACATTAACTAAAGATGAGACAGCAGTAAATGGTGTTTGAAACAGATCAGAACTATTAGGCTTTAGTGTTCTTTATGAAGAGCCCGAGGAAACGTCAAATCTTTCCTGCTGACTGGCCATACAGAAAAAAGAATGGTTCAGATCCCACCAAGTTATTTGTGATCTTTGTTAACCAGAACATCAGCTAAATGAGGAGAAAAAGAGTTTGTAATTAGGATGCTGTATCACAAGCACTAAGAACATACATGCATGCCTGGCAGCTCAAGATATCTCGAACGAAGATCAAGCCCCTAAGAACACACACGCTTGGTCTTTCAAGACATCTCGAACCAAGACCATGACACATAAAATACATGCCTGGCAGTTCAAGACATCTCAAAGCAAGACCATGACACTATGAGCATGCATGTCTGGCAGTTCAAGACATCTCGAACCAAGACCATGGCACTGATAGAATGCATGCCTGGCAGTTCAAGCCATCTCGAACCAAGACCATGGCACTGATAGAATGCATGCCTGGCAGTTAAAGACATCTCAAACCAAGCCCATGACACTGAGAGCATGCATGCCTGGCAACTCAAGACATCTCGAACCAAGACCATGACACTGAGAGCATGCATGCCTGGCAGTTCAAAATATCTAGAACCAAGACCATGACACTTAAAGTATGCATGCCTGGCAGTTCAAGACATCTCAAACCAAGACCATGGTACTTAAAGCATGCATGCCTGGCAACTCAAGACATCTTGAACCAAGACCATGACACTGAGAGCATGCATGCCTGGCAACTCAAGACATCTCGAACCAAGACCATGACACTGAGAGCATGTATGCCTGGCAGTTTAAAGATATCTAGAACCAAGACCATGGCACTTAAAGCATGCATGCCTGGCAGTTCAAGACATGGTTTGTTGCATTGATGTTCAAAACTTCTATCCTATCACTACATCTGTACATCACATTGTTTTAATGCTTTTACAATCAATACACTAGGAAAACAAAAACATCTGTGTAGTCAATCAGCACACAAAATTAATGCTATCATGACCTGTTTTTGCAGCTTGGAGACATAAACGATACAATAGTTATGCCGGATTCACCATGGCCAAATCAACAATCGTAACTATGGTATTGTATACAATCGTATACATATTGCTGTGTTGTTTCCTCTGTCCTGGTCCTTGGAATATATGAGGTGGTATTTGTCACAAAAACAAGATTTTCTTTGACGTGTCTGGGTACCAATATGACCTTTTTTGGATTGATGCAATGGAATCTGATGGGTTATCGCCATATGATCAAGGGGTGCGGTAGAAAAACTGAATCATGGTGATTGTTTGTGAGTTTTGGGTGAACTAACCCTAAAAAACGAATTGACTATAGCTGACTTCTTCATGCCTTTCCAATGACAGCCATTTTCAACTACTGTCAAAAAGGAACAGAACCGATATCAAATACAAGCAGAAGCTAAGCTCAAACTGCCCTTGCTATCCAAACAACGGTAACCAAAGAAAAATGTTTCCAAGATTAACAACTGGCTTTGTTTTTGCATCTTGACAGCTTCGCTTTGAAACGTATTGCCTTTATAGAACTAATGATGGGATTGAAAAACTCATCAGGTAGACTGAATAGTACTTGTATTCCATCTACTAATACATTACAACTGAATCCACCACATTGACATATTTGAAGCAATATTACGAGCAATTGCCTTATGACCTGTTTTCATTTAGATGGAGTTTGAATAAGCAATACATTTTGGTCATATATATTCAAGGAACACCGAGGATTGAACTCATTGAGTTATGGTCAGGATCACACTCAGAATATATTCATTTCAATCGATTAGAGAAGCACCAATCTACCCACTAAAAGGACCAGGCTAAAGAGTCATGCCTTCAAAGGCTAATTTTTCAAATTTGATAGCAGTTTGTTCTCCAAACTGGTTAGCCAAGATAACATCCTAATAATCACCATGGTGTCGACATGTATGTGTTTATAGCAGACACTGAGAAAGTTTGTCAGCACATTGTACATGTCCAGCATCCAATAAAATTATTTGTTGGGTGTGTTAATCATGATACAAATAGTTTTGATGGTAGACAGTGCAGGGGTTTTATTTTCTGTGGTCCAGTATAATTTAAAAGTGAAACAGCATTGTCAGATCTAGATTATAGAAGTTGCTTAATGGTAACTTGGGTAAGTTGAGACAGCAAAAGTAAGCCAAATCTAGACTGTGCACTACCTTTTCACTTATACCACATGGATGAACAAGAAAGTCTGTAGTTATAGCGTGTGTCTTATAGCGGCCATTTGGAGTGGAAAAAGTAGATCAAAATATCAAAACTATCATAAAACCAAAAAGATGAGTTCTACTGTTCAACTCCAGCCAACCAGTTTGTGGAAGGTTGCGCATTATCGGTGATAGATTTTGCTGCAGATTACCAAAACCAAAATACTTCATTATATGACGTAATGTATCAATGTTCATGTAAAAATCGAATCAATTCACTGCTTCCAAACTTAGTACATGTATTTAGTTTGATAAAAAGTCCCAGTATTGTTTGGTTTTCATTCGTGGTAATATATGTATGTGACTGGATTAACTATGATAGCAATAATGTGGCTTTCCATACTTCTTCGTTGGATACTTGCTTTAAAATAAACCTTAGCAATTGGAACTAGCCTTTACGCTAGATTTAGTAAAGCTGAAATCACTTAGATCATGTTTTAAGTTCTTATTAAAAGGAATTGTTGGAACCTCATTTATGCCCTTTAAATCAAAATGTATCAAGATGTATGGTTAAGTTACGCAGCATTGAATGTGATATGCTGAGTTACATCTAATAATAAACAGCCTGTTACTTCTACCCTTGTCTGGTCACAATTGTTCATATATACTTTTAAATTGCCCCAAATGTTAAAAACAACAACGGAAATGAGTTCCTCATCCCTGAAAACATACAAAACGGTATATTACAAGCTATTGTAGAACAATTCTTACGAAAGATAGATTTTCAATATGGCGTCAGGCAGCCATCTTGGATATATGCAAATTATGCAATTTGCCCAATGTTGCGTGTAGGGCAACTAACCTAATTTTACTCTAGGGACCCTATAGAATACAAAACAGCAAAAAAACTTCATAGGAAAAAACATTTCTAGGTTCAAGTATTGAGTATATGGGAGTGTCAACTCGACTAATACAGTTACGGTTTAAAATATGCAAATTCATATATAGTAATTTTTCTTAAGAGACGGTATATTATCTCAGAATGATAACCAGATAATAATTAGTCTATAAGTACAATTCATCAGCTAAAGATAAATTACAGTTATGCTGAAACTATATCAACTTTTGCATGTTTTACCTTTCTTGAAACTAGGAAAAAATCTCCAGCTATTAAATATTTATTTACGAAAATTCGATACCACTTGCGACCAGTAAAATGCATCCTCTTGTCAAGCAAGACCTAAAACAACAAAAAATAAAAATAAATACTTAATATAGAATAAATATCTGACGACTAATGATAAAAAATTAATAAACATTTTTGTGAAAACAATTAATGGACCAATCTACACAGATTTATAGTAGATTTATAGTTTTATCACGAAAGTTTTAGTAATGAAGTGTAACTCCAACTTTACCACTTTTTGTTTATTATATATTTTCTAGAAAATAGTGTATTTTGTTATTATTATTATTTATTATTACTGTACAACTGAATAGAAATTCTGTAAGTATCATTTATTTGACGCCCAGTAGCTCTATGTTCCTTTAACATAACTTTGATTACACACGTGGCGGGTGTAGCTACCTAAAAAGGAGGTGCTTACCCTCCCGGAGCGCCTGGACTCACTTCCCTGGTGGACGTTCGTGTGTCTAACCTTATTGTTTACTTTGCTTCAGGATTGTGGTTCGGACAGGCATTAGTATGTTTGGTTTTACTTTGCTTCTGGATTGTGATTCGAACAGGGATTAGTATGTTTGTTTTTGATATACCGACATTTTGTAGATATGTAAATGAGTTGTTTATTATGCTTATTCGTATAATCAATTTGGTTTTATGCCAAAATAATAATAAATTAAAAAAAAAAAAAAATCTTTGTCATGACAATTATACAAACATTATATCTAGTTGAAGTGTAGCTATCTTTGCTGTCTGGCAAAAATCATACCATTTGCTATTAGATTTACTTCCCTTTGTACATGATTATTTACATTACACTGTATTCAATTGATTCTAGTTATTTCGTTCAACTATGCTTGCATCTTGTGACAGTGTATTGTCAATTAACCTTAGTTACACTAAAACAGATTTATTAAACTTTTTAGTAGTTCCAGGAGGTCTGACTGTTGTTTCTGAAAGGAAACGTTACATAGTACATGATTTTGTTTTCTTGCAAAAATAAAGAAAACCGTGTTTTCTGACAATAATACCATGTTATGATTGTTTTGTTAGGATATGAGAAAATGAATAATAATATTTGTTAAAATCGATTACCACATATAATATATTACGTTTACTAATACCGTTTTAAAATGCATTCAATATCAAACATTTCAAGTACAGTAAATGTCTTAAGATCTTACACCATATAATAGTTTAACTTGAAAGAATGCAAAAATATAGAATTTTGGGATTTTCCCCAAGTCAAAAAGTGCACGTGTCAAGTAACCATAAGAACCAACACAAAACATATCTTAAACTTAGAATATAAAAGCGAATAAAAATACATGTCAAATGAATAGCTGACGACTTATTGTAATTGTAATATTTTATATGCTCTTTATATTGTAAATGTGCAATTATGAGAAATACAATTTAATTTGAATTCGAGTACTGATTAAATTGAATAAACATGTTCGTGATAAATGTTTTTAAACCAATATACAAAATTAAATTAGTTATCTTTATCACGACAAAAAGGAAACAATGTATCTAGCTTAAGTGTAGGCATCTTCATTGTTTGACGAGAAACCATACTATTTCCTTCCTAATTTAAGATTTACTTCCCTTTACACTAGATTCTTTAAAATTACTGTTTTCAATCAATTCTACTTAGTTCCATCAATGATGGTTGGACCTTGTCTCAGTGTATTGTCTATAAACCTCAGTTTAACTAAAAATAGTTGTACCAGGAGGTAAGAATGCTGTTTCTGAAAGACAACTTTACATAGAACATTAAAATGCTTTTCTTGCCAAAATTAAGCAGACAATTTTTGTCTGAAGTAGAGCCCTGTTATGATTTTTTTTGTTAGGGAAGGAGAAATATTTAAAATGAATATACATTCGTAAATACCGATTACCACATGCAATATAATAAGCTCTACCATAACGTATACTTTGGGAAACAAATACACCCAAAGCATATTGCTGATTAGAAAAAACAAGTTGACAATAGAAAAATTTAAGTTATCCCGTTTGTCATACATAATCAAATGTAACCTTTCGTTGGCGTCATAATTGAGGTACGACGTATAAGCCTAAATATGAAACAGATTATATAATATAACAATAAATGTTTCTTTCAAAATATCTTTTCTGGTATCTCATTTTTTATCACTTCGCCAAATCCAAAATAATATCTCGAATATCTGATTGTATGATGATCATTGTTTTGAATAAAGCCGTGTTGACAACTTCAGAGTGACGTAACGAAATATATACATTTGTGTAGTACTTGACGGAGTCGCATTTTGGGAGCTTGTTTTAATAATATTTTTAATACTTTATGTAATGTTTCGATGTTAAATTTGATACTGTTATTACTGAACTGAATATATAACATAAGCTATGTTATTTCTATTTTTGTGTAATGTTTACATACATATTTATCGGCCTTTTGTGATATTGTTGATGCTACATTAGGTCTCCCTGTACTTGCTGTTCATTATTAAAATCCCGACAATTTAAAACAACTGATCGTGTATTTATGATTTATTCAAACTATTTAATGCGTCAGTACTGGGTTGTTTGATATCTAATAAAGATGTACAATAACTGATAATTAAAAATAATATTGAATGAAACGTCAATGCAGGCAAGATCACGTCACTTCACAATATTTTGTTCCAAATCGGAAAACGATTAAAATACAATCCCGGGTTTCCTGCTTTTTGCAAGTTTTCCTTTACAACATCGACATTGCTAAAAATATTAGTGCACAAATTGTACCTTCATTTTCAGATATGATATGCACCTATGTGTTCTTCAAAATGCATTTTTTGAATGAAATTCACAGATAAAAAAATTTTAATCTACATTTTAAAGGATATAATTGTATTTAAATTTTGTCATTTGTTATGAAACTTTTCTATTCAATTGTCATTTATTGTTGTTATAGGCATCAGATTATTATAATTAATGATTTATCAGACTTAATCTAAGCAAAGCTGACATATTTTATCCACTATTTGCATAAAGTTATAAGCTTTTTTAAGAAAAAGACAGAGGAGACAACTTTCAAGGGAATAACTCTTTTTTAACTTGCAAAGTAAACTTGATTTTTTGTTATATGATACAGAATATGCAAAAAAAATCACGTTTGAATTATTTTCCATGGTTCTCTCTGTGGCGTCCTCCATGTGATAAATATTTTGTCTCTGTTTGGCACATTTTACGTCCCATAGGTCAGTGCTCCTTAATTCTAATTTTAAGGTCACACGGCGCAGCTGTACTTTGCTTGACAGAAGGTGCTTAACCTTCTTGACCACAACGATTTACTTTGCTGGCGCAAGCCCTGGTGTGTGCCTTAATTTGCCAGTTTTCAGTTTTTACTTTACATTTGTGATTGTGATTTGGCAATGTACCGGTTTGTTTTGTGTTGATGATTACTACCTTTTTAGGATCAAAAAGTATGTGCGTGAATTTTAAAAGGTAATTGTTTGCAATTATTACAGAATGTATGACAGCGATAGAAAATCCAATAAATTATTTTTGAATAAACATTAAATAAATATCTACAAAATGATTATGTCCGTGTTTACAATTGCTATCATTCAAGGAAGTCACATGTTATATTCCAAAACAGAACATATGACAGATCGAACATTTAGTAAAACAAAACTTATTAGCTTACTTTTCCAGAAAAGATATTGGCGGGATCTATATAAATTGACTTTACTGTAGAATTAACACAGATATATTTGTTTGTATTAGGTAAATAGAAAGAAGCCTTGTAAAATAGGGTTGACCCTGAATTTTTATTATATCATTCTTTACTATTTTAGGTTTAACATTTATTTGTTTCAATATTCGTGTGCCTATTTCCGGCTTAAATAGTTGTGCTAGTAAAATGATACTCAGTTTTGGACATTGTTTGACGTCAGAGTAAGTTCCCTGAGGCTTAAAATGGTAATACATCACCGTAAAAAGAATCCTAATGTAACAGACCAAGTCTTATCCGATATTATATTTAGCAAAGAAATGATTATAGAGATCTTTTATTAATGTGGATTAGTTATATGAATCAAGGAAGAAGGCTTATAGGAATTTGTCTCATCATTTGGTAAAAGAATGATTGCTGGAATGGTTAATACGGATTACTTGTTTAAATCAAAAGGAATTCAAATAGGATTTTGTCTTGTCATTTTGTAAAAAGCATGACTGTTCAAAGTATTTCAAAGAAAGAATTTTTTTGTAATTGTGATTGAGAATTTCCATCATCAAAACGAATTCATTATACATAAATGAGTGATTAGCTTTCAGGAGTAATCGGACTCACTTCCCTGAGGAGGCTTACGTGTTTACTTACCCTAATTGCCACCGTCAAAATGTTCACTTTGCTCTGACATTGTGGTTTGAACATGGATTGGTGTGTTTGTTTTTGTAGTTTATTCAAAGTTTTAGATGTGAATACAAACGAAATATATCTATCATATCTGGGCATTAAAATTCAATTAATGTTTTTAAACACAAAACAAACAAGACAGCTACGCGTAAAAATATGTTTCTGGTAAGAGTAAAGTATCAAAGAAATCCGACAAGCGGTTTTGGGGAAACTACATACAGATGATCTGTCATTGATACATCATTGATATTGAATCTATCTAAGTCCACAAAATCTTACAGTAGTGCTTGGAACAAAATCGTGGATTCCGAAGTTAAATATGATAAATATGTTTAAATAACAAAATAAAAGGACCAAAAATATTTTAACAAATCCACCTTAGGCAATTCTTTGAACGATAAAGCATGGTTTATTTTTAACATTGGTAACTTCTATGTCTGTGTAGATAAATCGTGCTTTTCAGGTCATAAATATACATGGAATTTTTGCCAATTAAATGGAATAGTCCAGAGACTTTACAGCATGAATATTGGATATTTGAACCTACACAAATTCTTCTCAGCAATAATCATGCTTTGAAATGACATGGAAAAATTCAAGATCATTCTTCGATATTAGATATTTGAAACCACACGGATTATTTTTAGCAAAAACATTAAAATGCTAGAGAATACAAATTAATCTGGTATAAACGATGCTGTATTAAATATCAAAAGTACACAGTCGCATCTGGTTTCAATTCAGATTGAATTTTTTCACTATTTTCCACTATTTATATTTGATACAACATTACATATTAACAGTCCTGATATAAATTGACATTTATACACTTGGCCACAAGTTAGGGGCCACTTGAATATATTGTAGCACTTAATAAATTACAGTGATATACAGGTGGTTAATTAAAAAAAAATATTGGTGATCTACATTTAAAAAAAAAGAAATGACTACGGTATTTGCAGTTTCGATATTTGCAGAATATGAAAATTTGGGTTAAAATTGCCTAGTTTTAGTTTTTGCATCAAAAACGTCGAACAACAAATTTAATGGTAAAAACTTTTCAATTTTTGAAGGGTTTTACCGGAACTCAGATAAGAAACAGAGTTACTTTGCACTGACGAGCATATGTACATCAATGGAAAAATTACTAAAAAGCTCAATGATTTGAAAATACGATAAATTGAATTAAAATCTAGGACGCAAAGTTTGAGAAAAAAGGGATTTTTCAAGTAATAAATTCAAATATTAAATGCAGTACTTGTTTGGTTTTTAAATTTTCTGTAATAAAAAAACTTTTACATTTATTTTTGCAAGTATTTCATATTTCATCATATATATTGATTTATAACTAGGTTCCCAAAGAATAGAATTTATTATTCACTAAATGTATCTCTAAAAGTCTTGGAACACGATTGTTTTTATGACCTAGATTGATCCCTGACATATAAACGAGTGTATATGTCGCATTTTTTTAAATCGTGTGTTGACATGCGGAATATCAATTGTTTAGTCCCGGTTTCTTTAGACTTGCTAGAAAAAAACACCCTTGGCATGGAAGATGACACATATTTTCTGTCAAAAAGCCAACCGCTGTATCCCACTTTCACAGTTAAAACATTGTCCACAGAGGCCTCAAATTGGAAAATGTCTTTATAGGAAAACAATAATATACTCAATTTAATGTTCGCTATATTGATTCATATAGATTGGTTAATTTAATAAAATATGTTAAAATAGTTTGCTTAAGAAATAAGACCTTTTTGAAAACAACCCTCGCTTTTGTTCCATTTTAAAACATTAAAATTAAAACAATGTGATGTTCTTAGCAAGTAAATAGTTTGATATTAATTATTGTGTTACTCATATTTCATTTATAGCTAATGTGTGGTGCGTTTGTCCGTGTCGTACACATTCATTATTGTTGTGCATGCCTTGTAGCCAAGTTATATTGATGGGGTTCACAAATTCACACAATAACGTCGTTTCTATAGGGAAACATCATCTTATGGGATTCCATTTAGAATGGAAATAATCATTCAGCCACACAAATATTAGGGGATATCACGTGGTACACTGGCGAAATACACTGTATTGTAGATTATGATATATCAACATAGAAGAGGGGGCATTAACATGTTAAGGGTATATAAGATGTTATAAATATATGTCTCTGATTTGTTGAAATATACTAGTTTTATTTTACATATTAATAAAACCAGTTTTGTTCTGACGCACATTGAATCAAGATCATTGGTATCACCTGACGTGGTTAAAATGCTTTATAGTCAATAATTTGATCTGATGGGACTTAATGCTCGACTTTATGATATTTGAATGTTAAAAATATTAAATGGAATTATCTCCCCTTTTACACTCGGCTATATATGAGAACCTTGTGATTTCAACTACTCTTGAAATTTTATGTGTATAAATAAAGCGACATAAAGGGTAAGTGTATCATGAGTTTGTGACGCTTCTTGAATAAAAATGTTTTATATGGAATAAATTTAAGAAATGTGTTATATGCATTTTCATTATAGATTTCAACGGTTCGTCTAAAACGAATCTTAATACCGGGTGCTTGAACAAAGCGTAGTCAATATTCATTTTCAACTTATGAATAAGCCCAGGATCTTAGCCATGCTCATTTATATTGCTGCATTTAATTTGCAGTGATGCTTGTTTGTTGCGTAGGAAGCAAGAGGAAATTTCAAAAACGTTTAAATTACATGATTACACATTTTGCTATTTCTAAACTGTTTCGGATTTTTCAAACTGTAATAACTTATTACATAGCATATCAACTCTTCGTATGTTTGCCGTAATTCAAACCTGACTTGATTATTATTTCAGCAACAAAATGCCAAAAACAGCAACCTACTTGTAACTGTAAATGTTCACACGTGTCTATTCATCTGTAAAAATGCAGAAAAAATTGTTAGAACTAGTAAAGTACTCATCTTATTTAAAACATCAGAAATATTTGCGACTCTGCAATATGAATTTACGTCAAGATTAACCCTCGAAATCAATTAGATATTATCTTGTCATGAATAGTTGTACAATTTCTGACAAAACGTAAAAGAGCACCCTTTTATTTTAGTTATATCAACATAGAAGAGGGGGCATTAACATGTTAAAGGATAATTTGAGATAAGATGCAGAAATATATAAGATGTTATAAATATATATGTCTCTGATTTGTTGAAATATACTAGTTTTATTTTACATATTAATAAAACAAATAAAACCAGTTTTGTTCTGACGCACATTGAATTGAGATCATTGGTATCGCATGACGTGATTAAAATGCTTTATCGTCAATAATTTGATCAGATAAGACCTAGCTAATTCTCGACTTTATGATATTTGTATGTTAAAAATATTAAATGGAATTATCTCCCCTTTTACACTAGCCTATATATGAGAACCTTGTAATTTCAACTACTCTACTCTCACAGTTAATGAAAATTTATTTGTATAAATAAAGCGACATAAATGTAAGTGTATCATAAGTTAGTGACGCTTCTTGAATAAAAATGTTTTATATGGAATAAATTTAAGAAATGTGCTATGTGCATTTTCATTACAGGTTTCAATGATTCGTCTTAAAAGAATCTTAATACCGGTGCTTGAAGACAGAGTAGTCAATATTCATTTTCAACATATTAATATGCCTAGGATCTTAGCCATGCTTATTTATATTGCTGCACCCGAAAATAAAAATGTTAGGAGCAAAACAGATTTGAGAAGATGCAGCAATTCAAAATTAAAATCAGTTTTTCCAGCTGCTATTATCAGGTGATATGAATTTGGAGTACCGGTATGCTACACTTTTTCATCATTAATCCAAAGTCAATGGAAACACTTTCTATTGGCTGTGGTTCCATCACATGTACATACCAGAGCCGTTAGTTTTACATATGTAAATGTACTTCTAAATGATTAATTTTCTAACAGATAACGCGATACATTTAATTTGCAGTGATGCTTGTTTGTTGCGTAGAAAGCAAGAGGAAATTTCAAAGACGTTTAAATTACATGATTACACATTTTGCTATTTCTAAACTGTTTCAGATTTTTCAAACTGTAATAACTCATTACATATCATATTAACTCTTCGTATGTTTGCCGTAATCCAAACCTGACTTGATTATTATTTCAGCAAACAAAATGCAAAAAACAGCAACCTACTTGTAACTTTTATTGTTCATGTGTAAGTGTTCACACTCTATAAAAACCGGCAACGAGTTTTTTCATGTGCAAAAAATGCAGAAAAATTATTAGAACTAGTAAAGTACTCATCTTGTTTAGAAAATACGAAATATTTGCGACTCTGCAATATGATTTTACGTCAAGATTAACCCTCAAAATCAATTAGGATATTATCTAGTCATGAATAGTTGTACAATTTCTGACAAAACGTAAAAGAGCACCCTCTAATTCTAGCATACATATTTTTTTAAAGTTGTTCGTTCTTCGTTTTTTAGAAGATAATTGTGTAGTACAATGGATTTCAAAACAAAGTGGCGGATGTGTTTCTGTTATTCTTAAGACTGGATAAAACTCGAGTTTACTTAAAAATTTTGGCGGAATTAAATGTTTAATGCGTTTGAGCATATTGGAAATATTACTATTAAATTTTATTTCTAATGTAAATTATTCAAAATACTTATGTTAAAATACTTCTTAAATAATAAATTTAGCAACCAGCCAACTAACAAACAAAATACCAAACTTACCAGCAAACCAAGAAAACAAATAAACAATCAACTGGCTAAACAACAAACCATTCATGGTTGATTCATTGGTTAAGACCAAGTAGTACAAATGGGCGCTGACGTTACGTATGGCCTGTACAAATCTAGGTACTTTGATTGTATTATTCTAAGTTCTTACTTTAGGTAAAAGTAATAATTTTGATAAATAACTTACATGGAATAAAATACATAATTTTTATCAATTAAAAATAATAATGAAAATATACAAGAAAAGTATAATAAATACGATACACGGATACCAATGATTCACTAAAGATTTGCCTTTTTATACCTTCAATTGATAGAGGTTTTTCACAAAATTTAACTGATGATATCTTTTTCAATATTTTTTCGATTTCAAAATTCTTTCAAATTAAAAAAAAATGAATTTCCATATTTTTCATACACTATGACTTTTAAAAATTTATTTGCAATGACGTCATGAAAATTTATACTGAAATAAGGGGTGTTATTTCAATTGTGCACGGAATTTCTTAGTGGCGTGTTTTCGAGGTCGATGGTTTTTGAACAGTCACTTTCTTTGGCCAAGTAAAATGTTTTTAATTATAATGATTTTTTCACCCCAGTCAAGATGTTGTCTATATAACTCAATATCTTTTTCATGTATCAAGTGTAGCCATTGATAATATTCCCCTGACTCCGATCGCCCCGTGTGCGTGTTCTTGCATTTTCGAAATATCATCATTGACTTATTTCGGATGATAAGGCCGTGTTCTTTTGCTATTCGAAGTAATAATGTTTCTAAATATTATTATTTCTATCATAAATATTAGTCCAAAGTGACTAGGAATATAAAACAATCTATTTAAGAAGTAATTTATACAAATCATAAAAATAATATATTTCCTATAAAAGCGAGAAGCACAAATACAACACTAATTTACGACACGTTGACGTTAATTTTGCAAGTTTGCCGATCCTTTAGCAATATCGTAAAAAAAATCATGGCGTTATTGTTAATTTTGTCTATATTTTAGCATCAGATTACGTTTTTAGTTAGGATAGTGTCCATTTGTACCACTTGGTATTAATTTGTAGGTTGGTTGATAGCCTGATAGGTAAGCCGGCTGGTTTCTTTGTTTGTTTTAAAAAAAAAGGCAAGTGCATGATACTTGAGCACATCTCGCCTACATTTGACTTACATTGGGCATTAAACAATGTCAATTTCATCACAATTAGCAGGTGCACACTTAAAACCATCGTCCATTTAACCAGTAAATAGTCAACGACACAAGGAAATGTTTTTCACATGCCGCAGTCAAGTTAAACCCACATCGTGGTAAGAGGAATTTGAATGATAATATGGCAACGGAATCTTTATAAAATAAGGAAAATTACTAATGATTACTTAATGTAAAAAGACAAAGGAATAATTCTGTTGATAATTGCAGATACAAAACTGATATTTCAACAGAAAGTTCGTCATCGTTGCCATGGAAACCGTTTTATGTCTGCTTAATGACAGGTAACTACCTGGATTGTACTGATTTTTATGCTCAAACAAAAATATGAAAAATTATTATAATTGAACTGTGAAATAGAATAAGACAATTTGAAATTAAAAAATTGCAAATGTACTTACTTGCATAATTGAAATAAAATAAACTAGAAATGTCGCTTAAGGAACAAATGCATCGTCTGCAAAATCCCACATGGGGGCCAAATATAAGAATTGACCTCGTGAATTAACTTGCTCTTTCACATTCACACCTAAATTTGATTTTAGTATTTGGAACATTATTTGGAACATTATTTACGTACATATTTGTGGCAAAGTTCGTCAAAATTCATCAATAGATTTGGAGGGTATGGTGCGGTGGTTGCAAAAAATGCAAATTTAAATGCACCATACATGTAAAAGAATCAAAGTCTTTTATGTATATACAGTTTGTGTACAGTTACAGTGTAGTGTGGAGCCTTAACAGATGTACTCAGGACATTTAAAAGGCATCCATATACTCTCCATCCAACTCTCTTTACCTAATATTTGAAAAAAGGTTATATCTATATGGATACCATTATTCTTAGCACAATTGGTCTTAAGTACTCTCTCTCTCTCTCTCTCTCTCTCTCTCTCTCTTTCTTTAAGTTTTAATATCAAAGTGAAGAAATTATAATTGTATATCAGCGATGATTTCAGGTAGGTAAGACAGAATAAATCGATTCCAATCATCTGTGTGAAGATTTATAAGACAACGATTCTCATTGGTCTATTGCATATCCACTAGCTACATATAAACCATCGAGATGCTGGTTGGGAATCATAACTACATGATCTAGAGAGGAGAAATAAACATTATAACTTCAATAATGACGAATAATAAATGTGTTCAGTGTGCTTTAGTAGGAGATGATATGGTGGGAAAATCGTGTTTAGTACAATCTTTTACTGGAGAATTAGTAGATGACCATTATATAGCTACTGTTTTTGAAAACTATGCTGGTGAGTACAGTTATTTTTATAAATATTTGTATTTTCTTTATTATGTATTTTAACATGATTTTATATGTATTTGGTCATACATAGTTACGACTTGAAACAGATATCAAATAATGTGCATTAAATTTATTTTGCTCAAAATACAAAGTTGTTTCAGCCTTCGTATCATTTGCACAGTTTAAATTCTTTCTTCTTAGTACAAAAATGTAATTTTGTTTTTTAGCCATTCTTGCAATCAAATGCAGTTTACATTCATTGTGGAATAAAGGAACTTAGTGATTCTACTTTGTATGGATTTTGAAAGATTGCAACTTAAAATGCATGATTTTCAAGACTTATGCATGCGATCATAAAAATGACTTAGATGAATATCGACCAGACTTACGTACAAGTGTATCATAACTTGGTATGCAATATTAAGCTCTGTCTGCATGAAGTCAATTTTGTCTGTTTGTAGCTATGGTTCATATTAATTTTTTATATTTTGACTTAATATTTTGATGTTATTTATAATTACAGGTAACGTGTCAGTAGCTGGAGAGAAATACACAATAGGAGTATTTGATTCATCAGGACAGGTATGTACATATTTATTTTCCTTACATAGAAACACTGTTTTTGGGTTTTGCAACCATCTATAATTGCACAAATACATTACGAGTCATCTAGAACAATTAACAATTGCTGTCTGAACCTTACTATATCCTATCGTATTTTGATAAAATGTGGCAGTAAACACATTGTCAGATTACATATATACTACCCTTGGTGAGACTATTACTTTATACGATATCTGACTTAATTGCAGGGAGTCACTTTCCAGACAATCATCTCAAATTTTATTATACCAGTATTTAATTTGATCTTGTAATAACCGTGTTGTATTATGTTGTTCCTGTTGTCGATGTTAAAGCCGATAGACATGACATCCCAAATTTTTGTTAAGCTTAGTGTTCTTATTTTCATTTTTTTCTATTTTCAGCATGATTTTGCTAATCTCCGAGCGTTTACATACAGAGACTGCGAAGTATTCATACTATGTTTTAGTGTATTGGACAGAGAATCATTTAACAGCATCAAAGGATTCTGGTTTCCTGAAGTCAAAAAATTCATGGCCAGGAAAAAACCAATAATTCTTGTAGGAACACAATCCGACACGCGTGAATCCACAACAAATCGTTGTGTAAGCTGTAATGAAGCTGAAGATCTAGCGAAAACAATCGGCGCAGAAGGATACTACGAAACGTCTTCCTTCACATCAGATGGAGTGAAGGACATGTTCGAAAAGGTTGCATTGTCTGCACTCAAGTACAGAAAAAAGAAACTAAAGATCATACAGAGAATTTTTCGAGATCGTTAAGAGCTTATAACAATAACTTTTGCTCGAAAAGTGTCCTTGACACTGTGTTAAGACTTTGGTGTATGTACACTGGCATGTTCCTGCATAGCGATGTCCCTTGCGACTTATGAACTATGATCCATTACGCCATTTATACTTAACGCTTGAGGTATTTGTGTTTTAATTCACATTCCATTACAGACATTTCAATAGTGCATATCAACCGATACGTGTACAGCAATGTTTGAAGTGTGTGTATATATACGAGCTCCGAGAAAGTTAAAAACTTAAACGCACAAATTTGTTAGTTTGTGGAGCTGAGCGTACCAAAGGACTTCCATGAGTCCTTGATAATAAGAACACTGAATTGTCCACCTCGTGGAGGTGCTGATGGTCAACTGTTTGTGGCCACAGACGTTTTCTGTGATAATTGTTTAAAATAGACACGATTTATAAACAAAACTTTTTATTTTTATACAAAAATATTTATATTGTCGATAAGCTACCGGTGGCCTTTACGGTGTATGTATTGGAGAGAGTGACAAGAGCTATAATGACAGTTTGCAAACAGCTCTTTAAACAGAGATTTGTCTGAAGAAGAAAAACATATCATAAGTGCGATTACACTATCATAAAAAACGTTGAGTATTGTAAATATTCAAACTTTATGAAAACTGAATACAAATTCAGAATGTGTAATACAATAATATGTATAAATGATTGTTTGTTGACATTTATTACAATATGGAATTAACTGTTATGTTGTTGAATAAATTAAATATACAATCAATAACTGGGCTTATTGGTACATTATGGTTGTTATAGAGTACAGCATTACTTAAAATCTGGGGATACATCACCTTGCTTTTATGATGTCAATATGCAAATATGAAAACTGAATAATAATACTTGATAATAACCAGATTTGTAAAAATCACCCCACAACTAATCGCAAGATACAGAAATACAAATTCGGGTAAAATTCATGCCGATTGTCAGGAGGTTCTTACCCTTCCGGAGCACCGGTCTCACTACCAAGGTGAAAGTTAACGTGGTTAACCTAATGTTTTTAGTTTCAAAGTTTTTACTTTGCTTTGGGATTGAGATTTGGACATAGATATGTATGTTTGTTTCCAATGTGATGTATTGTGTCGATATTCAAAAGTGTGGCGCAAGTACTTTTGTGAGGTGCTTATCTGACCCCTTTAATTTTCACTTTCAGTGTTTAACTTAATTTGCCAGTTTCTAAAGATTTAAATTTGTTTTGCAATGTGAATTTGACATGAATCGGCATGCCTACAATTATTTGGTTTTATCATTCCAAAGTTTAAACTTAATTTTCATGCAATAAAATTGACATATCATTAAACAAGCTGATATAACATAGCTCTGCGACATACAATGTTATATGTCGCTGTTTTGCTGTATATACTAGGCAACATGGTAACACATTAAAATACAAAGTCCAACTGCCTTAAAGACCACCTCTATACAAGGGTCACCTGTTTATAAAGGCCAGTCCAGTAGAATTGTATCCCAATAGTTCCTTATTCATATTAGTTGAACCTGTATATAAAGGTCGCCTGCCATAAAGGTCACTTTTACTGAAGTATCTATCAAAGTAATCTATCAATGTGATACAATTCCTTCTACTAAAATAAATTGTTTTATCGCAATATTTTTCCAGCAATTTTGCTTGTCAATGTGTTTGCTGCTTTTCAATCGAAGTGGAGGTGGAGTAATAGAGTTTATACGTCAGTCAAGATTCTTTTACTTATTTGGGAATTCCCAAAGATAACCAGCGAATTTTGGCATTCGAATTGATAAAGTTTATAGTACTACAATCTGCCCGAGCAGTATCCGCCATCCGGACCTAGGCGGTGAAAGGCGCGGTGATCCTTAAGTGTACGCTTTAGACAACACGACTACCTGGGGGTCGATTTGTTTAAGAAAAATATGTTTATTGGTTCGTTGTTCGGTTAAGCGAAAATGATTTTGTTTATATTAATATAAAAGACAAAGTACTATGTCGTGACTTTGTTCATAATATACAAGGAGCATCGTGACTAACCTCACTCGGATAGGGTCAATGTGTGATATGTGAAACACACGTGTGTTAGGTACGTGAATTAATATTTAGTACTATAAATGCTATGAAATTCATGCTTTGCAACGTTTTCACCTTAATAATATTATCTTGTACCTTAGTGTCACTTGATCTACGTTTGTCAATAGATAGGGTTAAATTTTCACAACTATTACGATACTGATTAGTCAATCTTCACGTTATACTGAAAAGTGATAAAAATTGTTATGTACCTGGTTCAATAGTGAATTGAACAACAGTTTTCAGGGAAAGCAAGATTCACCATCATGTATTACGTGATTTTTTCAATCACAAAGTGGCCGCGTGGTTGGTACCAGATATTGAACTTCTACATTTTTATTAACTGACAAAAACCAAATAAAATCATAATATGATCATATGCATATACTCATATATTCAACAACTGTAACCAACAATATAAAACAAAAAAGGATAAAACTATGCATCATCCCTAATACTTTCATTAAATTTTGCGTTGGAATTACAGATATCTTGTGCAAACAATTGAAATATTCACCATGTAATAACTGCTAGGATAATATGCAAATCTTTGCATTATTCTAAGCAAGTTTCCTGTACATTATTAGCAGGTATTACAGAGATCTAATCCAAGAAGAATTTCAAAGGGGCATAACTCCAAAAAAAATATCATTGAACCGCAACAAGAAAACCATATGCACAAATTCACTTTCAACTTATTGCTTAATGTCGACTAATCGCTTTTAACTACATTTATGTACGTTAAATCGTTTTCAACCACATCTATGTACCGGTTTAATTGTAATTTTAACCACACCCCTGTTCTTGTTTATCATATTTTCAACCGTTTAATCATTTTTTAAACTACATCGCTGCATACGTTTTATTATGACGTGAATTTTTCTTTGAATTATTTTAGGGAACTGCATCCATAAGGGTAGTCACTTGAACGCCTGACCTAGATTTACCCGAATTGTGATTGTTTAATTTCATCAATTTTGGTCAAAGTTTAAGGAAGGCAGGATGTAGTTCTACATAATCAGGATTCGTCAAAACTTTATATAGAGTTGATGATACCCTTCATAGAAACTATGATCAAATATATTGACAAAAAGGAAAAACGAGCATCAGTGGTATGTCTAGTTTGAAAACTGCCAACCCGCCGGTTAATAATTGTCATGTATCGTGAAAATAATTAACAGGAAGGAGAACAAGATTTAATATCATTGTACCTCGGGTTATACAGATGTTTCTTAACGCGAATACTAGTACTAACAAAGCCTAATAGGAAATGTATCAGAGTCAAAATCCTTGCTTCAAAGGACTTATTCATCGGTTAATTCATTTCTAGGATATATAGTAATTAAATATCGCTAACTATGTCGGATGGTCTATTTACAGAGTCTACCAACACTAGTGTTCTCTAGGTCGCGTATTAATGTATGTCAATGAACTAACACAGAGGAAACCATTTGATACAGAACTACATTTACATGATGTCTGAAAACGACTAATTGGATTTGTAGTGGGTAGTGTATGTATGACTAAACGGTATTTAGCTGTATTAATTCCCGTGTTAACTTACTCAGTCTGACCAAACTACTACCTATTCGAACTTAATTGTTACACTAAGGTATCTGCACTTAAGGACAGGAACTTGCATTAATTCAAAAGAAAATTAGGATAGGACATAATAAATATTTCAAAATATCAACATATTGAGAAAGACTTAAACAGTTAATCTACAATTTCGAAAATAATTCAAAAAGCAACTTTTCCACTGCAACCATGGCGGTAAATTAAGGTGCTTTTACCCCCTTCGAAGCAATTGGTTCTCCTGCCAATAATGGCAGTGTACATTAAACGCTTTAGTATTAATTCCATTTTACTACATTCAGTAATTGTGTTTTCTTGCAAAACAAATTCAAATTTATTCTATCCAGTATGTACCAATTGACTTTAAATTCCGATGTGCACATTAGATGAAATGTTGAAGTTCAGATTACACCGAACATGAACAAAACTCACCAAAACACACATAATAATGTCCAAGTAAAATAACTGGCACAGCTTGTAAGTTTTGCTTTTCTTTGAAGAAATATAAAATGACTAATATAGTCTTGAAGTTAACCGAAGACGTCCCTTAAGTAATCAAATTACACCACTAGTGTAAGATAGCCTAATACAAACCACTGCAAACATCACGTTTAGACCATGAACACTTCAATCCTAAAAGCTTTTCTTCCCTAGTGTAATTGATATATAAAATGCAACTTCGTAATTTTCATAGACATATCAGGTAACCTATATTTCTTCGAAAATATATTATTAATTTTAATATCTACTGTTATACTAAAGACGGCGGCAAAATGTAAAAAAAATGCTTTTATCTGTAGCATTTGACATTAACATGCTGATTGTGCGTAGGATTTGAAAGTAGAAAATGTATATTGGAAACATTCAATTAGCTGCAGCTTCGATCTATGATTAGTATTAATGTCTGTACTCGGTCACAGGAGCCTAATTTGTTTTGTCTCGAGTTTAATGCAACAAAAACTGCACTATATTGTTCTATATTGGCAGAATGCATTAAGTTCCTTAAGACTTACTTAATACTTCAAAGACAATATTTACTTCCACTTTGTCTCATTCAAAGCGAGTTAGCCGTATAAGCATTATTTTAGCTAGTTATTTTCGACGACAATGTCTCAATTAAAGTTTAAAATTTACTCTTTTATTCATGTATTTAAAGCCTTTAACAGCAAGCATTCAAAAAAAAAAAAAAAACAAACATACCAATCCATGTCCAAAGCACAATCCTAAACCAAAGTAAACACAAACATACCAATTCATGGTCAAAGCACAATCCCAAACAAAAGTAAACACAAACATACCAATCCATGTTCAAAGCACAATCCTAGACCGAAGTAAAAACAAACATATCGATCAATGTCCAAAGCACAATCCTAAACCAAAGTAAAAACAAACAAACCAATCCATGTCCAAAGCACAATCCTAAACCAAAGTAAACATAAACATACCAACTCATGTCCAAAGCACAATCCCAAATCAAATTACAAACAAACATACCATTCCTTGTTCAAAGCACAATCCTAAAGCAAAGTAAAATTTGTAACTGACATATTTAGTTCAACACGTAAAATTTCACCAGAGAGGTTAGGAAAGGTGTTCCTGAATCGTAGGCACATCTTTTGTTTAGTACATGGATACAAAGTATATGTTGTTTCTCCAACATATACTTAATTCATTTTCAACACCTGAGTAAAAACAAATGGAAACCATTTTTTCATTATTTGATTCAATGACCGTTGATTTTCATTTGTGAAGATTTTTGAAATGCAGTGTTTAATACAGAAAATTAAATACTATGACAACGACATTTATGTATTTCAACAAACATATAACGATAATTTATGGGTGTGCCATATGGATATCGGGTAAACATGGCTTATAGTCGAAAATGCCTGGTATAGATATTTTATAAGTTTTATATATTACCAAGCATTTCCTGATTAATATTCCTGAAAATGTAATCTAGATATATGTCATTTAACAATATATAAATTGTATGTAATAAAAGAGAGATAAAGCTTAACTATTTTGAGTGGGGAGAGCCCAATTTACTTTGGAAAATAAGTTGTTTTAAGTAATAAAAAGCTAGAATTTGACGGAAACAATAGGGGTAAAGACTGATTTCAGGAACCATGAGCTACTGGAACACTGCTAATCTGATTCTTTGTTAAAGATATAGGCACAAGGAACATGCACAAAATAAGAAATGTTTTTCTTTAAACCATAGCTTACAATCCGGCTAAAACTAAGGAAAAATATATTTCTGTTCGCAGTCTTGGCACTGTATATACCTGGATGCCATCACCGTCTTGTCCCGAACGCAACAAATTGTTTTATTTTTCATTGTGCAAAGATGTGACCATTTAATTCAGTTACTAAAGAAACCAATTTACAATGAGAAAAAAGTATTTGGGAAGAAAGGAAAAACACAATCCAAAAGATAGTGCAAACCGATCTGCCTGTCACAATTCAAGAATCAATTATATATATACATAAGTAATTTACATGATTGTAGAGTATTCGATATAAATTAACGCGTATTTAACTTGAAAGAGAAAATTCTCCTCTCCTCTATTATTTTCTTGTTTGCTTTTCTTTGTCTTTTCACAGCGAGCAAAACATGTTATGTAATTTAATCTTAAAACAAAAACCTGATAATTACTTCATCATAAAAGGGTTTAATTGATGAATGACTTTGTATAAGATCATTATCACAGATAATAATAGACCTCGATACTTACCTAACAGTTCTTACATAGAATTATCCGTCACGAAAACTACACAGTGACCAAATTAATCATTATATACAAACAACCATAACAATACTGCTTCAAGACGTAAACAGGGAGATTGAATTACCGATCTGAAGGATAAATTATTGAATTACCTGTTTCTTTATTTGTTAGTAGTACATCTAAGCCAAATCAAAATGAGTTGCTCGTTCATTCCAGTTGAAACCACTTCAAAGTTCAAAGTGAGTTTCTCGTTCATTCCTGTTCAATCCACTTCAAACTTCAAAGTGAATTTCTCGTTCATTGCTGTTCAAACCACTTCAAATTCAAGGTCAAAAAAGAAGAACAGTTCGAATATGGGCGAACCGCTGCAAACTCAAGGTCAAAAAAAAAAAAAAAAAAAAAAAAAAAAAAAGACTAATACTTAAAGCAGATAACTGAACTGAAAAATATGGTGTTTGTTTATTCCTCTCTCTTTGCACCTGTGGATGGAAATATATGTGGTATTAAATATATCAAGACAAACGTATCAACTAATGGTTTCTATCTTATACGCTAAGCTACAGATAAAGATATCATAGTGAAATACACAATAAAAACATTTCTATACAAATGTGCAAAAAGTATTGCATTACCCAATGCAGACTATATACCAAACACATATAATGAAGAGAATTGTAATTTTACTGTGATTTGCTGACTGCTCCCGGCGTAAACAAGGCGATAATATGAAATTACCTTTATCTTCTTGTATTGATCAGATAGAAATAGTTTATATAAAACCTTGTAATCAGCATTTGCCAGAACACGATACTTTTGTACAGCTAAAAAATTTATTCCTGAAAACACTGCATGTATTAAAACATTTACATATTGAGTATGTAACTACAAATACGATGTACAAGAAGTTGTAAACATATGATCTTTCTTTGTAGCATGTGTTTATCATCAAATATGTTTTTGTGATGTATGTTATGCAAATTTTGAGATGAACGCATTTGCGTGAATGAACGATAAACGTCATTAAAAACGTCTAGTGTGAAAACTGGACGCAATACTACAGCAATATTAAGGTTTTTTTTATTATTTATAAATACCGAAGTAGTCGTAAAATACTGATTTAAAATCATGTATGCATGTTAAGCGTAAGTAAACATAAATAAGGATAAATAATAATGTTTGATACAATACATTGTTTCATCGGGAGGCCTATAAAACATGTTCTTGTTGTATTGCTTCTTTGAAATGTTGTTTTGATATGGAGTTCCCGCGATGTGTTTTTGTGAAATTCCCGTGTTGTTTTGTTGTGAAGTGCTATGGAGTGCCCGTGTTGTGTTGCTAAGGAATTCCAGTAGTCAGAAACATAGTTTAACAGACTGTGTAGTATCTCCTGGAGTGTGTATGCGTGTGATAGCTTTGACTGTCATATCCTCGTATGCTTGAAACACCTGCTCGACAACGAACCAGAAACGTTGATGTTGGAGTCAGAAAAATAATATAACTTGCCATGAGGCATATCTTTGTATGTGTGGGGGGAGGGGGTTAGGATGGATGTGGGGATAGGTGTTAATGGACTTGGTACATTGATGTGATACTTAGAAGCAAATATAACAAATATTTTGATGGGTTTGCAACACCTGCTTAACAAAGTCCCGGGAGGCTACTCCTTCGTTGATGTTTAAGGTGAAGAAGAATTTTGGTGTGCTGACAATATATATCATGTTTACTGGACAACGGACTATTGAATCAAACAAAAAACAATGATGTAGGCAAAAACAGTAAGATATCTGTCATGTAAACGAGACAGGAATGTTAAGTTGTTTAGCGGGTTACTAGACCTTTACTGTTAATTACAGATTACATCTTAACAAGCATGGAATTTAAATAATTTTTAATATTAATAGAAGTAGGTCGATAATATACTTTATTATATAGCAATATATGCTTCGCACAGATAATAAACGATAAATTCCGAGGTGTTAATGTGCAATAAATATCGATGTTTGCATGCTAACTTTGTTCAAGTCCGAGGTTTCCTGAATCAATTTTTCACACTGCATGCTTTGTAACATGACGCTGTCATTTATGACGTCATATGTGTGTTGTCGTTGTAATCGCTGTGTTGTTGTCATATTGCACTAGTTCTTATATCTATTTACAAGAACTAGTGCAATATTTATGTATTGTACGACAAACAGTATTTTAGATGAAATACTTGACAGAAGAAAACGAAATTTATTTTGCAATATAATAAAAGGGTTATTAAACTGATATTGTGAAATATTGTCACTCGTTGACTCGAAAATTTGCACTTGTATGCTCGTGAAAATGTCGAGTCAACTCGGGACAATATTTCACAATATCATTTCAATAACCCTGTAATATCGTTGCAAAAATCTCATCATGGCATCTTGCGAGTGTAAGATCATGTGTTGCCATATATGACATACGTTTGATGCATAGTTATTTTTAAGGCCGTGTCAACAGATTCCATTACAAATTTAATAAAATGTGCCATGTACTTTACCATGAAGCAAGAAGTTTACTGTGTCATATGAATTAGTCAAACCACAAAACAAAATCAGGAACATGTTTAAACATTAATTTAACAAAGAATAATTGTATTGAAATCACTTTATTTCCGCATTTAAATGTCAAATCACGATTGTTGCATGATTTCTTGAATATATTTGTGCTGTTATTGCATCAAAGTAAAAAAAATATTTTAAGACAATTATGCAATAATAAAACACGTGGAAAACTATGTCAACCTGTTGATACTCAATACAATTACATGACGACAATTACATAATAACAATACACGTGGTTGACATAAATTATATGTACTTGGTAATAGCCAGTACTACCTAAACAGGCCACACCAAATGAATACCACAATAAACAATATTTTACTGAAAAAAAATCTCCTCTTTAAATAGGTAGGGGATGTAACAACTTTTATTGTATCCTATATTATGGTCATGTACTTTTATAAGGATCCTTCTCACAAAGTAATAGGTAGTTCCTGAATACGAAAAAATAAATAAACGAGTTGACAAGCAATCAGACATATCTTGACTATAGTTAAAATGGTATCTTTTATAATAATAAAATACAGAGTTCTTACGTGTTCTGTAAAATTTCCACATTGGTTGCGATATAAATCAAAATTAATGATGGAAAATTTCAGTTTCTATAAATCCGATTGAAGTAACTTTAATTATAGATATCATTATGTTGTCATCTTCATGTGTTTTATTGAGTTATTTGAGGTATTTTGTAGTAAATTGTGTCATTCTCAAGATACTAATTGGAATGACTGGCAATATTTATATGTAAATTTGTATTGACAACCATTCATGCGTTTTTCACACGTGGCGATTGTAGCTAGGTAAACAAGAGGTATTACCCTTCCGGTCGTACTCACACATCCCTGCTGGAAGTTCACTTGTTGATTTGAACATGGGCTGGTATACTATTTTATATTTGAAATTAAAAAAAACCCTGTAATTGAAAACCATTTATTACGCAATAGCAAACGCAAATAAAGACCACAAAACAATACAACCAAAACAAGGTATAAAGAATATACATTATTAGAACCAACGGTTACAAGACTCACAAATTTAGATAGGGGAAAATGTCTAATCATGTCATTATAGTAATGTTGACGGGATCCAAAATGATAAGGCGTAATGTATAATGTGAGCGGCATGGTAGCTCAAACATCTTTTTACTACTGTTTATACAAACATATCAGCACCCAAATGGTGATTTTTGATAATTAGTATATGTGCACATTTTGAGGCAAAGTGAGATATGTATATATGTACATAACTATTTGATATTGATTCAAGTTTTAGAGCACTATGAAATGTTAAGCTGTTGTCGTACTTTGTGACCTACTTCGAAAATTTAACTTACGGGTTTGCCAATGCCAACCGTCGTAAATATCATCGTTTTATCATATGTAATAATCTTTGTAAATTTTTAAAGTTCTGCACTTCACACCTTGTAAACTATGGTATGTAATAGCACGCCATGAAATACAACAATGTGTACCTAACTACATAACAGAAGATGTTTACACTCCCGGAGTACCCGGTCTTATTTACGGGTGTAGCGTGGCGGGTGTAGCTAGCTAAACAGGAGGTGCTTACCTTCCGGAGCACCCGACCTTATTTCCCTGGTGGAAGTTCACGTGTCTAATTTAACTTGTCAGTTCCAAAGTTTTTACTTTGCTTCTGGATTGTGATTCGGACATGGATTAGTATGTTTGTTTTTGATTACATATTGGAATGTCACGTTTTAACTTAAGTTGCCAGTTTCAAAGTTTTTACTATGATTTGGAATTGTGATGTTTGCATGGATTGGTATGTTGTTACGTAGGTACAATAAGTCCTAAAAGATCCTGGACTACTTGCTTTAAATTTTATTGATGTAGTATGTAGATTTGTATTGCATGCGTTGAAATAATGTGTTTATATTAGTTAAAAGTTTAAAAATCAGACCAAACCAGGTTTCATCAGACGTAAATTGAATTCAAATGATGCGTATCATGTAATAAATTTATTCATCATCAATAATTTCATTTAATAATACAAAAACCTCGGGTTTTATATTTGCGTGAGGGTTTTGTAGTTTTAAAACAGTAAAGTTGAAACACTTTTGTCGCTCGTTGCAAAACATATATGAACACAAAGCTGATACCCTTGCTTTATCGAGAAGTTTGTAATTATATAATCGGTCATTTTACGTCAGCGAGGAGAAGAAACATATCTTACATCATCAACCATTATTAGACTTACTATTTTAGGATTTGATAATATGTTTAACTGTAAATGATTAGATGAATCTAATTGATGTAATGAGAAAAAATAACTAGATATAGACAAAATCCAATTATCAAAACAGACGTAGACAGAGACGTAATCATTCTTATATCTCTGAGACAATTTCAAATTTCTCAATGACATTTGCAAATTTACAAACTATGTAAAAGTGTGTTGAGATATTTTGTGTGCATTTGCTGAAAAAAACCAATTTAACCATTTTTGAGTGGGGGATAAGGTATTTTCTTTACAGAAAAATTATATGTATATTGTCACCATCACATGAACCTCTAGCAGTGTCTAAAAACTTTTAAGTAAATCGAATTCTATTAGCAAACTATATGTAGCCGCTCCGTGAATAAATCGATCATTAGTAAATAAATCACGATTACAGAGAGCTGTCGAATGTTTTACACTAGGTTAACGCAAAAAAGTAAAAGGAACGGCTACCGATTGACCGAGACACGAAATAGCTAACGGACGGTGGTAGCTAGCGAAAAGCTTTCGAGATATAGCTAACGAAGGATGGGAATAAATGGTCAATTCGGCACTTATTCCTTGGTTTAGTGTTAAACTTTTAATAGGTCTGTACTATACATTCTCGTACCTCGGACAAAAAAATCTCACGCGCACACCAGTGCTAGATTTTTCTGTCTTGTCCAGTTTGTCTGGTACTGCCTCACGCGACATATTAACAATCAGATGACGTATCCAATCATTGTGCTTCACGTCATCAAAACAAAGCGTTTCTTTATTTAGTGTTTTATTTTACTTTTTATTCAAAATATTTCATTGTCAGAGTTGTTTTATATTTGCATTGAATACAAATCATTGATATTTTAAAATTTTGAAGAGTTGTCGATGGAATTATTTTCAGAGGGCGGATTTGTGCGATGCATTAGGCAAGAGGCCCCATGAGGGAACGTGATTTGTTTTGTACGTATCGCAGTTATAAATACTTAAATGGTACGAGAAATAGAATCTATCACCTGTTTGTGACCGATACCGGTTGGTCTCAGTCTCGGGTGCTGTGATGTAACATATCGCAATATCGGCAATTGGGATATGTTACATCACAGCACCCGAGACTGAGATCAACCGGTATCGGTCACATACAGGTGACAGATTCTATTATTGTATTTTCAGGATGAACATTGTTACTAGTAATCAAAAATATCTGCTTCGTAAATTTTAAAATTCCTTAAAGAAACTAGATCTGGCTAACCGATCAAAGTATTGCCTTAGGTTGATTTAGTTAAATAATGTTGGTTATTCTATTATTCTCATTTCAGCATCTTTAAAATATTTTGATTTCCTCAATTTTGATCCGAACACTACAAATGAGAAATTTTATTAAAAACGGCAATTTAGAGCCGAATAATACATTAGATTTGGTGATAATATTGCCTTTCTTGAAAGAACTTAACATAACTATCTTAACCCTTCCGGAGCACCCGACCTCATTTTCCTGGTGGAAGTTCACGTGTTTAACCTAGTTTGCCAGATTCAAAGTTTTCACTTTGCTTCTGAATTGTGATTCGGACATGGATCAATTATGTTTGTTTTTGATAGAACTCGACAAAGTTTTAACGTCTAAGACAACGGGATTGTAAATAACGTTGGACACATGAATATTTTAACTACGGTTTTTTTTTCCAGACAGATGGAATGTAAACTGCGGTTTAATCAATAGTCACTGTTGCTTTGGATATCGCATTGTGAACTTTCTATATTAATTTTATCAATCTATAAAATGTGCATTTATAAGTGTACTTATATAATATCCTTAAGAGTACACAGTGACTTACATAAGCTGTATAAAAAGGGGTGAAAGTTCAGAACGAACGAAAGCACTGTACTAGTACACAAGGTGTGATGATGTACTTCTAAAAGGAATTACAGAATTTGAAATTGCTGGTCACGTTTTAAAAATTAAAACTGTAATAAATCTTACAATCTTATACACATAAATTGTTGACCTGTGGAGCAAGCCTAGGCTTATCAGGGCCCTCAAATAGTTTCATGACAATCATCACAATATGGTTGATAAGTATGATGTCTCTGTTTCCAGGATTACCCTGGATATATTTGGCGTCACATAGTTCAAGTTCTTTTCACTCTCATTTTACACAAATTGGCGGGTGTAGCTAGCTTAGCAAGAGGTGTTGACCTTGCGGGGGCACCCGACCTTACTTCCCTGGGATTGGGATTTGGACATAGATTAGCATGTTTGTTTTTCAATAATTCATTTTGTTGTGTTCAATCTAATTAATAAGTTTCTGTATTCGTTTATCGTAACAGCATATGCATTTCATATATTTTCCATTACAAGTAAATCTTTAACAGATATATCTTTTAGAAACACTTTTCTGATAGCGTGTTATTAACAATATTATTGATAAAAAGATTTCTCTGTATTCAAAAGTACCCTGGATATACTTTGCCTACTGTATCTCCATGTTTCTGTCATTCTCAATTTAGCCAGACGGGAGGTAATGACCCTTCAATTGGACCTACTCTCACTTCCCTGTTAGAAGTTTAACTTAAGTTTCTAGTCTTTCAATTTTTCACTTTGTTTTTGGGATTGTGATTTTGACATTGCCAGAGCGGTATATTAGTGTTTGAATACACAAGGTGACCGTTATTGTTATAAGTTCAAAAGTAAAGGATCTTGGACTTCCTATACACCAAGTGCTAAACTAAAGAATGACTTTGTTGCATTCTAATCTGATAGCTCCCAAAACAAGTCTTTAACTAATAATGCAATTGATTAGATTGTGTCATAGTGATAGGAGACAACAAGATCTTCCTCGATATGGTAGTGACTTATATAAAATAAATGTACTTCATCGCATAGTAGAGTTATATCATTTATGGATAGAGAAAGAACCGCATTTAATTAATCAAATAAGGAATTTCGAATCCTGTAATCGTCGTAGTATTGTCATCATTTCAAAGTTATTAATTCCAATGCAAGTGTTTGATACTGCTAGAATATAACTGCCCTCTTTACCTTTTCCCTAAAACACCTCGTCAATCCCTTATATAACGTCATATTGGTGGCGTATTTGGTGTCAAAGGATTAACTTATACTAACTGATTATGTCTTTATGGATTATTCACATTCAAAAGGTTATTAATGAATCCAATCGTTTGCGATAGCTCTATATATATAGATGCTTATTCTTTATCCGTAGTCATCATCATTTCCATTTCTTCAACGTCTTTAATATCAATGGGATCTTTATTTTCTTTACATCTACCTAAACGTAATATCTCTGACATTTTATTCACAAACACTATACCAGATGACGTCATAAGCAGTCCGCCAATGACATAAAACGATAAATTCCAATTACCAGTTACATCCGTTAACCAGCCTAAAAAACAAAGGATATATTTTGTTATAGAAGTATACAATTATGTACAAGCTATTTATATACAATACTTGAAACGAACATGAATAAAACATAAGATTACGTTATGGGGATTTGCATGTTTAAGTCGAATCATTATTTTTGTTATAATTAGAATTATTCTTTTTTTTTAAATTCACTAAACTTAAGCAACGTATGCAACAATAAGGACACAAAGGCTTAACTGTTGTTACTTTTTTGATGGACACACGAACATTACAAAGCTATAGCATAAATACCTCATCCCATAATATTTGTATTACGTATTCTGTTAACACAATAATCGAGATAACACTTGTACTACAAACAGTACACGACATCTGGACAAAAGTGCAAGTAATGAATTTATACAAAACGTGTTATTTTCACATTTAATTTGAATATATCAGCAGATGATTTACGTGAAAAGTCCTAACCAAACCAAAAGTGGGAGTTTTGTTGCCTTTGATGGGGGTATATATTGATTACAGGAGACGAAGCTTGAAAGTTGGCGTGTCTTTCAAAGGCGACATGTTTTCATAGTAGCCAGTGCCAAAAACAATAACATTATTAAGATCTACATTAGGTTATGCGACACTATGTATTTACCTGCTAATGGGTGAGCAACAACATTTATTATTGCTGAAAAGAAATACACCAGTCCAAACACTGAAGGCAGTTTGTTTAATCCAGATTCTTCAACAATTATTGCTGGAAGGACGGTAAACATAGATCCAGGAAAAATACCAATAATAACGGAAAATATACAATAATGTATCAACACTGTCATATATGGCACAAGCACCACGGATATACCACTAACCAGCATGCTTAGAGAAAATATTACATGTGGCGATATAATTTTTGCGTCGACAATCATACCTACAATTACCCGTGAAAATACTTCACAGACTCCTAAAATTGAAAGTGCAAATACAACCACTTGTTTTCCAAGTTTGTTTTCGCCCATCTGTGCCGGTAACATATAAAATACAGATCCGTATCCTAACATGGCAAAACTGAAGGCTAGTATAAATAGATCTAATCGTATATTTTGTAAGAGTTTCCAATCAAATTTAAAAACATTTTTAAACACATTTTTGAACCATTTTATTGCTGGATTTGATTTTGTTTGTGGATCTTGGTCTGGCTGAGAACAATCTGTTTCTTTCTTAATGCCTGCTTTTCTTGAACTCTTTTGTTCGCTTTCTTGTCGGCTTTCTTTTTATATGCATCGGTTATTGCATGTAATCTATATGGTTGCCTTAAAAGACTAGCGATGACACACATGTTCATCATAAAACCGCCTAATACAAGTAAACCTCCCCGTAAACCGTACTCGTCAAACAAGAACCGGTATAAGTATGGAAAGGCAAAACCGCCCACACCACTAGCCGATACAACGACGCCATTAGCAAAACTTCTTCTTTTCTCGAAGTAGAAGTTGACGATCGTGGAGCAAGGAACAAACGTTAGTCCCAATCCTATACCTGCAGTTTAAAGACAATATTAGTCTAAAATAGAAGAGAAAATATCGCCTGATAATTACATAATAAGTGCATTCGATCCGTAGCCTTCCCGCTAGGCCTGTTGAGCATTAAAAGTAGTACGCATCTTTCAAAAGTTAGATGTTGCATGTTATCTAGTGTTGTAAATTCTGTAAAGCTATGATCAAAATTATTTTTATCTTCAGAAAACATGAATCTTGAACTTGTTTTTCCATTTTTTTAAATCAACTAGTGTTTCTGTAATCTAATTTTTTTTTAAATCAAAATATTATGACTGTCGTTAAGATCAGTATATATAGGTTGTCACTCACCTCCTACTAAACTGTATGTTATGGTCATCATCCATATATCTGTTACCAAAGAGCTAAATATAAATGCCAAACCAATCAAAATACCGCCAACAAATGTAACCCTTCTGAAGGAGATGAACATACTTAGAGAATTGGCTAAAGGACCTACAATGAGAAAAGTAAACTCATCATTCATCATTTAACTTTAGGAAACTGTCATTTATCTGAAGAAAGTTCACGTATATTGGAATAATGGACATTTATATCCATACGATTGGATTTGCCACCTTCCTGTTTATCATCCGGTCTGCTTCACTTATCATAGTTCACGTGTTTAAATGAATTTGCCAGTTTTCAAAGTTTTGACTTTGCTTTTTGGATTGTGGTTTGCCTTTTTACATGGGCTGGTATATTTGTTTTGATTTAAATCTAAAACACGTTGGAACACACTTTACTTCAATTTTTCTATTGTCAACTTTCCTTTTCTATGCAGCAATTTACCTGCTTCTCCTGCTTATGATGTATTTGTTTCCCAATCAATATGCTATGGAAGAGCAACTACAGGGACTTTGTACAACAAAGTAGACTGCTTGCAAATAAATTGTTGACTCAGGGATATTGCAAGCCTAGTCTTATCAAGGCCCTCAAACGTTTGACGTCTCTGTGTCCAGGATTGCCCTGGATATATTTGACGTCCCATAGTTCCATGTTCCTTTCACACAATTTTGATTACCCACGTGGCGGGTGTAGCTAGCTAAACAGGAGGTGATTACCTTTCCGGAGCACCCGGCCTCACTTCCCTGGTGAAAATTCACGTGTCTAACCTAACTTGTCAGTTCCAAAGTTTTTACTTTGCTTCTGGATTGTGATTCGGACATGGATTAGTATGTTTGTTTTTGTTTAGTATGTTTAGGAAGCCAAAACCGACATGCATTGAGACTACGTGATTATGAAGTAAGAATATAAATCTGGGTTTTGGGGGGAAATTGGAAGTTATTAGTATCTTAATTCATATTTTATATATTACATTAGTTTAAGACAATGATTGTTTCTTAATAAGTGTGTTTTCCTATGTTAAAGGTTTGTCAAGTTTACACAACTAGTAATGAAGCAGTAAATAGTTCGATATCCCCTTAGAAAGTTTGATGTTGAAATTCACAAAATATATTTATTTTTTTCTATATATTAAACAAAATTAAATATCCTTTGGTGATATCAGGAATATAAATCAATGTGTATTGACCTTGCGATTGATACCAACTCTTAAAAATTAATTTATATGATATGGTTATATAATTGTATACTGTCTACGTGATTTTTGAGAAGTGTTCATTTTGGCAGAGACATTATCGCATGATAAATATATTTGTCGGACAAGTTTTATGATACATCAATATGATAGCGTATCTAAACTTGTTACGTCATCAATCTTTAGCTTTTATCTTGTTTTAGATCCACCCACAATGTAACATTAAATGCGCGTATGTATTGCTTTTAAGTCGGAATTTGTTATCAATTGTAATTGGCCTACATCTGCATATACATAAATACTGCATATTTAAAATATGAAAAAACACATGTTAGTTGCAGTTAATCTGTTCTTCAAAATACAAGATTAAACTTATGTGTGAAAACTACACCCGCCACACCACAATAAAAACATTATAAATTAATATAATTATACTTCATACCAAAGCGTATAGGTCTATAAAGAGGCAGAGATACATTTAAAAGACGGTCTAAACCAAGTCAGTCATGAATGTAAAAATCTTAAACCATATATTTACCAGGTTATGGCAAAGGCCATTGGTAGATGGCTAAAACCGTAGACAATACATACGCGGGAGATTTGGTTTTACATTGCAAGTTTATACGGTGTTGACAAGTAAACAATGACCACGGCAACTGACAAATCAGACTAAACCGGATCCTGCACATCCTAATATTTATGATAGTTATGTCCGTCATCACTCATGTAAACATATGTTACTGTATATGTGAAAATTATAACCTTTATGCCTGATCAATGCGTTGACTTGAAATAATTTAGACCTTTTACATCTATCTCGATTCATTGCACATGTAATGAACAAAATTTCGAATACTGTAGTTTGTTGAATATATTATTACGAATAACCGATGCCGGTCTAAAGAAAGTTTTAAAAAAATATTTGATCGACAGATCATTTCTGGTTTAATTGGAGATGTTCATCTAGACGATGAATGCATGCACGTTGTAAATATGTTTACTATGAATACAACTAGTTAACATCAACAAAGTGTTACATATACATTGTTTACTAAATTTGGGATATACAAATATATTAACTTAGTATTACTTAGTATTGATTGAAGAAATGTCGCAGTACTTCCGATGCTGACTATATTTCCTGTTCCGGCGTCGTACACTTCCTGTAACTCTCCATATAAAATTCCAAATGATTTCACACATCCCATGGAAAACATATACATTACAAAACATGCTAAAAATAGAAAAAACACAAGCTGTTAATCTCTCTCTCTCTCTCTCTGTCTGTGTATGTGTGTGTGTGTGTGTATGTGTGTTTATGACAAATTGATATATTATAATCAAGTTTACATAGTGAATACAATAAACAAGTCATACTTATTCTTATAGAGAAGCCATATGCAACCCCCCCTCTCTCTCTGTCTCTCTCTTGTTGCTTTCTAAAGGCGTTGGTTACGGTTTGTCTTACCTCCTAATACAATCCATGCGTATCCATCGTCTACAGACTTCTCCATGTGGACCGATCGCCTTTTACCCATTATGCATTACCTGTAATTACAAACAAAAAACATTTATGTATAAATATACTTAAATTTTTGTCTGTATATGGATTTCTTCCAATGAACCGTCTATTGACCGAAAGGGTCATATATTCACTCAGTATTTCATAATGCATGCATCATAAACTACGCATAATAAGAGATAAGAATGTGTTCCTGCAATCTAGAGTTTTTATATATTATTTTGTATAAAGTAGGTCATTTTAAATGTCGAGTGTGTGTGTTCAAACTAATTTTTTTAATCAGTACTCACAACATACTCATGGACGTAACTACAGCATTAATATTATCATATATTTTGGGCATTTCATGCACCAGTATCAGAACAATTAAACGTACGCAAACATCATCAATAATAAATTATCTGTCCAATTTGACACATCCGACTGAATATTAAGTGCAAGGCTATACAGTGAATCTAAATATTTCCAATAACAAAAAACACCGACGTTTTCAATAAACATATTTTAAAGGCAACATTTGTGATTTTAAATACAGCATTATGAAAAAGCTGTTGATATTCTTAATGCAGGCATTAAAAAGGAATTAATAAAGGGGATTTGACCGATTAAAAGTTAAAGAACACTCAATGAATCCGTGGCTCCACTTAATATTTCCGTATGGACTTTACAGATTGTATTTTACAGTTAACTCATATGCTTCTTTTGATTTTTTAAACAATGATTTCAATAGGAGCACATGTCACAGATATACATTGAATATTGTTTGTTGATGAAACATGCTTTCAATTCCACCATGTCTATCGTTTTTGTACAGTTCATACTGTAAGTATTTTGCAAACTTATACGCATGCCTGAAAAGTATGGACGGTTGTGTTTTTATCTGACTTTGGACTTCGATGAATTAATCGATTAATTATGTGAGTTATGAAAAGTTATAATCATTTATATGTTAAGTAAGTAACCAAGGATCCACAGATGCCGAAAAACAGAAATAAGAATGCAGATAAGAGTGAAAAAAGAGAAACATTTCAGAAGTATCTCCTAATTCTTCAGGTGAGAACTTATCACCATTAAATAAAGTTCCGTCGTTTCTTGGGACAGGTGTATAAACAACCCAGGTGTATATAATGGTTCAATGAACGCTAATGTAAATAATGCTGGACATCATAGCACACTTGTACAATATTCACCACAAATGTATAACATGAATACACCAATTCAGCAGGGTACAAGTACGCCAACTCAGTCTCATATACCCGTACCCCCTCCGCCCAATTTCGGAACTCCAGTGTTCCCAATGGGTCTAGAAAATACTTTACGTGAATTGTGCGACAGACTAGGCAGAATGGAAGTAAAACTAAATAAACTAGATCAAATAGATAATAAACTGAGTCAAATGGAACAGAAAGTCTAGTCTCGATAGGGTAGTGTTGGGTTTGGATAAAAAAGTTGAAGATTCTATCAGCGATGTAGTGAATCTAAAAGAGAAAGTTAACGGAGAATAGAAAGGTGTACGAATGATATCGGTGATCTCAAGGTATTACTGGTATAGTTAGATCTATATATTCTACATTGAAGTCTTGTGTTAAACACAATGGCCATTATAGTAATTATTTTAACTGTACAACAGGTTTGATGCAAGGAGAAGCATTATCTCCTTTGCTTTTTTCGTTATACGTTAATAATATGGTGGTAAAATCAGAGATAGTGAGGCATGGCATTATGATGGTGTAAATCTTGATATTGTTGATAGTTTTATCTATCTTGGTCTATTATTTTTTTACAATGGTAAACTTAAACTAACACAATTACAATTGTCTAATCAAGGTAAAAAAGCAATGTTTGCTTTAAACTCAAAAAAAAAAAAAAAAAAAAAAAAAAAAAAAAAAAAAATTAATATTGAAACTCGTTTATCACTATTTGATACATATATTACTAGGGATTATGGGATTATTGAACTGATATTGTGAAAATATTGTCCCGAGTTGACTCCACATTTGCACTCGCATGCTCGTGCAAATTTTGAGTCAACGAGGGACAATTTTTCACAATATCAGTTCAATAAACCTTTTATTATATAGCAAAATAAATTTCGTTTACTTCCCTCTAGTATTTCATCTAAAATACAATATTTTTTACAATACATAAATATTGCACTAGTTCTTGTATACAGATGTAAGAACTAGTGCAATACGACAGCAACACAATCATGACGTCGTCAGCCATGTAACAAGAATCGTATGACGTCATAAATGACAGCGTCATGTGACAAAGCGTGCAATATGAAAAAATGATTCGAGAAACCTCGGACTGCAACAAAGTTTGCGTGCAAATATAGATATATATTGCACGCTAACACCTCGGGATTTATCCTTTAATTTCTATGTGATGCATATATTGCTATATAATAATTTAAACTATGGTTGTGAATTATGGGGTTCAGAAAAAGCTCAGGTTTTGAACAACGTCATTTAAATTTTTGTAAAACTTTACTTGGGGTGCGGTAAAACGACATGTAACATGATGGTTTATTTTGAATTAGCTCGTTTTACTTACAACTATACAGATATATTCGCATTATAAAATATTGGTTAAAACTTTTAAATTCGGATAATTGTGTCTTAAAAGCTTGTTATAATGATATGTATGACAGAATAGATAGTGATTGTAAATATAACTGGCTTGTTCAGGTTAAAGATTTATTATGTAAACATGGGTTCAACGATATATGGTTACAACAGTCTGTATTTTTAGGCATCTTTACCAGTGTTATAAAGGATAACTTTTTACAAACTTCTTTTTCATTTTTTAATAATTCTTCAAAGTGTGACTTGTATAGACATTTAGTTAATAGGTTCTATTACAATTTTATTTACGTAAACCTTTGTCATATAAATACCAAAAATACTGTGTCAATGTAGATTATCATCGCATGATTTATTAATTGAAAAGGGAAGGTATAATAATACAGAAAAAAGCAGCAGGGTGTGTTTTTGTAAATCAAATGAAATTGAAGATGTTTTTCACTTTGTTTTAATTTGTTCTTACTATTTAAGTATTTAATCAATATATAAAACAATATTACTGGGTTCGTCCGTCTGTTTTCAAGCTAGTTCAACTTTTTAGTATTTAAAATTCAAAACAATTAAGAAATTTAGCTAAGTATTTATTAGAAGCAGAGTTGCTAAGAAAATCTTATGTCACTTAATTATTATGTACTTTCATATGTATCTTCAATAGACAAACTTAACAATGTATAACGTGATATTTATGTAAATCCTCCCATGTGAATATCATTAATATTGTTTATTTATTGTTCATACTTTTCAAATTTTATGTCTGCCTATGAGTTGTTATTTATGGCTGAATAAAGAATACTAGAATATAACCATCATATTATACTCTACGTACTCTTTCCAAATTTGCAAATTAACCCACGTAACAATCTTTTTGTGCGAACTCCGATTAAATAGGCGTTAAAGCACATTGGTGCTGCAACCGCTTTCATTACCAAAAAGATTCATTAATCAACTATTTTTTATTGCATCCGTTAACAACAAGAACTATAAGTCTAATACTCAAAACCGTTAATACCACAAGAATGCATCCAAAAACATAAAGGACATTAAGGAAATAAGATAAATAATTTACCGAATTGCAAAATAAAACCCATAAATTTCTTAAAAGTTTCAGCCATTGATCATAGTCTTTTCTGAAAATTGATTAATGAAATGAAGGGTGTATAGCGTCCCTATCAAGAACATTATACTTACATCGGAACGACACCAGCTATAAGTAAACTTGCAAAATATATATTACTTCTGGGGGGTGTTCATCGAAATTTTTAGCGATAAACGCGACATCGTTTCAACGTCTCTTACGAAGGATCGCATGTCTTTTATTTCAAACTGTCGAGTGCTAAGCGAAAGAAAATCATTATTTGTTTTCAAGTTTTGATCAGAACCGACCGGAGTTCGAACGCCAATTCACACATACGTTGCGAGGATTTTACCTATTGTGCTACCATAGTTGTCACATTCCTTATGAAAAAAAAAAAAACTTACTGTACAGAATTAATATCATAATCCCATATCATCGCGAGTCCTGTTGACAAGCTTACCGTATGAGGAAGTAAGTTTAACTGTGAATTAAGTGTCAGTGAATCATTAGTTTCTCCCTATAACGGTCAACAAGTTAACTTCGTTACATTTATACTAAATCGTAGGTAAATTTCCGTCAGCTTTAAAATTAAAATTAATTTATTCTATCACCATGACTTTCCATTATAATAATTAATTACTTTTAGAAGTAAATAAACATATATTGTGCACCGTGCGTTTGCTTCTTGAACCCCAGAACTTGTACTTTTATGTGACGTTGAACTAGACTGCAGTACTTGTGTACTTTAGCGAGTACCCCTGAAACACATGCATAAATAAATGTTAAAATCTGTTACATAATAGAACGTTTATTTGAACTTAAATGTCGGTTAACAGTGACTATACCAACAATGACCAGGTATAATAGAGAGTTTACTCTCATATGTTATAATTGTTAGCTTCATCCTATTTTGTACCATTGCTACAAGGGTAGTTCATTTGGTAGATTGTTCGCTCCAAATGTGGGAGACCAGAGATTGCATCCTGTCCGTATTTGACGAAGACTACTGAATACTTCAAGGTCTTCGGAAGTGACCTTAATAAGCAATACCCATATCATGGTTAGCGAGGCGCACTGTGAAGGTCAAAACGTTTTGTAATTTAGCTATAGCATTTGTCGTCTCGATATATTTATGAAATATTCTTGACTGGGACCCCAATCAATCCATCAGTTAATCAATTAACTTTCTGTACTGCTTTAAAGGATTGTGTTTGGTTTGGTTGAGCATTTTAAAGGGTTTCAATAACCGTCTTTAAAGAGTTTGTCCATTTAGTAACTTATTCAACTGATACGTATATATCAGATTTTTTCAGTCTCCGCAATTCTGCAGTAAACTCTACACTTTATGTTTATGTGGAAAAATAAAATAAAATTCCATATTTAAGATAAGTATACATATTTTTATCTTATCACATTGCATTTCAAACGATGACATTTTGAGGGGTCAAGTCATATAACGCTGTATTTGATTTAGGTGTTGATAGGTTTATACATTTAAGAAATTGTGCTTGCGATTTTACACGTAATACAAATCTTCGTTTCAAATTCAATATTGTACTTTAATGTTTTATCACATGCAGTACTCGGAGAAATAAGCTCACCCTTTACATGTGTACGAAATTTCACAAAGAAGATACCGGCCCGGAGTTTATTTTGCTATTTGTGTTCATTTTGTATATCATTTCAGGTGAACAATGCAACATGTATGTTGTTTCCGTTAAAATTTATCCAGCACAGAGATGTAAACGGTGGAATGCAATTATATTTTTCATTGAACATTAACAAAAACAAATGTGTGATAACAGAAATAGTGGTATTTTATAACAACTGACGTTTAATACGGCTGTAGAAGAAACTAAATACCGGTTCTTGTACTTTATTCAGGTGTCGTTACTGGTAGTCTGTGTAGCGTTATTGGTACGCAGGGTCTCTTGGAGGTGTTCTAACGACCTTTGACTGCGAGTCTCGGACTGGCTTCAATCCCGTTTCTCCTCGTTGTATCGTGCCTGCGTGTATGAGTCTATCTGTGTCCCTAGTCATGACACATATAAAGATGTAATATGGAATATGTTCAGACAATGATATAAGGCTAATATGGACATGTTTACATGTACTGTTAAGGGGTATACCTGTACAAATCAGCATTACTTATATCTAAACTATTAATTTATTATATATAATGTCCGAAAAAAATATTTCTTTTCTTATATTTTTTTTATAATATCACAAAACAGAATTATAACCAACCTAGACCTACAAAACACCTTTCTAATACATTATGATTTGATTCTGCACTTAATAACTTAAATCATTCTTAGAGAAAAATCCAAAAGCATGTTTTCTTCTTAATTGATAAATTCATTCATGTTATCACTTTACGTTTTACGTAAACTTTCGTGGGGTCAATCAATGCTTCAATAAACAGGTTTTACAGCCGGCAGATAACTTCATTAAACACTTGCGTTTTATTTAAATGTGATGCTGAGCATTTTCACGTAGTAAAATTTTCATGAATGTTGTTATTTGATGTCTGTAGACTTAAAGTGTGATCTGGGTTTATTTATTTATTTTATGACTTGTATTTCAGTGCGTGATTTTGTTTGGTAATGTTAGAAACGGAAAAAAAATATCGAGAAAACTATAACTTGTGTAGAAGATAGATCAGAGAGAAGATAGTAAACAGTCCTATATTCTGCAAGCATGTTTACAATAGATTTTAACATTTTACAAGGCAGAAGTTCTGTGTATTAGAAACCGTATCTGTAATTGCTAATGAAGTTGGATCCGATGTATATTTGGTTTGTAAGATAACTGAATCTGTCCTTCAATTTTGACGTGACAGACCTAGACAATGATCAAATTAATACGATGACACAAAATTTAGCTTTCTTAGTTGGAACAAATTTTATAATGTACAAGGAACGTGCATATAAAGTAAACACGTGTTAAAAATTCAATGGAATTTAAGTAATGTTGTTTGAATTTTATTTATGCTGCCCAAATAACAAATTTCAATTCAATTGCCAGCCGTGTATATATTTTAAATTTAGAATATATGCTTTAATATACATTTTGCTATAATAATAATTATAAAAAATAACATTTACATCAACTGTATCAGTTATGTAATAAATGAAGATTTATCTACCACTGTAGCGGAACTTTAATTTTGGTCGATAAAGTTATCTCAATCTGGCATTAATCAGATATGTATTCATTCTTATTAATATTTGGGTGTTTGAACAAATACCATGGTTTTATTACTCAATTACTGTTTAAAAGCTAATTTCTTAATAACTAGGCACGGGGTGCTTACCCTTCCGCACCACACGGTTTTACTTCCCTGGAAGTTTATTAAATTTGCCTGTGGTCAAACTTTTAACTTTGCTTTGTTATTGTGATTTGAACGTGGACTGGTATGGTATGTTTGTTTCTACTTCGATTTAGCATTGCAAATTGGACGTGGACTGGTGTGTTTGGTTTTACTTTGCTTTGGTAATGCGATTTGGATATGGATTTGTGCTTAAGACCTCCGTTAGAATATTGTTATAAATCCTAATAATATATTATCTATGTGGTCAATCATGCAAACATACACAGTCTAAACCAGTCAAATTATATTGGACTGATGTGGCAACAAGGCGTCGCAAAGTTGGTGGTTTCTTGGTTGAATGTTGCTTAACTCGCATCAGCGCAATTTTTCAGCTATTCACGACGAGAGCTATTTTATTCATGTCTAAAGATTAATCTATGAACGATTTTGTGTATGCATGTAGAATGCGAGTGTGTTGTATGGTCTACCTTGTACCAGCGCGCACTTGGGGCAACTTTAAGGTGCTAGCTCACCGAGCCAGTATGCTGCAGAGAAGCATGCCACTCCCCCATTCAATTTACACCAGGTGAACCAGTAAAGGCCAATGGCCAGGAAAATTCACTTTTCACATGTGGTCTGAGCGGGACTCGAACTCACAACGGTGAGAGACCTTGAGTTTGTAGATTGATTTCTTATCCATTATGCAACCGAGGCCTCACGTCGCAATGTGATAATGTCTCAAATTCTAGCAGTATTAAATGTGATAATTCTCCCTTCATTATCACCTGGCTTTGTAAATTAGACAATAGTGAGTCTTGAAAATTCATTGTAATTACCTGACCAATGTTATCTAAAGGTACATGGTGATATAACCTCCAACAATTTCAAGTTTCGCTTTTGTATTTATGGTAGAGTTTTCCTATAATGCATTATTATCAAACACAAACACGTCTGTCCGACAAGACCGGTTTGACGGTTCACATTCACAGAGTAGGCATATTATAGCATTTTTCAGACGTATTGTGGTAAAGTGTTGCATTAAAAATTTAACTTTTCTGAATGAAATATCCAAAATTTCATGACATAAAATTTTTTGAGAACTAGTATTTCTTTCAGAAAATGCATTTTTTAACATACACATATCACCAAATTAAACTTGGCCCATTTCAGTAGCGAAAATAAACTTGGATCATTTAAGTAGCGAACCTCTTGCATCAAGTACACTTTAGTATTTATGTGTAGTTAATGACATATATACTTATTATAGTCAATTTGGTAAGGTTATATTAGCTGGCGACTTTAACGCGAGCTGCAGGCAGTGTGACATGTGTAAAACTAACTTGTATAAATCTAAAGAACTACAGAGTTTTATCCAGTCGTGTAAACAATACAGCCCTATGTAAAGGTGAAACATTTACATATACTACTAATCAAACTATCTTAGATTACATATTCTGTGATCAAACTCTAGCAACTGAAGTCCACTCTCATATCCCTCTAGAAGGAAGTGTTAGCATAACTTCGGATCATATACCAGTTATAGCCACATTCCGTTTCATAGGTGGTTTCAACAAACTTCTAAACTGAACTAAACGGCTTCCAGCATGGCACAAAGCATCTGAATCATCGATCGAACTATATTGTTCTGAGCCAAAGGTATGCTTAGCAGACATTAAATCCAAGCCCGGTGTTGATAATAATAATGCTCTAAATGAAGAGATCACCAAAGCCTTAACACAAGTAGCATGTAAGACCATTCCGTCAAGTGGATTTAATCCACATACTAAACCATACTCGACGGCGGACGTTAAACAAGCCCATGCCATGGAACGTAACAGTCGTCGTATACGGTTTAATTGAAGGTAGACCTAGAAGTATGCAATTTAAGTCATATGCTGATTACAAGAGGGCAAAGAGGTATTTATGTAACCTTCTTAATTCTTGACTTACTGGACTTATGTCCATCTCTCCTTGTGGAGAATTGGGCCAGATATCTTTCTCCTCCAAGAATCTCTATTGGCAGCTATTGTAGCAGCTTCACTCTATGTCCCAAGTCCAAAATCCGATCTTTCCCTTTCAACAGTTCTGCGCCAGGTCTCCTTCGGCCGCCCTCTTCTTCTCTTTCCTACTGCTGGTGTCCATTGCAGAGCAATCCTTGGATGTTCATCTGGCTTCTGTCTTAATATGTGTCCAATCCATTTCCAGATCCGATGTCTCGCAACCATACGATAGTACAGATACTACATTGGACAGGTATATTCTGCTCTTGGTTTTCCTGCCATACTGACTGCTTTTCTACACCTTGCCTAGCTTGTTGAATGCAACTCTTGCCTTCCCTATTCTTGCTTTGATGTCACAGTCTGTCCCTCCTTTGCTGTTAACTGTAGCTCCAAGGTAAACAAACTGGTCAACTTCCTTATTTCCGATTTTGAGCCTGCTTTCTCCCTTCATATTATTACCTGCACTCAATTTCATTGTCTTAGTTTTCTTGACATTTATTTTTAGGCCTGTTGTTTTCCGAAAATTGTTTACATTGTTCACCTTCTGTTGTATGTTGTTCAGATTGCAAGATATTAGAGCTAAATCATCAGCAAAGTCCAGGTCTTCAAGAGTTTCCATCATTTTCCTTTTGATACCAGTGTTTCCTTTCTCTGTTGCTTTCCTCATTATCCAGTCAATGATTAGTAGGAAGAGAAATCCGGACATTACACAACCTTGTTTAACTCCAGATATTACTTCGAACCATTCTGATGTTCCCGAGTCATCCAATACTGCACATTTCAACATACATGGTTCTCGTCATTCTGATAAGCTTATCTGGTATGCCATAGCTTCTCATGATTGCCCAAAGCATCTCTCTGTCCACACTGTCAAAGACCTTTTTAATTCAGCAGCTGAGAAATATCACCAAGAGTCTTACCAACAACTCAACGACGCATCTGAGTGCGATTAAATTTTGGCATCTGGTAAAACGACTTAAACACAGGCAGTACAAAGTATATCCTGAAATCATATACAACAACCACACTTATCGTGATCCTAAGGGAGTCGCACAGGCCTTTGCGAGCTATTATACGGACATTTATACGCCGAAACGAATCGATGAGTTTGATGATGACTTTGAACATAGCATCAACACTACATACACCGACATATTTAACGAAGTCTGTGATTTTGAAGGTTTACTGCCGGGCGGTATTATTCACGAAGACGAAGTCCGTGAATTAATTAAAAGCTTGAAATTACGAAAAGCTCCTGGACATGACGGGATTCAAGCTGAGCATTTGCGTTACGCTTCAGACATTTTATCTAAATTGCTGGCGGAGTTATTTAATATGATTGTAAATGTGGGGCAAGTTACTTTAAGTTGGAAAAAGGGTCTTATTGTGCCCATTTTTAAAGGTGTTGATAAAAACAACACTTTCCAGACAATTACAGACCAGTAACATTGCTACCTACACTTGAAAAACGTTTAAAAAGTTACTTATGTTGCGTTTGTCAAAATGCGAACTTAATGCTAACTTCCCATCACCCCAACAACAGGGATTTCAGAGTGGACTCAGTTGCTTAACCGCTTCCTTCAATATGCAAGAAACAATCAATCATAATATGGAGTTGGGCAGTAAGGTGTATGTTGCTTTCCCCGACACTGCCAAGGCATTCGACACTGTCTGGAGGAAAGGACTTATGGTCAAATTATACAATTTGGGTGTTCGGGGAAAGCTTCTTCATCTTATTGACGACTTACATATAGATACCAGTAGCGCTGTTATTGTTAACACCGTTCAATCAGAATGGTTTCCTGTACTACAGGGAGTCAAACAGGGGGGGTATACTGTCAACCTTCCTTTATCTAGTATTTTTTGATGAGCTTATGCATCAGTTTGCCTCATCAAGTGTAGGGGCTAGAGTTGGAAAGGTTGACTGTGGCAACCCTAGTTTTGCAGATGACTTGTCTTGTTTAAGTTTATTACCTCTTGGGTTGCAATATATGTTGGATATTGCCTACAAGTATGCAAATACATGGCGTTATGTATATAATGTAAATAAATCTGAAATTCTAATTTATGGTTTTAACCCAAGGTCTATCAGCGGTCTAAATTTTAACTGGAATTTGGCAAGAATACAGTACCTGTTGTTACAAACCACACTCATCTGGGTATTCAGCAAAACATGTACAACTGTTACAATGAAAGATCCCGCAAATGCTGTGATAAGGGCAGGAAAGCCTACTTTGCTTTTGCTAACATTGGTACCAACAGTGTTAACCCTCTAACACTTACTAAGTTATACAAATCAGTTGTATTGCCATCAGTGCTGTATAGTTGTGAATTGTGGAACAGTTTAAATCAAACTGACTTCAGAATTTTACAGTCATTTCAGCACTGCATAGTTAAACACATCCAGGGTTTCAGATGCCTTACACGCTCTGACATGTGTGAGAGCATGCTAGGTGTTTATAAAATAGAAGCAGAAATTAATCGTAGGAAATTGGTGTTTTTACAAAAATTGTGCAACTTAGGATTCCAGTCATTGACTAAGCATATTTTTCTGCTCCGACTGTATACCTACTTTGCTGACCCTTTCAACAACCAGAAAGGTTTTATGCCGGATATTGTATATTTTCTTCGGAATTACGGATTACTACCTTATTTATTAGATTTTACAGTGGACTTTACATTTCCAGATAAATTGTCATGGAAGCGCATTGTCAACAATGCTATTGGATCAAAAGAGAGTCAGATTTGGCAATTAAGAATTTTAGCTAGCAATGATTTCAACAGATTCTATGCTCGTCATGACAGCATTACAGCAGCAACAGTTTGGCGTTATCCTACCAGTAACTCTGAGTTGAAACGTGCGCGATTCATAGCAAAATTATGGACTACTACTCCGAACAGCCTATCTAAAACATGTGACTTATGTAACATCTTTATAACTGACATTTATGTGCATATCTGCTGTGTTTGTCCTACTCTATCAGCCATCAGGAATCACTTCTGGGACTTTCTTACAAATATCTTTGGAGTTATTATCAACGCACAACTAACAAGACTTAATGACGACGAACATTTTGAAGTACTCCTTGGCCGAACAGCTCAACTAGCCCTACAGGAAGAAGAAAGCTGTAGTTTTACAGATACGTGCTATCGGTTTGTGCAGGGTATATGTGCTGCGTATTATAGTCTGTTGAATCGGTCAGCAAATTAGGTATACATTTACTTACTCTACAATTCCCATGTACAGTGTTGTTTTTGGATTGTGTAGAATGGACTTACTATGTGTATATATATGTTTAATTTATATCATGTTTAATTAGTTATTGTTCCATTTCTTGTATTTGATGTAACTACACGTTCATAATCTCTTTTTAAGAGGAAATAAAGAATGAATGAATGAATGCATCAAGTACCGACGGGGATCAGAGCTAAATCATACTTGCATACTTCATGCAAATAAATTATTGAAACACCCATGACTATTAAAAGTACTAAAATAGTCTGTATTTATATGGCCTCAAAAATCAACCTTTGCCAAATGTTTTTGTTTGCACAATTAAACGGTAAATTTGAAATACTTTTAAGATTTCAAAGTATGTACACATAATTATAATTGTATATAAATGTATCGGTTATAAAGTGTTAACGACCAGAATTACTTCCCTTGGTACTGACACTTCTCTTAAATCACATGTAGGCTAGTTGTATTATCAATATTTACTCGGAGTTTTATCGTCCAGAAATGTACGCATCGTCGTACACATACACACGATTTAATAATATTTACACATGTATTTCTAGAGTTAAACATTTAGTTAAGACATCATCATCATCATCATCATCATCATCATTCTTCCAATTTTTATTCAACTTAAAAGCCCCAGATGTGTCCAAGAGACAAACATAAATGTGCTCATTTATACATTAAATCTATATGTAGTCAAATTGAGCGATACAATATTTATCATTAGTTTACAGATATTTTAATCATAGATATAGAAATATTTAATCGACGACGTAGAAACAACTTTAGATACTTACTGGTTAATTATACACTTGCATGAATACGTGGACGAGTTGATATAGTAGTACTGTATAACGCTTATATTTCGTTATGGTTTTATTTTCGCTATATTCGCGGTCAAGTGTATTCCCGCGAAAATTAAACTCCCGTGAATAGACACTGGTACGGTATTACAAGCCCATTAATCTTGCTAGAGTCGTTTTCCTTGAATCGGATAAGACGCGAAAATATGACACCGCGAATACACTAATCATCGTCAAACCGCGAAAATTTGACACCGTGAAAAGAAAGCAATATACAGTATTGGTATCAACTGTCAAAAGAGACCAAACGTAACAAAACTAAAACTATCAAGCCAACTAAAGCTTTTGTATTAATAGTCTTAGAATTGATCGTAGGACCTGTAACATATTTAACATATATACGAAAGTATTCATAAAAAATAACACATGGCAATTTGTAATTTTGAAAAAAAATCAGAATTTATACCATGACAGTATTTATATCATAAATAAAATATTAAATTATTTCATATGTGTTTATAAATACATGCATGGATATGTAAAGATATCAATGATTTATCTAGACATGGCCTTTAAAAGACAGATACAGTTTTAAAAAGGTCCATGGTGGGATTTTCACATTCCAATGGTACATAACTTTATTGTCTCCGCACGGGTAATCGAATACTGCGCTATTATGTACCTTAAAAACAAACACTTATGTCATGGGAATATATTAATATAATAAGACAAATACGTAGACGAGAGACGAAAAAATGTAAAATAACGATACCCGTATTGGACACGTTTTATATCACATGTTTAAATGACCACTTGATTACTTCCGTCAACAATGTGACAGGTGTACAGAGTCTAGACTTCTGATGAGAAATGTAGAGGTAAGACATTTTACACATATTTAATTTTTTCAAATGTTCTTTCTGTTTAAATTTACCGTAACATGGTATATATAGCTAGTTATACGGAAGAAAAACACTTTGTAAGCGGCGTCCGACCTGACGGAGTGAAGAGACTGTGTTGTATGCAATGCTATAATATAGTTGAAATTTGAAACTCTGTAAGCACCAAGGTACACTCCTATTATGCAAAGCATTCCCTTAGCTAGCTATATTTGATAAAATATATTTTGGTCCATCAGATATCTTTTCAACACCCGAAAAATTTTGGTTTCACAATTTTGGCCCAAGCTCTTATGAGTAATTTTATTCCGAAACGGCCGCCTAGTGCTGTAAAGTATATACTAGTGCAATATGTAATTATTGTAATAATTGTTTCACGCATGTATTCACATTTAAAATTTTAACAACGTTTACTGAAATATAAGAAGTCTATTATAAAATGGTCTACATTGGAATATAAGTAATAAATAAATAAATTGTTAGGCTGCAGAGACAAGCCTAGAAGAATATGTATGTTTCACCTATCTAAATCATAAAAGCAAGTTGTGTAGTGATACATTCATAATTGTAAACAAAGCAGGCTTAAATTGATAAAAAAACGCCTAATAACACTGGTGACATTCAGTCATCAGGTAATAATTTCTTCTTTAAGGCGGCTGTATCATGGCTTATTTACTTCTTTGTGTATACATGTATTTATTGTAAAATTGTTCTATAAGTAGTTTCCGCACAACCAATCAGCATATCAGTCCATTTTCCATACTTTCTGTTGGAAGTAGAATATTATCTCGCAAGAAATTCCCATGGATGATGAGTAAACACGTTTTTTACAAGACGTAGTCGCAAATTATACATGACTAATTGTTGGTGCTGACATTCAAATGTTGCAAGTTTTTAAAATTTTAAATCAACTTGTACACATATAAGAAACGGGCGCTTTTTGACATAATTATGATTATGTTTGGGGGATAAATCCTATATGAGTGTTAGTACAAAGTGTACATGGAGCAAAACGCCTTGTCGCAGTACTTGAAAGCGAAACAGTTATGTTCTGGCATTTTGTCCTCAAAGTTGCAGTGAAATAAAGATTCTTGCACTGGTGTTTATACGATGTAAAGTTAAAATCAGTAAAATCAAAAACAAACATACTAATCCATGTCCAAATCACAATCCAGAATCAAAGTAAAAACTTTGGAACTGACAAGTAAGGTTAGACACGTAAACTTCCACCAGGGAAGTGAGGCCGGGTGCTCCGGAAGGGTAAGCACCTCCTGTTTAGCTAGCTACACCCGCCACGTGTGTAATGAAAATTGTGTGAAAGGAACGAACTATAAGACGTCAAATATATCCAGGGCAATACTAGATAAAATCAGTAAAACTGAATTGAATTGAATGTACTTTGACAAAATTAAAATACCGGTTATTGATTAGAATAAATATAAATAAATAGTTCAAACATTTTACCTATATTGGTTTTGTTTTATTTCAATTTTCAGAAATGGCTGCAGCTCCTATTTTAGACCGAATAAAAGAAGACTTTCTGTCGTGTGCAATATGTTCAGAGGCGTTTAAAAGACCAAAAGTACTGAAATGTCAGCATACTTTTTGTGAGAAATGTCTAGCAGATTACATCACAAAAACAGCAGACTATCACAACAAGAGAGGATTCCTTTGTCCAATATGTAGGGAACTAATAGATGCACCAGACCAAACTTCTCCTCCATCGGATTGGGCTTCGAAGATCACAAATAATTTTGTTCTTGACGGGATACATGAGTTCTTATGCAGTAAAGAAGAGTTTCAATCAGTCAATACCGAAAGTCTATTTCCAAAAGATCACAGTTCACTTAGCTCAGCAGACGATGTCTACTTTTGCGAAAAACACAACAAACCATTAGAATATTTTTGCTCAGATCACGAGTTGATACTATGCTCTGACTGTGCTGTGCAAGACCATAGACCATGCTCAAAACTGTGGACATGCGAAGAGGCTGCGATAGAAGGGATGTATGAAGTCTCGGAACTCGTGAAATCCACCGAAATAAACAGGCGTGTAGCGGAAGGGATACTAACCGAAATCAATGCTCAAAAGGAATGCCTTCACAATGATGCAGAGACTATCAAGGAAGAGATCAGATTGGCGACATGCCGGCTCATCACACATATAAACAATCTCGAACGCGATTCATTGGACAGACTTGAGATAACACTCAAACAAAAACGAATCGAATACGATGATCGGTCATTTCACTGCAAGAATATATTAAGCAGAGCAAAGGAAACTAACGAAAACTTGCACACGATGGAAAACCATCATCCTGTTCGGATCCTTCGGTCCATCGTGGAACGGAAAAGAGAAATTAAATCAGAGGAAGCTAGGTTACAAGAAACGAAACTTGCTTTTAAAGGATCAAACTTAGTTTGGTTTAAAGATGAAACATTAGAGCAGCTTTGCCTTGGATCCACACAACTTGGAAACTTAGAAGTAAATACGTTTTCCGTTGGTATTCCTGAAGATTTGCCTTTTCCGCGGAATTTCGAGAATAAAGCCGAAAATGATGGTGACTGTTCAAAGCTGAAGTCAACGTTGTATGCTGGGACAAAGTCGGATAGGCGATATTGTTGGATAACTGGGGCAACAATCACAGGTGACGGAAAAGTCGTGCTGGTCGATAGAAGAAATAAAAGCATTAAACTCTTCAACAACTCTCTTCAACTTATCAATTGCATTTCAATTGGAGCATCTGTATTTGACGTCACATCTATGGGAGATGACGAAGTCGCCGTGTCATTGCCAAAACTCAAAGTTGTCCGTTATTTTCAGACAATTCCAGAACTTGAACCTACTGGGGAGCTTGACACAAAACAGAATTGTTACGGTTTGACATTTGGAATGGACAAATTATTTGTTTGCTGCGAAGGTGATAAATCATCTCCAACCGGAGTTAAAATCTTCAATCGTAACGGTACTTTGTTCAGACATGTATTTAGCGATAGTGAAGGAGCTCCACTATTTGCGTCATTGTCTTATTCTTATATTACTTTTTATCACAGGAGGAGCCATATCAGCGTCATTGACCAACATCCTGACCACGCAGACGTCGTCGTCTTGCTCTTAAATGGAGAAGTTAAAGATCGAATATCGTTTGGATCTACCAAAAAGTATGGCCACGGTCTTGTATTTTACAAGGACTCGATTTTAGTGGCGAAGCCTGATAATGTCGTTATTTCGTGCTCAAACGAAAGTCAGTTCGAAGATTTTCTCGAGAAGAAATCTGTGTCGTACCCATCTGCATTGGCAATGGATCCCATGGAAACAAGCTTAATTGTGTCTCAGACCCACCCTTTCTATAACTGCTATTCTAATGGGATTGTAAAAATGTTTAAACTTGACCACTAACCAGAAACACGACAATGACAATTTCAATTCACTAAGGTATGGTTTCTCGCTTTTATATGTGGTGAAATACGAGCCATATACTGTTTACAAAGTTAGTTTTTTGGAAATTCCACAAGTAATAATTGTTCAAAGAAGACTTAATTATATATAAAGATGTTCTTTAAAATGGATTTTCGCTAACAAATGATAATGAAAAATATTCAAATTTATCACCAGTCTCAATTAATCATTGATAATAAAAGTGTTATTCAACTTATATCCAACACTATACGTTCTATTTTTATTCAGATGTTACTGTAATCGCTATCTGATATAAAACAGAAATAAATTTTGGTGCTATTCTGTAACATGCTGTTGCTTAAAATACTAATACAAATATTTCACTGTGCTTGATGTTCTATTTTTGATATCTATTTGATTCACCTTTAATGTTAAATGCAGATTAACACGGCTAGTACAATGACCTTAACTGTCTTCTCCCGATTAAAATAGACAAAGTGTAAACAAAGCATTAGTTTGCTCACGACATCCTGTTTGGAAATTAATACTTATAAAAGACGATTTTGAATATTATCAAACATAAAGGGTTTTAATTTGAAAATGAGATTTTCATACGTTTTATAGTTCCCATGAGTATAGTATAACAAATGACCTAATAAAGTGACCGATTTGTATTTTATAAGTAAATTGTTACTAGAAATGTCTCTATTGTATTTTAGATTTAATTTTCTAATGGGGTTTGTCGCTGTACCACGTGCTCAATACCTCTAGACGTTTTTGGAAAATCAAAAACAAATTAACCCATCTCCGAATCACAATGCAAAAGCAAAGTAAAAACTTTAAAACTAACAAGTTAGGTTAAACACGCGAACCTCCACCAGCAACACTGGCCAGGTGATCCGGAACTGTAAGCAGCTCCTGTTTAGCTAGCTACATCCGCCACGTATGTTTTCAAGAACATGGAACCATAGGACGTCAAATATATCAAGGCAATCCCGAACACAGACATCGAACTGATCAGCAATAATGTGATGATAGCCATAAAAGTTTTGAGAAAATGTTTACATCACAAACTAACATAATTATGTCGTTGTTATGAGAAAACGTGAAATGATATAATTCCATATCTAATGGAAATAATTACACAAACGATAGGAGGAATTGGGTTATACAATGATGAATTCCATTACAAACAATACACACAAAATTGACAAATCTGGATATTCCAAGTTAACTGAAGATGATTTTTCTTTCTACAAAAATACACAGTTCGGCATTTCTTCGTTTTAAGGACCCAAATCCCTATCCCCATTCTCCCTTTAAAACTTTTGCGATTTATTGGCTGATGTGAGTCAAATCAACCACCAATTCAACAAAAAACCCTTTTTCACGCTAAGAATCGCATGTGTGGATTCGAACCTAGGCAGTAAGATGCGGTGTGACCCAATCGCTTGCTATCATCAAAAATAAATACAGTCAAACCTGTCTATAAAGGCCATCCAAGGGAACCAGTAAAAGTGGCTTTTATATACAGGTTCAAATAATATTAATTAAGAATAATTAGTATACATCTTTACTGGAGTTTATAAGCAGGTGGCCCATATACAGATGTGGCCTTTAAGGCAGGTTAGACTGTGTACCAATGTCCACATCACAATTCCAAAGCAAAATGGAAAGTTAAAAACATGAATTGCAACCATGGAAGTAAAGCAGGAAAGGTAAGACATATTCAGATAGCTACAACCGCCACGTTTGTATAAAAAATTTAGAATGAGAGAAACATGGAGCTATTCAGGGTAACTTTGAATACAGAAGCATCATTATTATCAACAATATTATGATGATAACCATGAAACTTTTTGGGGGTCTCAAATTAAATTCCATTTTTTGTCTTTCTTTTTTGGATTGTGATTTGGACTTGAACCGGTTTGTTTGTGTTTCGCTTCTCTTTATTGTAAAAAATTCCCATAGGGTCGCCAACGACAAAAACTGAATAAGTTAATTCAAATTTTGAATTTTAGTAAGAGACGTCTGTAATAGATACCACATATTGGTACATCTACCACGTTCCCATGGTCAAGGTTTATATGTTGAGGTTGTGCTAATCACATAATCATTTTATGTAAGTAATTGTAGTCGCCATTGTGTAACCCATTGTCACGTCTCATGGATATCTATGTAGATATTTTTATTCCAGATACTTTTACTGGGGACTTTACTTATAATAAGATTAAATTGATATTAATGTGTTAATCTATTGCTGTTTAAAGCCCAAAGATAACATTTCTGATACTAAATTTGGTATATATCACCCGATTTAATCATGTTAGGATATATAAAGGACAATGTGTGAATAATAGATAATGGATATACGATATGTTATGTCTTTAAGTTAATTATTCAGCAGCCGCAATATTGTATTTCTGGATTATATCTTTATATAAACTGCAGAACATAAAAAGAATAAAATCAAAAAACACCGATACAAATTCATGTCCTTATACAAATCTAAAATGCAAATAAAAAACTAGCAAATTACAGGTGAACTTCCACGGAAGAGAGTTTGGATGCTCCGGATGTAAAGACACCTCCTGAGAATGTACATCTATACAACATTGTATATTTTATAAGCATGCTTTTTAATATGTATACTGTTATGTAGATTTTCACCTGTAGTGGTCATATTTCACGATGCAATACCAAACGTAAACATAATGACGTATTTTCAAAATCATTATATGCATATTTTCATTATTCATTCATAATACTACTGTTTTCGCTGTTTCAATTGCATATCGAAATTGCAGATTTTCTCCAAATCACAAAAAATCATATATACGAAATAACTTTAAAATTTAAGTTGTTACACAATGTAACGTCTATTTCATCGTGTGTTTCAAAATGCTATCATAAAGCAGAGAAACAGGAACAGAAAAAAAGAAAAACAGTAGATATATACCTATTTCATCACCGCCTAAATTTTCTGAAATTGATAAGTTAGTATAGCTTAGATAGTAGTTATTCCATACATGTAATAATGCAGCATGTTATAGATGTTTATTTTGATTTACTCAACTTGGCATTTCCTTTTGTTAACTATATTGATTTGGACATGGACAAGTATGTTTGCTTTTGATTGAATTAGATACAATGTGTACAGAAGAAATGGCGATTAACCATTACATGGGAAAATGTGACAAAAAATAATTCTATTAATGGACAAAAATTAATCTTGTCCTTAAATATTAATATTCAAAACAAATTAAGTCTGAGAATATCTTCAGAACATACTTGAATAAATGCGTCCTCCGCTTTCCCCACCAACCATGGCGAGAATGTATTGTAAAGAAAAACAATATAGATAACTGTAAAGATAAACCATTTATTAATATCCTAATGAAAGCACACACTTTAACATGGTCTGATTGTTAACAACTGTCTGTATGCTGGCAAATATATATTAACAATAAAATGCTATGATTCGACAATAACTATTTAAATTGTTGTTCGATTTAAAGAATATTTAAATAACTCATGGTTACATTTAATGCTAACAACAGTTTACAGAACTTTAATCCGTCCGCTCAAACATATATTCTATGTAGTTTTATTTTATTTATGTTTACTTATCTCTATAGTTTCAAATTGTATGCATATATACAAGTATTTGACAGTAAGATAGTTTAGATAAAAGCTGAGTTGAAATGATTATACCTAAACTAATTAAAGGGGTCACATCTGAAAGGTTTTCTTAAATTTTACATCAACTCATTTTGTGTGATACACACAACTGCTGCTTTGTTATATATATGTATATATGCTGCATAAATTTGCAATAGATAGATAAGTCTTACGTTGTATCCTTTTTGAAAAAAATCCGATTCAATTTACAATGAAACAGATTTTTTATTGGCTGAAAGTACATGTTTTTAATTTCCTTCCCCTTACCGTTTGATTTTGGCTGTCTACGATGAAATCTATTTTTATCACATAATTACATAAACTTCCGTAATTGTCAGCTGATGATGCAATTTAGAAAAAGTTTTTGAAACAATATTTGTTCCTGATTAATCTTTTGGATCATCAGCATGACTGTCGTGAAACTATATACCGGTAGTACGCGCAGTTACATTATGACTAATCGGTTGTTCCGTTTCTATCTCAAACCATCCGTTATTTGACTTTTAAGTTAGATCAAAATTTCGTTCCATTCGACCGATAGTTTGAATAGAGGAGGAAAATATTGCAAATATAAGAATTGGCTTTAATTTTTGCAGTTGTAAAGTAATAAACTAGAATTCAAAACAATTTAAAATTATGTAGATGCAACCAAGAATATAATATGTATAATATTTATCAAGTATAAAATCTGATATAACACAAAAAATTTGTAATTGACCGCAACGGCGTTCGTCGCAACTCACAACATAACATTAGTATAAGAAATGTTGTTTACTAAACCTCTGGTTGTAGTCATATGTTACTTCCACGTGTTTTAAGCTTCTTTGGTTATTAAACGTTTAATATCATCTATGTTTCGACGTTTGAAATATAAAACTGTCACAGAAAAGTCTTCATATCTATTATATATTACGACACATTTACCCTTATTGTAACGAATAAGAATCTCTCTGAGGCAATACAAAGGTCAAACTCTGTAGTTTTCACGAAACAATGTGGCTCGTAGTAATAAACTGCATGTATTTCAACTGTTGCACGAGGTCACAGAATTCTCCATAATTAATCATTAAAAACTACTATGTTTCAATAATGTTAGGCTGTGAGGCAACTCTTGCACAAACTCATATAATTCCCAATAAATAGTCGTTAAAAACTATTGTTTTTCAATCATGTTAGGCTGTGAGGCAACGATTAAACCAATATTGGATATTAAGGCAGAACATTAAAACAAATTTAACAAATTAAATTTGTAGCAGAACCATACAAATAATAACCGTCTTCAAAGAAATATCAAAACAACTTATTTTTGTTATTACATTGTGCGAAATATGTTACTGGTCCGACAAAAAATAAAATATACAGGTTTTGGCAGGTCACAGGATCCCATGTGCCCCGTCAAAGATATATGTACCCTGAGCTGAAGGGTACATTCATCTTTGACGGGCACATGGGGCCATGTGACCTGCCAAAACCCTGTATAACGTTTGGTGACCCGAAGCGGTAACTTTGTAACTTCCATGTTGTATTTTGTGTGACTTGCGAACGTTGTCTCCATGATTGTTTACCGTAACTAGACGTCCGCAATGTACAATTTACTTCCCTTTTACCGCTAAACGTCGCATGCGTTTATGTACCCCGACAGATTTCCGAACATAGTTCAATGTACCTCGGCAAGTTAACCCCAATGGCGATGCGAGAAATTTCTTTGAAGGGTGCGATTATTAATACACGTGTTATGGTATGATTTATTCCTCTATATTGATAATCCTCGATGTCTGAATGTAAATTATGATCATCGAGCCATCGCTACTGTGGCGGTAAAGTGTTTAGACGCTAACTAATAAATCCAGGACCCAGTGTCCAAGTGTTCTAAAGCGCACCCTTACGAATCAGAGCGCCTCTCAACGCTCAAGTTCGAATCTCACTGGGGACAAATGCTAGTTTGAAGAAAATGCTCGGTTTGTTTGCCAATATTTGGTGGCTTTTTCTGGCACTCCAGTTTCCATCATCATCAATGAACTGATCGCCTCGATGTCAGTAAAATAATCTTGATTATGGCGTAAAACCCAATAACTCTATTCCAACTTGACTAGAAAACTTATATTTTTAATCGCAATTGATTCGACCCCGGTTTATGTATGCTCGAAAAAGTTTCCGTTTGTTGCGTACGAGTCTACTCAAAAGCTGGTTAGCTAGACAATAAATAAAAGGACTAACTGGAAAGTCCATAATCACTTACAAAACACAAGCAAAGACACTATTTAGCATGCAATTTGCTTTTAAGGATCCCAATCCCTATCTGACTTGTAATGTTAAAGATTTGATGATTCGTTGGCTGATGTGAATGAAATTAATTGCCAATTAAACAGAAAACGTTTTTTTCCACGCCAGGAATTACATAAGTAGGATTCGAGCCAAGGCGGTAAGATGCGATGCGACTCGTACGTTAGCTATCATCAAATCAAATAATATATACCAATCCATGTCCAAATCGCAATCCCAAAAGCAAAGTGGAAACTTTGAAATTGGCAAATGAAGTTTAAAACGTGAGCTGCGACCAGGGAAGAAAGGCATTGAGCTTCAGAAGCGTAGGACGTATTTAGCTAGCTACAACCGCCACGTGTTTTCTTTTTTTTTTTTTGGGGGGGGGGGATTGTGATTTGGACATAAACCGGTATGTTTGTGTTTGATTTTTCTTTAAATCAAATTTTATAATTTCCCAGTGAAATTCCAACGACCGAAAACTGAAATACATGTATTTAAATTTTAAATTTTTGTAAGGCACTTCTGTGAACGATACCACATATTGGTACCTGTACCACGTTCCAATGGGACACATTAAGGATGTGTTACACATATACTGTAAACCAAATTTTATTCGCGGATATTAACTTTCGTGATTCTCTTTTAAAAACAATTTAACTACTATTAATATTCGCGATATGGACTTTAGCTGAATATTTGATATATCAAAAACCAATTTCGGAAACAAATTCGCGACAATTAATCTTCGCGATTAATTTGTCCTCGCAAAACACGCGAAAGTTAATCGCATGCAAATATTTTTTTACAGTAATCATAATCATTTTATGTTATGTAAACCATTGTCACCATTGTGTAACCCATTCTCACGTCTCATGGATACCTTTATGTAGATATTTTTGTTACAGATAATTTTAATGGTGATTATACTTGTATTAGGATGAATTTGATATTTATGTGTTAATATATTTCTGTTTAAAGCCGAAAGATTACATTTCTGATACTAAATTTGGTATATGTCACCTGATTAAATCATAAAAGGGTATATAAATGGACAATGAGTAAATAATAACGGGTATACGATATGTTATGTCTTTAAACATTACTTATTCAGCAGCCGAATTATGTCATTTTTGGAATACATTTTAACGAATAATGGAATAAAAATCAAACAAACAAAACTATGTCCAAATTACAATTCCAACACAAAGTAAACAGTTTTTAAACTGACAAATTAAGTGGAACTAATAGTACGCGCAGTTACATTGTGACTAATCGGTTGTTCAGTTTTATGTCAAACCATCCGTTATTTGGCTTTTAAGTTAGATCAAAATTTCGTTTCATTCGACTGATAGTTTGAATGGAGGAGGAAAATATTGCAAATATAAGAATTGACTTTAATTTTTGCAGTTATAAAGTAATTAACTAGAATTCAAAACAATTTAAAATTATGTAGATGCAACCAAGAATATAATATGTATCAAGTATAAAATCTGATATAACACAAAACTTTTGTAGTTGATGACCGCAACGGTATTTGTCAACTCACAACATAACGTAAGTAAAAAGAAACGGTGTTTACTCTTAGAAAAACTAATTCTCGTACCTCGGACAAAAAAATCTCACGCGCACACCAGTGCTAGATTTTTCTGTCTTGTCCTGTTTGTCTGGTACTGCCTAATGCGACATATTGAACGATCAGATGACGTATCCAATCATTGTGCTTGACGTAATCAAAACAAAGCGTTTCTTTATTATAATTTTTCACATGTGTTTTATTTTACTTTTTATTAAAATATTTTATTGTCAGAGTTGTTTTATATTTGCATTGAATACCAATCATTAATATTTTAAAATTTTGAAGAGTTGTCGATAAGATTATTTTCAAAGGGCTGATTTGTACAATGCATTAGGTGCCCAAATAAATGGAAGAGGCCCCATGAGGGAAAGTGTTTTGTTTTGTACGTATCGCAGTTATAAACACTTTTACTTTGCCTCGATTGGAATATATGTTACATCACATCACCCTCGACTGAGATCAACCGGTATCGTTCACAAACAGGTGACATATTCTATTAATCTCTTAAGTCTGTTACTTCCACGTGTTTCAAGCTTCTTGTGTTTTGAAACGTTTAATATCATCTATATTTCGACGTTTGAAATATGAAATTGTCACAGAAAAGTCTTCATATCTATTACTTTTTGTGACAAGTTAATTTGGAGACTACGTAAATGTCATCTATCCTAGTGAGCTTGAAATAAAAGACACGGCTGATTCCTCAAGTTCTGCTTCATATTTAGACTAATAACTGAATTATGACGCACAAGAAAGGCTACATTTGAAACTTTATGACAAACGTTATGACTTCAATTTTTTAATTGTCAACTTTGCTTTTTTTATGCAGCAATATACCTGCTTCTCCTGCTTATGGTGTATTTGTTTCCCAATTAATACGCTATGGTAGATCTTGTTTACATTACGGGGACTTTGTACAAAGAAGTAGGCTGCTTGCAAATAAATTGTTGACTCAGGGATATTGCAAACCTAGGCTTATCAAGGCCCTCAAAAAGTTTTATGACCGTCATCGCAGTATTGTTGATAAATTTGATGTCTCTGTGTCCAGGATTGCCCTGGATATATTTAACGTCTCCTTTTACACGATTTTGATTACACACGTGGCGGGTGTAGCTAGTTTAACAGGAGGTGCTTACCCTTCCGGAGACCCGGCCTCACTTCCCTGGTGGAAGTTCACGTGTCTAACCTAACTTGTCAGTTCCAAAGTTTTTAATTTGCTTCTGGATTGTGATTCGGACATGGATTATTATGTTTGTTTTTGATTAACCCTTATTGTAACAAATAATATTTTCTCTGACGCAGTAGAAATGTCAAAATCTGCACTCTTAGTAATAAACTGCATGTATTTCAACTGTTGCACAAGGTCACAGAATCTCCATAATTAGTGATTAAGAACTGTTATGTTTCAATAATGTCAGGCTTTAAGGAAACGTTAAAACTAATAGTGGATATTAAGGCAGAATATTTAATTTTTTTAACAAATTATATTCGTAGCAGAACTATAAAAATAATAACCGTTTTCAAAGAAAAATAAGAATTATTAATACATGTGTTGTGGCGTGCTTTAATGGTGTTTAATCCTCAACATAAACACCGTTAACGTATTATCACAATATATGTATAGTTATTTCCCCTGCATCGACAATGGGATCTTTAAGACACCAAGGTCACGACTCATTCCAACTTGATGCACTGGCTAGTGAAGACGTTTCACCAATGTATATGAAAGAAAAAAAAACTCCCTCCCTCACCAGTTAAATTGTCCACGGATACTGCTTTTTGTTTCGTTTATTTTTCAGGTTTTACCCTTTGATGTCGGAGAGTTTTGCACCTGCTTGATTGCCTTTATGAAGTCATTGTGCCATCAGACCTTTAAGTGCTGTTATATGGACATCTTCCGATTTTGTTCCACGGACTGCTTCATTCTGTTGGTGCACGGATTCTATATTGACAGTTCCCCCTGGACCGTTGATTTTGGCGTTTTCCTACAAAGACTATATTTTCGCAGCCATTTACACAGAATCACCATAACTCGGGGCGTATTACATTTCCAGGTGGACCTCTGTTTCCCAGGGCCCACTGGAATACAATTACTCGAGAACAATATTCCGATTTTGTTCCACGGACTGCTTCATTCTGTTGCTGCACGGATTCTATATTGACAGTTCCCCCTGGACCGTTGATTTAAGCGTTTTCCTACAAAGACTATATTTTCGCAGCCATTCACACAGAATCACCATAACTTGGGGCGTATTACATTTCCAGGTGGACCTCTGTTACCCAGGGCCCACTGGAATACAATTACTCAAGAACATTTTGCGTTGTGTACATATGGCCATTTTGCTACACAGAATATATATATTGAGAGATATTTACATTGGACCACTGTAACCCAGGGTTCATTTAAGTATGACCTCTGTTTCCCAGGGTCTAGTCCACTGATAGATACAATTTTCAAAAACTCGGTCGCCATACGGCATATTATTGATGCGGCGGCCATTTTATTTGGTTTAAATGATTTATCTAGTTATCTATTGATTTATCTAGTTATTTATTGATTTATCTAGTTATCTATTGATTTATCTAGTTATATATATATTGATTTATCTAGTTATCTAGATTGATATATTTATTGAATTATCTAGTTATCTATATGTTGATTTATCTAGTTATTTATTGATTTATCTAGTATCTAGTTATATATATATTGATTTATCTAGTTATATATTGATTTATCTATTTATATATTACATTAGAAATGATTATATGATTATTATTAAAACTGTGGCCAAGTACATCCAACATATTGTCTTGTAGTTATTGTGTAATATAAGTTAATTCTCTATACTAATAACCCTCGAGCTCTGAATGTAAAGCATCATCATCGAACCATCACCACTGTGATTACAGTGAAGGTAAAGTGTTTAGATTTTATTTTCAATGTTATCGCTGAATCTCACATATGCTAGTGTGAGAAAAAATTCTCAGTTCGTTTTCGAATTGGCGGCTTATTCTTGGTTTCCACCACCATTCATGAACTGATCGCCTCAATGTAATAAAAAACAAACATACTAATCCATCTCCAAATCACAATCCATAAGCAAAGTAAAAACTTTGGAACTGACAAGTCAGGCTAGACACGTGGAGTTCCACCAAGGAAATGAGAACGGGAGATCCGAAAGGGTAAGCACCTCCTGTTTAGTAGCTACATCCGTTACGCGTGTAATCAAAATTGTGTGAAATGAACATGGGACTATGGAACGTCAAAAATATTCAGGGCAATCCTGGACATAGAGACATCAAACTTATTAAGGCTTGCAATATCCCCGAGTCAACAATTTTTTGGCAAGCAGCCTGCTTCGTTGTAAGTGGTGAAGTAATCGTGATTGAGGCGTAAAACTCCATTACACCATTCAAACTCGACTAGATAACTAATATGTCAAGCCGCAATTGATTCGATCCTGATTTAATGTATGCCAGTGTTCTAGTCTCTACTTGAAAGCCAATTGGCTCGACAATAAATGAAAGGACTTGCTGGGAATGTTTAGAATCGTCCTAAAAGTTGCATAAAAGCTAACTAGACAACCAAAGACCACATGAACTTGATGAAAAAATTAAGATTAAATTAGCTGATGCAAAAATACAGCATTTTGAAGAGATACCGATTTTCTGTTTTGTTTTCAAATTCAACACACGACTTCTGATTTGGCATATACATAACATGCAAACTTACGTCACAGTGATGTATATATTACAGTCTTTGTGAGAAATACTTCGTTCAACATAGAATCGGATTTCACAAAATAACACATTACCGATACTAAAGTCACACTTACAGTCTTCTAGAATGACACTTTTTAGAAAGATCTCAAGTATTTCTGCGTTTTGTACCTCGTGTTAATGCTCATAACACAGAGTTCATATAACATTATCACGTTGTATGGCACTCGATAAACAGCTAAAAACACGACTGGACATGTTATTAAGTGTTTCATAAAATACTCGGTAAAGAAATGTTAAATGTGAATGCCATCTATCCTTGTGAGCTTGAAGTAATTATATAATAGATAGGACTGATTCCTCAAGTTATGTTTCATATTTGGACTGCTACTTCAATTATGACACCCATGAAGGGCTATATTTGAACCAAACGTGGTGAATTTGTATCTATCCTTTTTATGCAGCAATATTCCTGGTTATTCTATCTATGGTATATTTGTTTTACAGTTAATACAGTATGGTAGAAGTTGTTCCGTATACGGGAACTTTTATATAACAAAGTCAGTTGCTAACAAATAAATTGTTCACTTAGGGAAAATGCAAGGTTGCCACTATGAGGTTTTAAATAAACCAAACAAATTTATACAGACTAGCCAAGCAGTATTGTAAGAAAAAAGTGAAGTTCTTGAAGCGTTGCTCTCTTGATTTTTGCTAACACTAGTTGAATGTTTCTGATGGGATGAATGAAGTATAAACATGGGCTTTATATACTTTAAGCAAAATTTGAATTAATCTTGAGATCAGCAATAACACTGATCAACCAAAGATAACCATTTTTCATGATATATATATATATATATATATATATATATATATATATATATATATATATATATATGCTTTTCCACCAATATTATCATACATAACATCTAAGTAGCCGACAGACGAATAAAACAGATATTATGCTTTAGAGTCGCTAAAATGTCAGTATAAATCAAAAACAAATATACTATTCCATGTCCGAATCACAATCCAGAAGCAAAGTAAAAACTTTGGAACTAACAAGTCCAGTTAGACACGTAATCTTCCACCAGAGAAATGAGACCGGATGCTCAGAAAGGGTAAGCACCTCCTGTTTAGCTAGCTACATCCGCCACGTTTGAAATCAAAATTGTGTGAAAGGAACATGGATCTACGGGACGTCAAATATATTCAAAGCAATACTGGACACAGAGACATCAAACTTATCAACAATACTATGACGACTTTATCTTATGTTAAAAGGTTTCAATAGCTTTAATTAAAAAGCTACATCAATGATGTCCTTTCTTTCCATTCAACTTTATCAATATCGATTTCTTTACATCATCTTAGTACCACTTCGATAGGTCAGTTGATATAGTGCTCGTCCCTTATGTTTGATCTCGAGATTAGATTCCTTCCGTGTCTGATCAAGACTTGAAAATATATAGTAAATAGGTTTACTCAAGCACTCGCCAGTTAGAAAAAACAACTCTTAATCGCATTTAAAAGCTAATAACAACTTCACTATCATCTGATACGAAGGTTAAATATGAAAGTATAATGCAAGTCGCATTACATGTTATTACAACATTTGTAGTTCTTCCTTATTTGCCTTTTTGTGTTAAATAATGCTGATTTTAAAGCTCAGTCAGATTGTGTTAAAGCACAATTCCCTTGAAACAAGATTAAAAATATCAAATTACTTTTAACAATAACCGAGGAGATTTTAGATGTCCATAAAATCATTTTAAACCTTTATAGCATGCTTTATCGTTAAAATGAAAAGAAGTAGTTTGCAGCTGAATAGCAGGTGCCTGGTGATTGCAAGAGTAACCATGGATACGGGACAATAAATTACCAGGAGCACAAATCAAGAGACCAGATGCACATGTATATGTTATCCTTCTATGGAGAGAATTGATAAAACGGTATTTTTTAATTTTGCATCGTCCTTTCATTCAACTAATTGTAGAACAGTAACCCAAAGTATATCCACAAAAACAATGTATTTAATAGAATGTATTATAGTCAACACACCAGACGACTTGAACAAAAGAAATGTTACAATAATTCATTATCATTACGTTATGTTTAGAGACAAAAAACGAGTTTGCATTTCACGCCCTGTATCTGTTTTTGTCTTAAATGTTAGTCATTTTATGTGTCATATTGTGTCATGATACTTTTATTCTTTGTATAATATTAGCCTTTCCTAATTTACTTTTACTGTGCAATTTGTTTTCAGATGAACAGTTTTCATTTTCATTTAACTTCAAACATTACAAACAACAACGCAAAATACAGTTTACTCTCTGCATAATTCACATTTAAATCCTTGAATAATACCTACATGATATTCGTTTCGTTAATCTTATTTTGTATTTTGTTGTTTTCAGGAACAACCACTAGTTGTCATATTTGTACTATTTCACACTGGTATCATTTGTTTTAAATAGTCCTGGTCAATCAACTATTTTCATTACGTTTTAAATTATTTAAGAGTATATAGCTTATCCCGGCGACTTTCTAAAGGTTATACTAGTCGCATTTATATAAAGGAACAAAAATCACTAGAACATAGTTATGACACGCCTTAAAAACTATGTTTAACGTAAAAATGCAAATATGATACGTCTTAAGATCTATTTTGAACATGAAAACGCAAAGATAATATTATTTTTTACGTCGCCAAGTTAAACATTCAATTTACTTTTTTTAAATCAATAATTTTCATTATTTTACCGTGTTTTTCAGGTTTATAGCTAAACCTCTGACGTCAAAAAGGTAAAAATATAAAGGTAATATTCTGCAATAAAGTAAATTTTTTGAATAACAAAGAATAAAGATAATATCCCATCTAGATAATGTTTATAAACAGCTATTTTGTCATATAATACAACACATTATATGAAACATAAGTATCAAAAATAAAAAAAATCAAGGACAGATGTGTTTACAAGCTGTAGTTTATACCGATATAGGTCCCCGACGAGGAGGTGTATATATACAGTACGTTCGGACGGGTGTTTGAACTATCGTCGTTAAAGATAAAGCGAAGTTTGGTGAGAATTACGCAGTAAAGTTGTAAATAGTAAGGATGTGATAACCCTTATGACTCTACGTCATAGTATCAGAATTTTCGGCTGAATATAACGTTTGATCACTATTGCTTTCTTTGCTGGGAAAGTGGCATTTACCGAACATGGTCATTTCATCATACATAATTCACCAGTGGTATGTATTTTGTAATGATTTTATGGATAGAAATGATGAATTGAACCAACCTTAAACACATTTGTATTTTTTTCTCAAAAATGTTGTCATAACTTTTAACGCTATTTAACACTAAACCTTTCAAATTTCATGAATCATTTTCAAAATTACATCATCGTATACATGTATTATGATTGTTGATAAGTATGGTGTCTCTGCATATAAAATACCCATGGATATATTTGACTTCAAATAGTTCCATGTTCCTTTCATTTTCAATTTTGATTACACTCATGACGGTTGTAGATTGTGATGCTTACTTTTCTCCCCCTTCCAATGTTAAAGTCCACGTGTTGAACTTATTTGTCAGTTTTACGTTTGCCTTGGGATTGTGCTTTGGATATGGATTGGTTTGTTTATTTGTTTTTGATATATATATATCTTGTAAATTTTACTTCTGTGCTCGATTCTTACACTAGCGGAGTAAAAATAAACCTCGATTGCCAATGGTCATACATGTGTCCATCATTCGCACGTCAATACTATATTATAAACAAACATTAAACTAATGAAAAATTCATTTCTGTGTGTACAAGTAAAGCTCTTATTTATGGGTGAGTAATTTATTCTTCATGCACGTGATTCAATCTGCAATAATGTAGCACAATTTGACACGTGACATCAGTAAAAAGCATGTTAATTAGTATTCTGTTAAATTGAATTATATTTTCTTTTCCTCAACAAATCTATTTAAGAAGAACTCCCATACGTGTCATTTACATAGTTTTAAATAAAGACGCGGATCACATGTTACAACATAATTGTTAGCGTCTACATTTCACGTGTGGTCATCACGTTACATGGATGTGATGTTATATTTTTGACTGAAATTCAGCATACAAAGAATATTTTTAAAATTACAAAGATATTTATAGTCTGTTAAGACAAAGCTTTTATGTGTGTTGTGTTGTGTGACATACCTAAAATAGATGCTGATCTTGTTTTAAACACGTGAATAATTAATGGTATTCCTCGTATCCACGAGTTATAGTGGTTGTAATGCTACAGTTTGTTTTGAGCCTTTCTAATTTTATACAGCTTTGAGCTAGTACAACTGTTTCTTTTTTCATTGTTGTGATCACCTATTGTCTAATGTTGGTATATGAAAATAAATGAATTCTACTTTTACATGCAGTGACGAGCAAGTTCAACTGGTACACATCAGCTATTGTTTTGGACTGCATTGCATCTTGATATGCTTAATAGTTTCTAGACTAACTAAGAAAATAGTTCTGTGAATGTCCTATACCTGATAATGTAAACCAAATAAATCACTGTATCAGGTTTCAATGGAGATATTTCTTTAGTCGGTGTCTACAAAATAGATTATATGTGGGAATAAAAGAATCAATTATGAGTATCCATGAAGGATAGGGAAATATCACCAGATGGGGTTGAACATTTCAGTTACAGACGAGGCTTGCCGAGTCTCTGACAATAAATGTTCAGCCCAAAGGGTGAGATTTCCCTATCATACATGGATAAACTCGTAATGGATTATTTTGCTTCCATTTTCATGTCACATTTTAGATTAAAATGTGATTTACATTCATGATCAGTGACATCGACACCATGTTGATAAAATCTAACTTTGTAATTCAACGTTGCACAACAAACTAAGTAAGACCATTGGATAATATGTACCTAATTTTGGTTTATACGAAACGTATAAACTAGAAAAACAAAGTGATCAAAAACAAACATACTAATCCATGTCCGAATCACAATCCAGAAGCAAAGTAAAAACTTTGGAACTGACAAGTTAGGTTAGACAAGTGAACTTCCACCTAAGAAGTGAGGCCGGGTGCTCCGAAAGGGTAAGCACCTCCTGTTTAGCTAGCTACACCCGCCACGTGTGAAATCAAAATTGTGTGAAAGGAAATGGAACTACAGGACGTCAAATATATCCAGAGCAATTCTGGACACAGAGATATCAAACTTATCAACAATACTGTGATGACGGCCATAAAAAATTTTGAGAGCCTTGATAAGCCTAGGCTTACAATATCCCTGAGTCAACAATTTATTTGCAAGCAGACTAACAAGCATGTCATGAAAAAGCAAGAAAAACAAAACACATTTATACAATGGGGACTACGCCCGTATGAGCGTTTCACATTTAAGGAAATCGCTTCGGGACATTGGCATTAATGACAGTTATTAGACAATTCAAAAACTCAAAAAGAAATGAGGATAATGTTTTAGGGGACGATATGAACTATATTTCCGCGTCACAGGACATTTTTCTGAAAAAAGCAGCGGCTCCCAGCTTGTGGAAAATACCGAAATCAATGGCATTCCAACCGAAAGTAGTTCCGCCTCTTACTTGGGTGATCAACCACATATAGGGTCAGTATTGGAAGTTTTGAATCAAAACAAACATACTAATCTATGTCTTAATCACAATCCAGAAGCAAAGTAAACACTTTGGAACTGACAAGTTAGCTTAGACACGTGAACTTCCACCAGGGTGCTCCGGAAGGGTAAGCACCTCCTGTTTAGCTAGCTACACCCGCCACGTGTATAATCAAAATTGTGTGAAAGAACATGGAACTATGGGATGTCAAATATATCAAGGGCAATTCTGGAAACAGAGACGTCAAACTTATCAACAATACTGTGATGACGGCCATAAAACTTTTTGAGGGCCTTGATAAGACTAGGCTTGCAATATCCCTGAATCAACAATTTATTTGCAAGCAGCCTACTCCTTTGTACAAAGTCCCTGTAGTGGGAACAGGCTCTTTCATAGCGTATTAATTGGGGAAACAAATACACCATAACCAGGAGAAGCAGGTATATTGCTGCATAGAAAACGAAAGTTGACAATAGAAAAATTGAAGTCATCACGTTTGTCATAAAGTTTCAAATGTAGCCTTTCGTGTGCGTCATAATTTAGGTATAAGACTAAATATGAAGCAGAACTTGAGGAATCAGTCGTGTCTTTTATTTCAAGCTCACTATGAAAGACACGGTGTTTTAGTAAACAACAACTGATACAAAAACCAGCCGACAAAATATATGATGTTAATGGTTTCAATTTACACCAAAGGTACACATCTGCCGGAAACAGAGCTGATAACCCTACTTCACGTGAGGTAAATTCCAACGAGGGAGTTGGATCTGACTCATTTACCAGTATTGACATTGTTTTACCGACTCTGCAGAAACAAATTATTGAGAGTAAGGATGTAAACTTAGCTGTACTATTAATACCGTCATATGAATCTCCACTAAAACATGCCGTAACAACCGATGGCATTGAATAACATTTTTCCGGGGAACCTTACCCTCGGTTGAACAGACATTTGACAATTCAAGATTTTCTTAAAGCTTTCGGCAAATATAAACGCGTTATGATCTCTATCCTGTTAGGCGTTCTAAATTGGATAGTTACGAGCAAGATATTATCGACATCAATAATGTTTCGGTGCCAAATTTTACGACTACAATAAAATGTTCTCCACAAAGGCAGCTGTTTTATTAAGGGAAAAAAGGTAAAAGTTGACAGGTCAAAGTGCGTCCGAGATATTATATCGCCGATTTCTTCTGGTACACCGATTAATGTTTGTAAACTCTGAAACATGGTGGACAACACAACACAATTTTGCCCTTTACAATTATAGCATCAGGAAACGACTTTGCCCTAGGTTTATAGATATGTTACAACTTCAACGGCCCTAAAGGATGTGCGATTCTTAATTGCGCCTTTTCTCATATCTGCCCATATTTTCGTGCTACCGGCCACTCACAGCTCTCTTGCTTGAAGTCTACATCAGCCGGGCATAGTAAATCCATTAACTTCTTCTGTAAACACTATAGTAAATAAGACGCCTGTCTATAAAAATTACTCACAGACTTTCCGTCAACGCAACTACTTCTATTCATATAGAAAATTTAGAGTGTTAGTTATTCAACCACCCAGACAGACAATATGTTAATTATTTGTGCATAGGATTACGAAATGACTTTGATACTCTTATTCAAATGAACTTTGACAGTTGAAGAATGTAAAAATAGTGAGTGCAAGAAAACAAGAAATTGTTGTATCAGAACTGATTGATAAAGAATTGAAGAAAGGTTTCATTTATGGCCCTTTTGTCTCGCCGCCATTTGAGAACTATCGAGTTAGCCCAATAGATGTAGCATATGGTATTCACAAAAGAAACGGCTTATACTAGATTTATCCGCACCGCATAACGATGGTGATCCCAGCATTAACGATTTAAGGGGCATAAACAACAGTTCTATGTCGGAGTATGTCCTATGTTAAAATTGATGACGCCATAAGACTAATCGTCTATTACGGCAAAGGTTGTCTCTTGTGCAAATTTGATATATCATATGCTTTCAAAATAATTCTAATTTTACCAAGACAGTGGTCATTATTCGGTATGAAATGGAAATCAGATTATTATTTTTATGTTCGCATTTGGTTGCCAGAGTAGCCCTAAAATATTTGGCACTTTGTCACAAGCTGTGAGCTACATAGCTAAGTATAATACTCTTCATTTACTTAATGATTTCCTTACCATTGACTTACCAGATAGTTTAGCCGACAGACAATAGATTTTAATAGTCTTAATATTCAATAGCGGCACATAAGACAGTTTGCCCCGTTACTTGTTTTAAATATTTGGGAATAGTAGTTTGAAGCTCGACTTCCCACAGACACAATAATCAGAATGTGTGATTTTATTACTAATATCCTTCAGAGGACCACGTGTACAAAAAGAGAACCCTTGCAGTTATTAGGGCCCTTAAAAATTGCATCTCGTGTCATTATTCCCGGTAGATCCTTTGTTACTTATTTAATTAATGTATCTACATCAATCAGAGAACTCCATCATACATGACGCTTAATAATTAGTGTCGGGTTGATTTGGATTTTGGTTAAGATTTCCTTGTGATTGGAACGGTGTCAATATGTTTTACGATATATTTCCTAATCAACAAATGTTGATGTGGAATTATTTACAGACGTCACTTCCACTAAAAGATTTGGAAGATATTTCAGAGGAAAATGGTTTTCTTCAGCCGGCCAGAGACTTTGCCTCTTGTAAGCGACAAAACTTTATCTATGGCTGCTTTGCGTTGAATTATATCCCATTGTCGTGGCTACCATCTTGTGGGGATCAGAATGAAAATGTAAAATTGTTTTATTTTGGTGTGATAATAAGCTACATGTCCAATTTTAAGAAAAGGTCGTTCAAAATGTTTAGACATTATGAAATGTATGCGTCGTATGACCTGTGTAAATATAATTTTTACTTTTACTGCAAAACATATTCCTGGAGTTAACAATGAAAAAAAATCGATGCATTATCTCGTTTACAGATCAACAGATTAAGAAGACTTGCTTCGCATGCGGACCAAATTTCATTACAGTGTCCGACCTTATCCGAAATAATGTGGAACTGAACAAGACTGGACTATTTGTGGCAGTACGTCGTAACTAACAGAACTAGAGACGCATATAATAATGGTTTTATTGATTTTGAACGATTTATGTTGTTACATGGTTATAAACTGCATTCTAATATTAATATCTTACCTCCCTTATCGGAAGATATTCTGATATATTTTGTCATGTTTGTAGCGCACTGCTTTCATACATTAAATCTCGAAATATTCTACAAATAAACTATATTTATGTGGCATTAGGTATAAATATTTGCGATTTCGTTGTATTTACCCCTTTGATATGATACAACTTGCAAAACCGGCTGAAACAAACTTCCGCTAATCCTAAAATCAATAAAACGCATGTACAAGGGGCATGCTAGCGTGTTAGATTACTTATCACATTCGATATACTGAAACAGATCTGTCAAAGATAACGTAAAGGAGTTTTCAATAAGTTTGTCGATTGTTTAATTGAAACAAATGTGCATTGTTGACTTTTTGGATTTTAGAGATGTGGCGAATTCACAGTGTTACAGTCAAAGAGTTTTGACGCCACCTTTAACCTATATATCGAAGATCTCGCTTTTAATGATGATTACGCAATTATGATTGAGAAAATCTAAAACGGACCCTTTCCGGAAAGGTATCTCTATTTAGTTACATAAGATAAATAATTCCAAATGTCCATTCAGGGCGCTTCAGACTTATTTGACAGTAAGGAAAGCGTGTTACGGAAGTTCAGGTCCATTTGATCCCTTATTTATATCGGAATACATCAATTTCTTGGACAGAAATCACTTCCTTCAGAGAGTTAAACATATTTTAGATCTTCTAGGTTATGATTCTAATTTATATAATTGGCATTCTTTTTGGTGGGGAGGTGCAACAAGTGCTGGTTAAGCTCTGATTAAAAAACCACATGATCAAGAAACTTGGTAGGTGGTCATCAGATAGTTATTGTAGGCATATCAAAACTACTAAAGATACCATTAGACGCGCTAAGCAAAGCCTGACATTGTACTAGGCATTAAGAAATACCACAGCCCCTGCTGTGCTCTTATCCTACTCCTTGTAGTCATTACTATACTGCATATTAGGATGCACCACAACACTTTCTACAATGTTGTTTTGACGGGAGTTCCGCTGTCACGAAATTTGAGATATTTTGCAAATCAAAGTTTGGTCCAGTGACCTGGACGCAAATCTATTAAGCAATTAGATGAATTCCTAAAGGCCAAATATTTTGTTTGTTTAATTCTCGTTGTTGGAATTGTAATTATATATATATATATATATATATTTCTTAATGACTTCTTAATAGTAGTTGTATTTTATATATCCGGTAGAAGATATTGGCTAAGAATGATATGTTTATTATCTTACAAGCACGCGCACAGAGTTTCAAATTTTAAATAAAAATTTTTCCACTGACTAGCATTGTGTTATCACTATAAAGTAACATGTGGTATTCTTTATTTACCAACTAATTGGTCTGTGAATATACCAGTTGGATCCAATTACACTTACACTAACGATACTTGTAATGAATGGATAAACCACTGATCAACAATCACTGATTAAGAAGGTCATTTTAGAAATACGAACTATCTTTAATATTTTCATAAAATAAAAATAAATGATGTTGAGTGCTGTGTTGGACATATTACTGCATCGTTTTCCAAGTGAATGTTAATGCTATTGACCGTACTGTTCACAGTATGCTATTTTAGGCTTTCACGTCAAACATCCTTTCAACTTGAAGACAGTTGTTAGGTTGCTAAAACAATCCCAATCCCAACAAGAAAAATGTGCATTCTATTGATTTGGAGCTTTAAAAGTGAATACTTCTTACAATTCACCAATGTAACTTTTAGACGGAATGATTTTGTGATGAAAAATCGTAATGGAAAGCTGTCATCAATTAATTTATCATCTGTTACAACACAGTAGATCAGATGTCTAGTTGATGCGAGATGACTCCTACATAGGTCTTCTGTTTTGTTGTCATACGAAAATACGGCGGTATATCATTACATCTTAGACTACATCGCCTGTGTTACGAACATGTTTTTTTAATCAAGTGGACATTAAACCCTGCTAGGATATAAACACGTAAAAACAACACTTGTGTTTTTAAATTTTAATTTGCTTTTTGTTTGTTTAAATACATTTTACATGAAATGCATTAATATTGTTTAAATGCATTATTACGAAATACTAGATTCTTAAGCTTTTATTATATGTTAAGGGCCACTGGATGTACAATTAATTGGAGAAATACGGACATACAGAAGTAATTCAAACACACTACTGGGTATATTCTCTGTCCCTATATGTTGTGTTAATCAAGAATCAGTCATCTGAATATATGTTTATCTTACGTCTTGTTTCCTTTTTCGTTCTTATTGTTGTAACTTGTTCAAACTTGCATGTTATGTGCCTGCATTTCATTTACCAATAAAAATTAAAATCCATGAGTTACAAAAAAAAAAAAAAAAAAAAAAATAAAAATAAATTATATAAAATAAAGATATTAAAAAAAAGAACAACAAATAGGTATTCTTCCATGTAACAACACAAACTGAAGCTCAATGTTAAACTTAAGAGGCGACTGTCTTTACATGACAAATAAATCTGGATAAGGTAGTAGGGTTTAAATATCTGCCCTTCAAACTAAAACCACTCACGCCAGATAAACTTTTTTCCATATTAAATGTTTGATGTAGCAGAACTGATTGAACATTCCAAATTCCAAAAAGATTGCAATGTCCGCTTATATTGCAATCGTCATCTAGACGGCCACGGAAATAGACTTGAAAAGAAACACAGAAATGGTAATTTCAATTCAGATCTCAAAAATGAAGTTAAATAGAATCTAGAAACACCTGGTGATGAATACACCACCACAGAATTTGTGTATCCTTACCAATCAAAAACAAACATACTAATCCATGTCCGAATCACAATCCAGAAGCAAAGTAAAAACTTTGGAACTGACAAGTTAGGTTAGACACGTGAACTTCTACCAGGGAAGTGAGGCCGGGTGCTCCGGAAGGGTAAGTACCTCCTGTTTAGCTAGCTACACCCGCCACGTGTGTAATCAAAATTGTCTGAAAGGAACATGGAACTATGAGACGTCAAATATATATCCAAGGCAATCCTGGACACAGAGACGTCAAACTTATCAACAATACTGTGATGTTGGCTATAAAACTTTTTGAAGACCTTGACAATATCCCTGAGTCAACAATTTATTTACAAGCAGCCTACTTCGTTGTACAAAGTCCCCGTAGTGGAAACAAGCTCTACCATAGCGTATTAATTGGGAAACAAATACACCATAAGCAGGAGAAGCAGGTATATTGCTGCATAAAAAAAGGAAAGTTGACAATAGAAAAATTGAAGTCATCACGTTTGTCATAAAGTTTCAAATGTAGCCTTTCCTGTGCGTCATAATTCAGGTATAAGTCTAAATATGAAGCAGAACTTGAGAAATCAGTCGTGTCTTTTATTTCAAGCTCACTAGGATAGATTACATTTCCATAGTCTCCAAATTTATCCAATTTATCCGAACGAAAACACATCTATATAAAAAAGCAGGCATATTTCTAGAATTAACCATCGAGAAACAATCCATAATCATCCACCAAAGATCTAATATCAATTCAAATTTATACTAAATATAATTATAAAAAATTAAACAGATAAATGGAACCGATCTATTTTAAATGTCAGATAATAATTTTATCAGCAACATTTTAATATAGAAATTCGTGTTCTATTAGCATGTAATTCCAAAGCTATATTCTAAGAATAAGCTCTTAAAGATAATGTTAAAGTCTCAAATTAATAAAAAGTGTTATATTATTGTGATATATACTATTTATTAATATACTGCGATAAGTCCGTTGCCCTCTATCTTTATAGTTTTGTTTGTGTAAGATGGTGATACTAATCCGCAGAAAGACGCTTCTAGCTTCGTTATTTGTATTGTGATGATCGAGTTCCTTGAACGACCTTGGTCGATTTATTGTGAAAGTTTGTTTATTTGGTTTATTTTTTAGGGATATCAATGAGTTCTAAACTAATAAAGTATTATTGTCATTAGATGTGCAACCTTCTCATCAAAATGGGTCGTCTCCTGTCAGTCATCAAGAGCATTGGGCATCTGAAGTCAACACGTCAGCGCGTGGAGCAATGTGTCTATGAAGCTGCAAAGTATAGTCGATGTCAAATACTTTGTTGAAGCAAAGATATTGCAATTGTAAATATTCAATAATTAATTTGTATCATCCCACGCTGGCAATATTACTATTCAATAATTCATTTGTAAACAGCTTGTTTCGTTGAATGTAACTCTGGTGCTATCTTATTGTATCAACTGTGAAAAAATACACAATAAGCAAGGGAAACGGGTATCTTCGTTCATTATGGCCTTTGTGTCATGGTCCGATAATGAAGTTCTAAACATTTAAGAATAAGTATTATTTTCTCTCTTTTGTTTTCGTAGGTTCTTTCATTCATCTATTGTTTCTTCTTTCATTTATCCCTTCCGTACAAAATTTTTATACCCAATTTACATTTTGCTATTCTGGGATTTTCTTGCACATTGGAGCTTAAGCGGGTGATATAATAGAAGGTTTTGTTGCATCTCAATATATATGTAACCGCTTTCCTTTCCAGAGCACCTTGCCTCACTTCATTCGTTAGGGCCATATTAGCAACGTTTTACTTGTTTTTTTCGGGGGGATTGTGATTTGAACATAGTTTGTTTTCTTTTTTGTTTCTTACTGGAACTGTCAATCTTTATACATATATTTAATGTTCTGCTTATTACAAATACTTCGAAACATTTTTATTTTACCATTGGCTGATTTATAATAAAAATTTATGCTTTACGTTTTGTTAAGGAAGTTATGGAACCTTATTTAAGTATTTAATATATCAACCCAATGTTGTATTTCCTTGTAAGACTGAACAAAGTTTGCACTTTACGATGATTTAAAATCTTGTTTGTGTATAGAAACAAATCACTCCGAACTCAATCTTGTAAGTCTTTGTCTCACGTATTATATAACTGCCATAGGATAAACTTTAAGTTTAGCTGAACTGACGCCATTTAATTACAAATTTATTGTGTTGAAGAGAAAAACACGTTACAGTTGTATCATGCTTTTAAAGTGTTTGATTTAACATAGAAGAAACAGACACAGATAAACAGATAAATAAAACAATAATATAGGTTCAGTGACTTATGTTTCACGACGATTTCAGTATCAACGGCTTAAAATTGCATTATGGGCTATCAGTTCTCGATATTGAAATACGGAATTGATTGTCAAAAACATCTAAAAGTGAAAAGTAACAATATTATTCAAATTTGAAATTTGACAAAAATGATTAAACATTTGCAGATAAATAAGAAATTTGACAATACATAATGTAATAACATATTGAGATATCTAAGAAGTCCTTACATGTCATTAATAAAAAATTGTGCAAAATGATTTGGTTCCATACAAATGTTATTTTAAATTGTACGTTTTCTTAAATTTATATGAATAATATCTACATGAATCGATATTTCGTTGTTAGAGACACTATTATATTTAAGTTTTATTGAACGTGTCCACTGGTTGTAAAATAAACGGTATGATAGAGACATCCAAAAGTACCTTAACCACATCACTAGAATTTAATTTCAAAGAAATTTTATAATCAGTGGATGCAGATGTGCTTTCTTGCCTTTTGTTTTGCTTTGATTCTTCTATAATTGATTTTATTATGGTGTTCTATGGTGCGTGTTCTGTTGCCACGTGTAAATAGCTTTCTTTAAGATTCCACTTAACTGTGACAACGTGGCTGAAAGTATTATGTTGTGGGTCTTTTAAATATATTGATTTATAATCTACTTTACATGAATCACAAAGGGTGTTCTATCGCCTTGAGTAAAAAAGTACTGTTTTAACATGTCATAATCAATTACATAGCTTAACCTTTTCTTGTCATTACTTATGTTGGAATAAAACAGATTTTATATTTGGACAGTTACAAGGTTTGTGTTTGCACAGAACGTGTTATAGAAACGACAAGGCAAGTGATCTGTGTAATAACAAGAATTTTCGAACTGATGCAAAAATCCAAATGCCAATGACATACATGTTTTCTTTTTGTTTCAAGTTATTTACTGATATTACTAAATCTGCTTTCAATTGACGTCTCGCCGGCCACGCCCACAATGTTCCGACAAAGGCTGCCATCACGGTACCAAATCAGCGTCACGGCAACTAATGACACATAGTATCAGCAACGTCATTAAATGACACAATTCATGTCTAGTTTTCGTTCTTTTTGTGTGTAATTTAAGCATGCCAAGCCTTTGTCGGAACATTTTAGGCGTAACCGGCAATCCGTTATTTACAGTTTTACTAACTTTTAGATTTAAGATAACATAAAGAAAACATATCAGTGTAAAAATTAATGGGTAAAATTAATATTGTTCTTATAAACATTTACCTTTCAAAAGGCTATACACAGTCAACCGTAGGTAGGTCATATAAAATCTGACTGTGAGCTGACTATTCGTAAATGGGTGTTCTCTTGCCAGCATTTTGATAAACGTTAGTGTTTTAGACAATTTTTCAGACCTATAAACTTTTATATATTTTGTTTTATCCTTAACTACAATTACAGGAAGTATATATCATCAACTATATAGAGTACTTGTGTTCTTAAAAACACAATTATTGCACATTGCTTGATTAAATTGAAGGCTTTAGATGAATATCAATGGACACGTGTATCTAAATACAATGTTAAATCTTTTCAAAATCTTTCACCAAGGAGAATAAACATCAATCTTGTAAGTAGTTGTATAGTACATGATTGGATATATAGTTTAACTCCTTGATTAGTCAAATTACAATTGTTATGAGGTTTCTCGTTTGAAACAATACCTTTTGGATCACAAATAAAAAAAAATAAACCTTACATAGTAAATAAAAACGTGATTTCAAATGTGGAATAAACCTTAAATAGTAAATAAAAGCGTGTTTTCAAAAGCGTGTTTTCAAATGTGGACTATGTGCCATCGATAAAACGTGTTGAGAGGAAGTATTGGGTAAATAAAATCCATGCCGTGAACCCGAATTGTCAACGATCATTCAATTACAAAAACATGTTTTTTATGGAATGAACTTTACACGAAATTACAACAAATTCTTCTGCTCAACCATACCTTTCTCAATTTAATAATCTACTTTGCATGATGCTTAATTGACGATAGTAGTGACACCTATGCAGATGAACAACAATCACAATCCTAAAAGCAAGTTAAAAAGATAGAAAACTGACAAAATCGGTCAATTCCTCCAGGGAATCGAGACCAAGTGCTACGGAAAGAAAAACACCTCTTATCTAGCTACACCCGCCTTATTGAATCCTAAATTGTGCAAATCTACAGGGAAGGGTTCTTAACGTTACATTTTTTTTACGTATCGTATGAATGACCCTTGCCTTTTTTTCTTTTTGCGAAGTTGTTTGCGATAGAAAAATCACTACCTATTTCAAATCAAGGTCCGAGGACTTCCGATGACGATGTAAATGTGATCAACATGTTTGTATGTCAAGCTCCTTTTTGAAGCTTTCATTTTGTCAAAAAAAGCGTAAATGGTGTCTCGAAACGAATTAAAATACTTGAGCAACACATAGGAGTTTCTGTGATCTGTAAATTTTTAAAATGAGGCCCTAAAACTTTTATATATTTTGTTTTATGCTTAACTGAAATTACAAGGAAACATATATCATCAACTATATAGATTACTTGTGTTCTTAAAAAAAACAATTATTGCACATTGTTTGATTAAACTGAAGGCTTTAGATGAATATCAATAGACACATGTGTCTAAATACAATGTTCAATCTAACCAAGGGGAAATAAACATCAATCTTTGTGAGTAGTTGTATACATGATTGGATATATAGTTCAACTTCTTGATTGATCAATTTACAATTGTTATGAGGTTTCTTGTTTGAAACAATACCTTTTGGATCACAAATAAAAAACCTTATATAGTAAATGAAAAACGTGATTTCAAATGTGGAATAAACCGTAAATACTAACTAAAGACGTGCTTCCAAATGTGGACCATGTGCCGTCGATAAAACGTGTTGATAGGAAGTATTGGAGATATAAAATCCAGGCCGTGAAATCGAATCGTCAACGATAATTTAATTACAAAAACATGTTTTTATGGAATGAGCTTTACACGAAACTACAACAAATTCTTCTGCTCAACCATACCTTTCTCAATTTAATAATCTACTTTGCATGATGCTTAATTGACGATATTAGTGACACCTATGCAGATGAACAACAATCACAATCCTAAAAGCAAATGACATCAAACATGTTGATCACATTTACATCGTCATCGATACAACGTTTTGAGAGGAAGTATTGGAGATATAAAATTCAGGCCATGAAATCGAATCGTCAACGATCATTCAGTTACAAAAACACGTTTTTATGGAATGATCTTTACACGTAATTAAAACAAATTCTTCTGCTCAACCATACCTTTCTCAATTTAATAATCTCCTTTGCATGATGCTAAAGTGACGATAGTAGTGCCACCTTTGCAGATGAACAACAATCGCAATCCTAAAAGCAAAATTAATAAGTTTAAAAACTTACAAAATCGGTGAATTGATGTGTTTGTTCTTGATTTAACACGCGAACCTCCACCAGGGAATCGAGACCAAGTGCTACGGAAAGAAAAACATCTCTTATCTAGCTACATCTGCCTTATTGATTATTAAATTCTAAATTGTGCTAATTGACACGTGTGTCATAATACAATGTTAAATCTTTTCAAAATTCTTTAAACAGGGAGAAATAAACTTGATTTAGTAAGTAGTTGTATAGTACATGAGTGGATATATAGTTTAACTTCTTGATTGATCAATTTACAATTATTATAGTCTAGTAGCTTAGGTCAAAATTTCACCAAAATCGTTCAAAGTTTGAAAAAAGTTTGAAACTTGGAACATTGGTCAGTGGTTATATGCTCTTTAAAAAATGAGCAGGACATACGTGATCTGTCAATCCAGAGGGCCGCCATCTTGGATTCCAAAATGGCCGCCAATAAATATCAGATTCAACCATAGTTTTATTTCTGTTACACCTGGAGATAAGAATTTAATGTCCATCCCCTGAGTTTTCAGTCCCAAACTAATATTTATGGATATTAATATAATTAATTTGTGTTTCAGTCCGTCTTTTGTATCTTTCCAGGTTATAATGTAAAAGAATAAAGAGACTAAAAGAAATTTTTACAGTACGAAATTCCTTATAACAGTTCATAATGTCAAAAAAATGTAAAATTGTCGATCCCATTGCAGGAACATCTAAATCAGGCAGTAGTCAGTCTGTTAGTATCGATACAGACTGGAATCTGTGCGCACTGTGTCAGTTAGATATCAATGAAAGACTTGTAGATCCCGGAGCAGCCAAATTTAGAGGAAGTGATAAAGAATGTGGATATAAATTACTTGCTGAAAATCTCCTTGAGTTTCACAAACTGAATTGTTTAATGTCACAGATTGACATCACTCGACTAAATGACGGTAGTGGTATAGATGTAACAATGAAAACAAATGGAGCAAAGTGGCATAAAAGCTGCAGAAACAAATATGATAACCAGAAGTTGAAACGCTTGCAGAAACGAATACTGAAAGATGAGTTAGAGTATGAAGCAAGTCCTGTTAAGACAAGACGGAGTGATATAGGTTCAATGGCAAGAACAAGTAATTGCTTTTTTTGTGACAAAGATGACACTGACGAAAAGCTACACATCGCTCAAACAGATAAAATTGACCGACGGGTCCGCGAATATGCACATGTATTACAGGATAGAAAGCTTCTGGGGAAACTTTCTGAGGGTGATATGCATGCTGTAGATGCTAAATATCATCTCAGTTGTTTAAACGTCGTTGACCAACCGCCATCGAAAGCATGTTACTGATCAATAGAAAGATGTTCCAAGTAATACTGCAGGCAGCTTAGTGTTGGCTGAACTAGTATCATATATTGAGGAGTCTCGGTTTGATGAAGCACTACCGGTCTTTAAATTATCTGATCTGGGAAGGTTATATTCATCCAGGATGAAAGAAGTAGATCCCAGTTTTTCTGGAAAAGTCATCACAACAAGACTGAAAGAGCGCCTGCTACATTTGATTCTAGATTTAAGGGCTCAGAGTCAGGGAAGAGAAGTTGTGTTAATGTTTGATGCAGATATAGGAGAGGCCATTTCTATTGCATGTTCTAACAATAAGGATGATGATGCAATACATTTGATGCGTGCTGCTGAAATACTTAGAAAGGATATTCTCCCTGCTGAATACGTCTTTAATGGTTCATTTCAATCTAACTGTGTGAAAAACGTGGTTCCAGAAAGTGTCCTCGCATTTTTCAGGATGGTTTTGAAAGGATCCAATATTCAAAGTCAGAGTGATCAAACTGATGCTACTGTAAGGATAGCCCTATCTCTGTCGCAGCTTTTAATGTATAATGTGAAAAAGTCTACAAAGAACTCATCTGGACCGTATGTGCGGCATTTGAAGTCCAGGGAGACACCTCTGGTCATATATACCAGCTTAATGATTCATGCAAAAACTAGAACGAGAGCAATGATTGACAAATTAGCAAGTCGGGGTTTATGCATGTCATATGAAAGAGTACAAGAAGTTTCCACAAATCTTGCAAATGGTGTTTGTTCCCGATTTGAGAGAGACGGTATTGTATGTCCATCTGAAATGAAAAACGGTATATTCACTGTTGGGGCAGTCGATAATATAGATCACAATCCAACATCTAGGAATGCTATGGACTCATTTCATGGGACAGCCATATCTGTTATCCAGTTTCCCACGCATGAAAATCATGGAGTAGACAGAAACCCGGTCTTGATAAATGCAGATGCACGAAATGAAAATGCAGTTTCTGTTTTACCACAAGAATACTCAGAAGTTGTTCCTGTTGCAATTCCAGATAGAGATATCTTTTCACCAGCTACAGTAGGCCAGGTTAAGGCTAATTCAAATGTAATGTTTGCATCAATTCAAAAGGAAAAGGACTGGTTAGTCAAAGTGAGTTCAGTTGTTGGACAAGGAATTGATGAATTGAACCCAATAGATTATATTTCATGGCCAGCATACCATGCTAACAAACAGACAAAAAACATCAGACCCGTTTCACCAATATCGTTGATGCCATTGTTTACAGAATCGGCCAATACTGTAGCAATGATACTGCATGCGATGAATCTTATAGCAAAGGTTATCCAGTTTATTCATCCAGGCCAGATCCCAGTGATAACCATGGACCAGCCACTATTTTCAATTGCAAAACAAATTCAGTGGACATGGCCAGATAGATTTGGTGAAAATAGATTTGAAGTGTTGATGGGAGGGATCCATATAGAAATGAATGTATTGAAGCTACTTGGAGACTTATTGTCAAATTCTGGATGGACTGAAGTCCTTATACAGTCTGAAATAACAACCCCTGGACGAGCTGATGCAATACTCAAAGGTTCTCATGTTACCAGATCACGATATGTTCATCAAGTTACGGCTGCAGCTCTTTACCATTTACAAGTATCTGCTTTTAACACCTACATAGAATCACTTTCCGTGTACGAGCCACAAATGAACTTCCAAACTTGGTGTTAAACAAATGTAAAGCAGATCCCACAGTTCCAATACTGGGCCTTAGTTCTTAGACTGGAGCTTCTTGCATTGCAGTTTGTGTGTTCATTACGTGAAACAGATTTCGAGCTTTATGTTCAGTGTCTTGGACAGCTTGTTCCATGGATGTTTGCTCTGGATCACACGAACTACTGTAAAGGGGAAAATTTTCGCGTGGGTAAAATTTCCGCTTATTTCGCGCTAAAGAAATTACCGCAAAAATTTTACCCACGCGAAAATATCTACCATACAGGTTAATATATCACATATATAGTATATACAGCCACTCATATTGGTTACGCGAAAATTACACCCACGCGAAATGCGATATTTAAAAAATCGCGAAAATAATCCCCTTTACAGTATTCCAGATGGCTTCCTACTCATATAAAGATATGATGCAGTTAAAAGAATCTGTACCATCTGTCTATGATGAATTCCGGGATGGCAACTTCGTCGTTCAAAAATCACCACATATTTTCTTAACCATAGCTATCGACCAAGCCCATGAACAAATGAATGAACACATCAAAGGAGATGGGGGTGTTATAGGAATCACTAACAATCCTTCGGCATTAATAAAATGGATAACAGCTGGTCCAGAAATTGCTCGCATAATTGACGAATTCGAAAACTCATGTGACACTAGTGCAACTAGTAGTTCAAGTACAAAACATCATGATCAAGGCCCTATCTTTCAATTGCAGTTTGTAAAACATGTCAAGGCAATAGTCGCTACATTTGAGGAATTAGGGAATCCTTTTTGTGAAGATAGTCAGAACTTGATTGCTTTAGACACAAAGGAGGTTCTTGGTGGTAGTTCTGTAACTTCTTTAAAGACCATTGAATCAACAGGGAAAACACAGTATGAGAAGTATGTGGCTGAAAGGCTTCAAGATCGATCTGTTCCTGTTTCAGATATTATTCCTAAAAACAATCTTCCTCTATTCAAGACAACCCCAAAAGCAAAAGTTCCTAAAATCTCACAACAAGTCAAAACCCTGAAGAGCAACTGTGAACTATTCAGCCGGATGTATATATCTTGTCAGTCAAGAAATGGTGACATGGATGATTTCTTCAAACATGAGAATCAGGCAACGCCCCCATCCCTCTCAGACATGGGAGAGTTGAGACAATGTACGAAGTCAGATCTTTTGACCTGTTTTGAAAAACTGCTAGAAACAGTTCCCAAAGAATTACCTGAAGTTGATGCCAAAATTCTATTGGCGACTACTCAGAGCAGGTTTTCATTCCTTATTTAATGAACACTTCGCGTATAACAAAACGTCTCGATGTTATATGGGACCGCTATATCGAGGGAAGCCTTAAGAGTGCAGCAAGACATAAAAGGGGATCTGGAAGTCGTCTCATAGTCAAAGGATCAACACCAGTACCAAAGAATTGGCAGAGTTTTCTTCGTGTTGATCAAAACAAAACTGAACTTTACTGTTACCTATCTGAATGTATACGCAGTCATTCAACGGGGTCAGAGCATGAGATGTACAGCACACAGGACCTTAATGTCGTTTCATCCAACAGGAATGTTATGGAGCCTGATCTAGCACCTTGCAACCATGAAGAAGCCGACACCAGGCTCATTTTACATATTCTCAATTGTGGTGAGACTGGCCTTCGCAAGGTTTGCATTCGCACTGTTGATACAGATGTCGTTGTTTTAGCAATCAGCAAGTACCATGGTCTTTCTCTTGATGAACTTTGGATTGCCTTTGGTGTTAAAAGACATTACAGGATTATACCTGTTCATACAATTGTGAGCATAATTGGAGCATATACGTCTCCTATTTTTCCATGCTTTCACTGGCTGTGACACGGTATCATCCTTTAGCGGAATCGGAAAGAAAACAGCTTGGGACACATGGTTATCATACCCAGAAATCACTGAGACATTCAAATCTCTGTCCAGTGGGCCAGTATTAGTCGTTGATGAGAATGTTTGCCAGCTCCAACGATTTGTTATACTTCTTTATGACTGGACAAGTGAATGTACTGAAGTAGACAAGGCGCGGAAGGTTATGTTTGCAAGAGGTAGGCAGTTAGACCGTATACCACCTACTAAGGCTGCACTTACCCAGCACATAAAGAGGGCGGCATATCAAGCAGGTTTTTGCTGGGATCAATCACTTGTTTGTATTCAAAAATTGCCAAATCCAAATAATTGGGGATGGATGAAAGACTCTAACAATCAGTGGACACCTTTCTGGACAACACTCTCTGAAGCAGCCAAGGCATGTAAAGAACTTATCGAGTGTGGTTGCAGGAAAGCTTGCAGGCCTCCCTGCAAGTGTTCAGTTGCTTCATTGCCATGCACTGAGCTCTGTGTTTGTGGTGGGACATGTTATCAGCAGCAATGACATTATTAGATAGAGAAAGTTTGTAAAAACATCAACATCTACACATTTGTATTACATTTTGTCATTTTAAAAACAAAAATTTTAATTTATCAATACAAATAAATAAATGAAGCTATTTAAAACTATTTTATTTAATTCCTTATGCCTTAAAACATCAGACTAGCCATTTAAACTATCATTTTATCCTAGATATTGCCCAAGATAAGACGTAATCAAATTATCAATGGCGGTCATTTTGAATTTTAATATGGCGGCCGAAAAATAGATCGATGCATTTGTGTCCTGCTTATTTTTGAATCAGAACATCATTTGGGGTCAACACACAAAATTTCAAACTTTTTTCAAGTTTTGAACGATTTTGCCCTTAAGCTACTGGACTATTATGAGGTTTCTCGTTTGAAACAATACCTTTGAGATCACAAATAAAAACAAACCTTATATGTTACATAAAAAACGTGATTTCAAATGTGGAATAAACCTTAAATAGTAAATAAAAGCGTGTTTTCAAATGTGGACTATGTGCCGTCGATAAAACGTGTTGAGAGGAAGTATTGGGTAAATAAAATCCATGCCGTGAAATCGAATCGTCAACGATCATTCAATTACAAAAACACGTTTTTATGGAATGAGATATACAAAAAATTACAGCAACTTTTCTGCTCAACCATACCTTTTTTAAAATTCAATAATCTACTTTGCATGATGCTTAAGTAAAGATAGTAGTGACACCTTTGTAGATGAACAACAATAACAAAAAAAGTAAAAGTGATAAACTCTGTGAATTAGTATGTTTGTTCTTAATTTAACACGCGAGCTTCCATCAGGGAAGTGACACAAGATGCTACGGAAGGAAAAACACCTGTTAATCTAGCTACACCCTTTTACCGATTATAAAATATCTGACCCTTGGTTTTTATTCCTGATTGCCAAATGCTTTGCGAAAGAATAATCACTACCTATATCAAATAACGTTCCGGCGAAGATGTGAATTAGATCAGCATAGTTTGCGTGTCGTGCAGTCTCTCATTTGAAATTAACTTTCTGTTTAAAAAGAGTAAATAGTGTCTCAAAACGAATTAAAATACCTTGAAAAATACATAGGCCTTACTGTGATCTGTAAATGTTGGTAATTAAGCTCTAAAAGTTCGGTTAAAAGGCGTGATCTTCATGCTGAGTCATTTCCGCTGAAAGTTCACGGGCAAAATAGACGTGTTATACTTGAAAACAATTAAGAAAAGGACTATGAGGAGATAAAATAGTTTATAAAGATCTTACTGTTTTTGCAATGTTGCATGTAAACACGAAGTGAGTTAGTGGAGAATTCGATCAATTGAAGAGTGTAAACCTTAGCGGGATGGAGTTTTTGCAAAAGACACGGATGTAACGCTCAGGAAAAATCACGTGAAAACAGTGCCTAACTCAGAAAGTGGGATTGAAGAGAAAGTACAGGGTGAGAAATATGAGCGCCTTAAATTAGAACAATGGGGTCGCGAATAGAACATCATTTTACGAGGTGTATAGGACACCTTGAAAGAGCTCGTTTTCTAATTTTGTGTCCATTTATCTTTGCATGTGTTTACTGTTGCATTTTTTAAAATTGTTATTTACTGTTTACTTCTTTTTCAAACTTTTGTATCTTAACTCTCTCTATTTCTCCGTAATCTGCTAACAATACAATATTACATGGGAAATTGAAATGACGGAAATGGTTTTGTATACTTATTGAGGGCATGGAAAATACTTTAAAACATTCAGTCTTCTTGTATTAGCAATGATAATTTCCTACTTGTATGCACCTTTAAACTTCAGTTATTATTGTTATATGGAGAATAAATCAAAATAGCAAATTTTAAATGGAGAATGCTATAATACAACTTTGGCCTGGCACTTTGACCTTTTTCAAAAAATCATACTTATTGTTTTATCTGGGTAAAATGATGCACTTCATTCTTATTAATTTATTTCTTCATTGAGATTGTATAAGTTGACTGACAACTTCCTTTGTAATTTAACCACATACTTTGCATTGTTCCGACAGTTTTCAACAGAACAACCACTTTCAATCCTCTAGTCAGGGTTTATTTCAAAAGGAAAATACGGAACTTGCTCTTCACCAGGTAAATATTTGAAATGGTACGAATGATAAACAAGTACTTGTATCAAGGATATACAACGATATAGAACTATGACGTTTTTATAATCCAAAAATACATCCATTCACAGCTGGATATCAACTTGTAATAAATGATAAAATAATTGATATAATTTGATGTTTTGAAAGGTACGTTTTAGTAATATGTAAAATAGCCTTCGTCAATAAAAAATAACCTTCGTTTTATGATGAATTTTATGCCAGTAAATTATCTTTCATTTTCCAGTTACATATATTAATGTTCTAATAACTGGTCCTTCGAAAGAGACCTTAGAAACTGACGTGCAGTGCCACGTACAGGACATTGCCTACACATTGCACTTAGGTCAAAAGGTAAAAATTTGTTCCTTCACCTAAAGCTTGTGACGTCTCGATATCAGTGAAATATTCTTAACTGGGACGTAAAACCCCATTCAATCAATCAGATAGACAAGTAAATGTTTCGTAACTCTTAGCAACCATATTCGTTACTTTTCCTCAAATGAAGTGAAAAAAACAAACTTAACACATCCGAAGTTACAAATTAGAAATGTGTTCGTTCTATTGTAATTACTGTTTTATCATCTTCACCTTCAGTTTGCGCTCCTTTTGATTTTGGCCACAGATATAAGTACAAGAATGAACTTAAGAAAATGAGAGTTAGATGGCCTTTAGAAGAACATTTGTAAAATTGATTTGGTCATTAATTTTTATCATCTACCAATTATTTGATTCCATCTTGATATGGGGGATCCATTAAGTATACATTTAGTTGATACATATAGATGGTGTTATGAAGTAATTAAGGTTTTGAATATGTAGAGATGATAGCGTCAATGTGTAATAAAGGTCTTTATCAATGGTCGAGGAGATCTTAGGGCAATTTAGGTTTGGAATAATGATCGAGGATTTCAGGTAGCAATTTTTACGCATTTAACAATGAATAAAGTCGAAGTTTATTGGGATTTTGTGTAAGTTTTATATGGGATTTCGTCTAGATTGTTTAATTTTTCGCAAGCAATAAAAACTTCGTTATCACGTAATCATGAAGAACAAAAATGTAACCATTCCCAGCAAGATACAAACAAAGTACTTATGGTTTACCTTAATGATGTTATATAACATAGATTTATGGATCTGATATAAAATCCGCTTGTTTTTAACTTATTTTTGGAATCGAAATAAAATTCAATAACAACATGGCCTTCGAAATTAATAGATAAAATTGTTTATAAATTGCGGTAACATTTGGCACAATATCAGCTGTATATCGTTAATTATGAAATTGTGTTTAATTAAATATGCATGATGCTAGATTGTTATAGCTTTTACGTATTGATTTAAAATCAACAAATGTCATTACTAACATTTTGTCAAGAGTTTTATTTTGTAGCTTGTTTATGAAAAACTAACGGACATCTGAAAAACTAACGGACATCTGACTATTCAGAATACAAACCAAAACGGGTAAAATCTGCTCGCACGTCTGCAAAAAGAAAATTATTCACATTTAAAAACTTCAAGTTTGACAAAATGACTGTTTGCATGACACTAAGCACCAATGTATGTGCTTGCTAAGAACAGATAACATAGCACGCATACAGGTGCTTGCTAAGAACACATTACATGGTTTATAATTAATAAATATAGACTCGATAAAGTTAGTAGATATCAGAACATATACTCCCACTGAAATCCTTAATTGTATGATGTTTCGTAAAAAGGTCAAAATTATACATACATACATACTAGAATGAATAAAACTTAGAGGTATTTGTTTGGTTAAGATTTTAACATTGGTTATCAAAGCGATTTACAATTTTATAAGTAAAAAGTAAAAACTTTGAAACTAACAAATAAGGTTAAACACGTAAGTTAGACCGGGTGCTCTGGAACGGTAAGCACCTCCTGTTTAGTTAGCTACATCAGCCACGTATATAATTAGGAAATCAGTGTAAAAATTACCCACAGTGAAAGGAAAAGCATAGTATGTGCTGTCAAATATATCCATGACAATTATGGACAAAATATATCCATGACAATTATGGACAGAGATATCATACATATTTATTTGTTTTTCTATTTTGGGTTATACTACCATTTGCTTACATTGTGTATTTATGCTGAGTGAGCCGATATCAATGTTAATCCACAGGGGACTCGATATTTCAAAATTTAATAAACCTTGAAATGAACATTGGGTTCAATTCCTAAATGTTCCCGAAAAAGCCGTACATATGGTCGATTTCCGACACTGACATGTGTAATGAAATGCTTGACTTTTCAAAAATGTTTGAAGTATATATCAACTACAAACATGCCGATTCGTCCATAATCTCAAAATCAAAGTTATTACTTTTAAAACAGGATATTTGCTTTAAAAGCCGGCCACAGAATGATATTTTTTGGCAACGAGTTGAGGTAAGCGATGGGTTTTGATCTTCTGGAAAAGACGTGAAACGGACGGAGATAACAAATGGCGATCTTCTGAATGCCGGTATTGCTATAATGCCGGGGAAGAAACGACATTACCAAAAATGGATCTCGAAGACCCTGTAGATTGAGAACATAAATACAAAAAAAAAAAAAAACTAGCCCCAAAGAGTAATGGTCACAGAGTTCGTTGGGAGGGAAATTCAGCATGTAATCATCAACATATCAATATCTCGATTCAACTTAGAGTTAACATTTGTTTTGGGATACTGTCCGCGGCGCCACATCGAGGAACACTCACCATTAACTTTGAAACACTAAATAACGTTTAAAACCTGATAAGTGTACAACGGTTACAAGTGGATAAATAAGTGGCGTAACGCATTTTACGGGAAACGCTAATTTGTTATAACGTTTGATCGGTAACAACATAATCGTTCTTATGGTTTAAATCTGCAAAAAGGTATAAATTGATTTTTATATAATCCATAAATACCTTTTAGCTAATTGGAAACAAAAAAGACATCATCACTGTTCTATGCGAATGTTCCGAAATACACTGGTTTCATGGTTCAAATAGAAACAGTATGTTAAGACGGTTAGTATTAAGTGTAATAGGGTCTAAGTGCGAACAGTGCATTGTTCCATACATTAGGCATAAATGACTTGGATAAAAGTAGCTTTTCAATAAATACTTTTGAATATATAGGAACATCGTTCCAGTTTTTACTCACCACAAAATAAGACATATGCAAGTACTGTGTCATTATGATGATAGTTTTGGTTTTTTTAATTGATTGATTAATTGATTTATATATATATTGCATAGTCCTGATAATATTTTCTACAATATTCTTGATTTTTTCTTAAAAGGGTGCACAGTAATTACAAGGATGGTGACCCATTAACTTTGCAGGCGATGGAAAACAAGTCCAAATAGGTCAATCATAATGTACGAAACGATATTCGTGTTCTCACAGTAGGGCACTACCTAGAGGATACACGATGTTTTCTTTAAGAATGATATCACCGACATCAATTTCATAGTAGATTTAACGTCCTGATAACTTTTGTATCGAACAAGAAAGAAATCATGCAACTACACGAGGTCGTCCATATGCGTCAACATAATACGAGACGATATTTGTGTTCTCACACAGGATGCTATTCTACGTATTAGTATTTCAATTGTCCAAATACTAGTACATATGAATGATCAAGGGTAGCTTTATATTGTTTTTTTTAACAACTTTGGCATTCATTTTGGAATACTTATATATATATATATATCATTATAAAAATAGATGTGCAAAAGTGGTTATTAAATTAAGTTCTAATTAGAAAATAAAGTTAAACCATATGGCAAAGGGTTTATTAATAAGCAAACATTTGTATAATTTATATTTGTAATTTGTTACAATAATTCAGTAACTATCAGTTTCTCAGTTACATAAGGTATTTTCATTAACGAGCCTTATCTAGATCTGTACCTTGTAATAGTAAAATTAAATCAAGATGTGTTGTTTATAATTGAAAAAACAAATTACGCAAAATTAAAACAGGTGAGTAATAATTAAAACTGATAACACATTAAAAACCTGTATTTATTAAAAAAAACCCAAACATACTAACCCATGTCCGAATCGCAAACCAGAAGCGTTATACATTGTGAAAAGCCGATACAAGTTAAGATGCTTATAAGAAGAGCAACCAAACAAGACGATAAAAACGGGCAACAGGAGTATACATAGCTAACTAGACAGTGCGTGCTTACCCTTCCGGAGCACCTGCCCTGGATTATCTGATAGGATCTCACGTGTTTTATTTCATTTGTCAGTTTCCAAAATTTTTACTTTGCTTTTGGGATTGTAATTTGAACAGAGATCGGCATTGGTATGTTTGTGGTTGATATATGCATTTAAAACAAAGCTTACAAATTAAGTTAGCAAATTTGTTTTTGCTAAAGTTTCTTGTCATTATCCCAATTGGGTCCCTCATATCAAGCAAGAATTGTTCAAATTTATTTTGTGCAAGTCTGAAAGGTTTCAGTCGGGCATGGTGTCAAATGTGACCACACAGTGTTGGAGACGATTAAAATATGAAAAATTTACGAATGGCACACGACGGCAAGCAAAAAAGGATGGCTATACGCCACAATGAACCTAAGTTGGCCTAGATGCATATTATTTAAACAGATACTACTTCATGATCAGCAGTAGATGTTGCAGAGCAAAATACCGACCGCGGTTAGTCCTGCCTTAAGGTAGATCCATACCTTACAAATCGCTTGAAAACATACATTGGAATTTTGATATATTGTACATGGGCATGAACCATTCAACATGCCATAATTCAGGTTAGGCGTTCGACCTGCTTAAGAAGTGCCACCTGGTGGTCATTTTTACGACATAAATGATCAAAGTATAACTACTGTCATCAACAAATAAGCTTTAATAATTTTTTGTCATGCTTAAAAACCAAAAATGTCTTGCATCTTAATTTATCATTTTGTAATGAAGAATATTTGGACTAATGGAATTTTACTTCGGGTCAATTAGTAATTTCCTACAGGGCCACCTATCAGGAGAGAACACTAAAATTCCAGAAAACTAAAAGTAACACCATTTCGTTAATTTGTAGATTATTAAAAAACTAAGTCGAATACGACCCCTGATTTTCACATATATTGCACACAAGTTTGATTTTCCGAAACAAATAATTGGGGGTCGTCAAGCTACTTTTTTCATAAAATTGCATCAAAATCCTCAAACAAGAAAAAAAGCCTTATTCCTTACGTAAGACGTTAATATTATTGTCCTGGTATACTATTATGAACTCAATGTTTTTCGTTTAGTATTTACAAATAAACAAAACATTGATTGTGGGCGATTTGGTTGTGCAAAACAAAACCAATTTTAAATATTGTATGGTCTGTTCCCATAGCAACCGTTACCCAACACAGATGAAATAAAGTGAAAAGGGAATTCTTATACATTGAAGAAGCGTTTTTGATTCTAGGCCGCCGAAATGAAACGCAAATACATGAACATAGTCAAACTGCTAAAATTTGACACCGATAAAAATTATCAAACATTATGTTTATTGAAGAATCGTCAGTTTGCGTCCTACTATTTGTATTTAAAATCACCGAAAAACTCACATAAAACAGCAGTTAAAATACAGTGCTTCAAATTTTAAACAATGTACTCAAATTTTTAATTCCCTCAACAATGTAGATCTACCTGATTTCCGTTACAATATACATTTCGTTCTTAAAAATAGTACACAGGATTGATATTGTGAATTCTAATCTTTTGCAAATGCAGGAAATTATTCTAGATGATACATATAACAGGTTTCGCGCCATAATTTTGTATGCACCGAAGATCACACATTCGTGACGTCATAGATGAAAAGGACGTCAAATCAGACATTTCGACCGTACGCACAAAACGGCGACATCGCCATGGTATGGATCTACCTTAAACACGATCGTTAAGGCATTATGCGTGTTAGAGAAAATACGTCAACGCATGCACACATACAAACACACACACACACACACACCACACACACCACACTATAAATTTCATCCACTTATTACATTCTAGTCACCAAAAATAGAAGCACGCGTTTTGAAATGTGTAAATAATTACGTGAAAGTTACCATATTAATTACCACAACAATTGTTTATAAAACATCTTATATAATTATATAGAAAGAAGAGTTTTATCATAATTAATGTAACATTTATTACATGTTAAATGCTTTAAATAATCATTCTGTTATGTAATTTAATTTGTTATCTGTGCATAATTACGAAAATTATGTTTTCAATAATTTAAAACCTTGCCCTGTTAACCCTATAACTTTTTGCCAATGTGCGCGGTAATAATTTATGTAATAACATTTTTCCTACCTTTTATCAAAAATATAAATGTTACCTCGAGTTGTTCTTTTTTTTATATTTTACTCAAATTGTTAAACTGTTGAATACGTTTTCTTGTCAATATTTAAAAATGTCTTGAATATTATAATGTATTTATAAAAAAACAATGTATAAGAATGAGGAATTGTTTGCATCCAATACGCTATCTCGTGTAAAAAGTATAAAAAAATTGATTTTACTACACTTTACACCACTATCCCTTATTCTAAATTGAAAGAACGTTTTAAACAAATTAATCACTTGTCATACTTTTACAAAAAACGGTAAGACAGGATACACATATCTTGTGCTGTACAGGGATTCTGGTTATTTTGTCAAGCATCATACGGATTACAAACAAAAATATACTGAAGATGCTTAATGATTTATTTCTTTATTTTTATGAATACAGTAGATTGCATAAACATTCAACTATTATTATTATGGTGTTATTAACAGATGGAACGTCATCTATACATCTGTGTGTGAAGTTGAATGATATTTCTCAACAACAAATGTGTTGTCGATCAAACCTCTACCATCTTAATGATGGTATCATACATAATAAATAACAGCAAAGTGTTTCTGACTAAGCTAAAAAAGGTTCCATCAATTACATAAAAATGAATTTAAATATTATCATAAATTACTTTAAGCTCATTTAAACTGATGTTGTAAGTGACCGAAGATTTATAAGTTAAAAGTTACAAAATGCTACTCCCAATGTATCAAAAATATAAAAGTAACTTCACTGAAAATTGTTGCACAAAGAATGTTAATATTTTATTTTGGGATTGAAAAGGTTGCTTTAAATCACACTAGAAAGTTATTTATATAACTAATAATCTGTAATAATTGATTATTGAAATCAACAATGATAATAAAAAAAATTGTATTCGTTTGGAGCGTCTTTATAGAATATAATCCATTTGGAATTCAGACCGCTCTGTATTGACTTTAATAGTTGGAGTCACTAAGTCTAACACTGGTTGAGACTGACAAAAGAAGCGGAGATGTGAAGAGGCAATCCATAGCATAAACTTGACAATAATGAAAATCAGGAAAGCTTAAATAAATGTTTGTCTAATATATATGTTGCCACTGGTATAGTTTATTAGACATAATAAAATATTTTGGTAGATTTATCAACCTGTTTTCAACATTTTATAATTTTTTTTAAGTTTCCACAATTTCAAAATTGATCCGAGCACTACTGATGAGGACTTTTATTCGTATAGTGCTGCAAAATTTAAACAGGTATACTAATTAGTGGAGCCGTTTGTATTTAAAGTTTGGGAGACCAGAGCTACCAACGTTTTGTATCAATGTAAACATGTGTTTTGTGAAAAGACTCATATAGCCTCAGGTAAATGTAAAACAAAAATATTGGAAAACGTGAATTAAAAACATTGCAAGGCTTGCATTTTTACTTTGTCCAAATTATTTAAAGCGGCTGGTCATGGATCACAAAGTCTCTTTCACGTTCATATCTTTCGAACAAATACAAGTGCGGTTTTTGGGGGGAGCTTAGTGTGATTTTCTGCACAAATATAAAGGAAATAAATAACCAAAACACTCACTGTAGCAAAAGCCCGCACTCTTTTTGTGATGGAAATGGGATAATAAAATAAAAATAACCCTTTTTGAAAAAATATTTAATTTGTCTTTGGTCAGAGAATGTTTTAATTACAACGTAAATACAAACATCTTTAGTGTTAGTCTCAGAGGACGAATGCGGATGGAAAAGACCAAACATTTTATTCACGTTACAAGTGATATCGCCAGGTAATATACAGCTCATTTCATAAAGAAACACCATCCAATAATTTCCATAAAGAAAGTTAAGAAATATCACTCCTAATACATAATAGTAAGAACAAAAATATTAATTATTGAAATACAACAAAAATTTTCACTTAGAACCAGTGGCATTACTTGGCATCAACACAAGGCAATTTACAGCTAGTAATTTGCAGATTCTGACTTTAAGATATTCACTTTTAGAAAAATGCATTTTATTGTACCTGTATTTTTGTTGTACTTGTATTTTTGTTCTTTTATTGTATTAGGGGTGACGTTTTATTTATGGGAATTAGGGGGTGACTTTTCTTTGTGGAATTAGAGGGTGACTTTTCTTTGTGGAATTAGGGAGTGACTTTTCTTTGTGGAATTAGCTGTGAATATAAAAACTGTAAATTTAATATTAACAACAATAATAAAAATTAAAATGATAATGGAAAAACATTTGATCGTAAACTTTTAATGTATCAGAAAATCGCACAAACAAAATATTAAGAACGTTTTCTTCCCTCTCACAGTGAGAACACCCTTAACGAAGCCCACACTAAGTTTTATAATTGATGTGCACGTAAAATTCAATCTTCCTGTGATAACTATTACACCTACGTGAAGCTTTTAAAGGTCTATGTAAGTGTTCACTTATACAATTTCTTTTCTGCATGTAATAAACTACTCTTCAAGGATAAAAATTTGATTACAATACAAACAAACAGCTGATGTGTTATCTTAAGGGTTCTTACAAATCTCTGTAACCTTGACCGTTGATGTTTTGTAGTGATGGTCTGTAATGACCATTTACTAGCAGCAGTTATTAAAAGACAAAAGTGAAAATATTCGCACGATTTATACAAACATGTTTATGATCAATGCATTGGTTAATTAGCACAAAAAAACGTTCTTATCATAAGTACAAATAAGACATTCAATTATCATCACTCAACAAAAGACCGATCATGAACAATCAGAAAGATGCATTAAAACAATTAAACCCGATAAACAATTTATTTGTCCGTTACTTTTTTATCAATGATTAAGTTTATTAAGGAAATAGACACATGGGCAAATGCAGTCATGAAGATGTGTACCAACTATTTTTGCCGGTACACTTAGCAAACGACATGATGAATACGAGAACAATCCATGTGTTAATTTGATATTTCTTAAAAATTATAAAACTAGATTTAATTATACAGTATTATATCCGGCCGTTTTAATTATAAAACTAGATTGACCAAATTTTCACTGATTCTAATATTATATTTTTATGATTCCCCACCACCGAAGGTGGGGAATCATATTGTTTTCGTTCTGTTTCTTCTTTTCCTTATTATTATTATTATTATTCTCTCAAGACCATATGCTGATGCATATCTCGGGAACGGCTTGATGGATTTAGATGAAATTTGCTACCAATAATCTGTTGTCTGTGTAGATAATCAAGACGTGTTCATTTTCGTTATCTTGAAGGTGGGTGGATGGGTGTAAATTGTGTAATTAAATACGTAGTTAAATACCCGGGGAAACCAATTCTGAATGGACATAAGCTGATGCTTTCACCTATGAGTTAATCCGATTAGCGACCGTCAAAAACTTGGCGATTTTTAAAACCACAGCTTGTCACGTCACACGCCTGTAATTAAAACCTTACACAATGAGCTTAATGGTGTATACAATTTGCCTTGATAGATCAAATGGCTTGGGGGTATTCTGTTAATCACTGACTGTGGAAGTAGAAGACTGCCCACTTTTTTAAGTTTACACCAATGAAATTTCTCCTTTTGCTGACTGACACTTTCCAAGTGACCGGTATGTCGAGTAATGGGTAGTTTTAATTAAAAATGAATCTTCCGAGTAAGCCGCCATTCTGTTACTATTAACACTTTTCAAATAAGAGATGAACAATTATTTCAGGTATTGTTTAAGTTTAAGATAAAATATTTTTGTGTATTTTTTATTCGGTTTAAACATTGTAATTTTCGTAATTTTTTATTCGATTTAAACATTGGAATTTTCGTAATTTGGACTGGAAGTTCACTTCGATTTAAACATGGGAATTTTCGTAATATTTCGTAATTTGGCCTTAAAATTCACTTCGATTCAAACATTGACATTTTCGTAATATTTCTTAATTTGGACTGAAAATTCGCTTCAAATTTGGCATATCGAATTAACAAACAAATTTACATAGAAATACATAGCGATCTGATGGGACCATTTGTATCATTTCGATTTAAGCGAAATTTCGATTCAAACGATTTCGAAATTTAACGAGAGTCGACTTTATTTCTTTTGCATCAAAAACACCTCAATAATCTATAGAGCAATGAAGATCTGAGTCTTTTAGATGCTGGAAATAAAATATGAGATTTATTCCGTATAATACACCTAAACTAATATGTACTTCAACGTGTTCAAAAGTCTGTTTTTTCAATAGAGGGGGTCTTTTATACAGCGTCGATCTATTTCAACACACTATACACAGATATATAGCCCGGTTAACATACACGCTTCATATGAAAATGTCAGTTTTTTTTTTACTTTAACAGGACTTTATAGTGTGTTGAAATATATTGGAAAATTGACGCTATGGTGTTACATTAGATTAGAATTATATTAAAATTTGAAATGAAATTTAGAACATTTTTTTAAAAAACTATTTGTTCCCTTAGTCATGATCACGATCTATGAGGCACCACTGTTTATTTTTAATGAGGAATATTCTTGACCAAGATTAAATTTTCTTAACTAGGGTTACAAAAATTTATATATTTTGACTGAGTAGATATACTGTTATGATCATGAACCTCAAACATATAGGAATAACAGATATAAGTCGCGTAATTAAAATACAAACAGATGACCTCCTACGATGTGTATTTCGCATTGAATCACGATTATTAATCCATAAACCTTTTAAAAAATATTAAATTAACATCACAAAGGGTAACTTTTATTATATTTTATTTTGGAATTTACAATTTTATACTGTCTGACGACATCGGGAGGGCACCTGGGTATATCCTCAGGCAGTGTCGACACGCTCCAATATTACTTGAATCTACCTGCCCATAATTAGAAGGTCTTAAATTCACACCTAAGACAACGATCTTAATCAACTCAGTCGTTAATTACTGTGTTTATTCAGTGACACTCGCCAATCTGTCACTGGCTTCAACGTGTTATCACCTGTTAATTACCGGTGACCAAGATACCGGTGAACTTTGAAAACTTGTGGCCAGAAAAATCGCAAAGCGCCATTTTTTGTCGCCAGTTAAAGAAAAAAATCGCAATTGGCGACGTTGGCGATTATTATTGCAATTTGTTTCAAAATTGCTTCATTTCACTTGGTCCTATACGACCACTGTTAGTATTTTACTGCTCCTTAAGTTTCCCAGTATTGACTGAGATTTTAAAAAACGACGGTGTCCATTGAGAATTTAAAACAAAAATTTTCTCTTGCAATACTTATGACTTAGCTTCTTTCTACCCGCTTGGTATATATACATATAATGCTCTCATTCCATAGTCACCGACTATATAAACTTATTTTATCACAAACGGTGAGCTAATTGGTTTGAAATGATAATTTTAAAGATTGGAGCCTGTGTGTTTTAATCATTCTTCTAATTATGAACTGTCAAAGCAGGCTGTGGCAATTCTCATAAATCGCGAAAGTTGATTTGCCATAGTCTCTTTTAACAGTTCATACCATGATGGACGTTTAAAAAAACAAACAAAATTCTAAATTTTAGCTTATCCTATCCTTCCTGAGCACCCGGCTTCACTTCCTGGTAGAAGTTCACGTGTCTAACCTAACTTGTCAGTTCCAAATTTTTCACTTTGCTTCTGGATTGTGATTCGGTCATGGATTAGTATGTTGTTTTTATTAAAATCAGTTTTAAAGAATACCAGAATAACAGAAGACGTCGAATAAGAAATACCAATTGGAACTATTTATGGAGTTTGTGCTTATACATTTCATACTCTATGACTATTAACACTAACAGTTCATCGAAAAATAATGTCAGTCATAGAAAAGAAGTTCATAGATCGATACTTAGATTGTAAATATTAGTTTTTGTCCTGGCCCATAAAAATAGAGCCCTAATTTTATCATTATTGAAACAGCGTCGTATATACCACTGATTGGGTGATGATAATGCTTCTGTCGGGTGCTGATTTTGAATTATTATAAAAAATAATGCATTCAAAATCAGCTGATGGCATTACTAACAAGTTTACAATACTACAGATGTAACTTGAATTTGTATAACCCCTGCAAACTAGATTTAGTGGGTATATAGGAATCACCATGTATGTCTGCCTCTCCGTCCGACCGTGTTAAATCGTGTCCGGGCCATATCTCATGGCTGCTTTGGATGACTGTCAAAACAAAACTTCACATGAAGAATCTTCATGGTCCAAAGGTGTGTCATGACCTTGAACCAAGATCATATCGGAAAGGTCAAGGTCGTGGGAAAATATTAAATGTTGAGACGGGGGTATTTGGCTCTCAAGAGACAGTTCTAGTTAATTTAGTTTCCTTCCATAGTCTTCTTTTTAATATAGTGACTGTCTTTTCTTATTTGTTTAAAAAGTGTTTCCTGGGCTCTGTTTAACTTGTCACATATGGTATTGAAACTCATTATATGTAATATGTACATGGTTTCCGGTTATGATAAGATACTCAGAAGACTGGGCTTGTATTTTCAAGAAGAAATATTTATTCCTGGATTATGTAATAAAAAATCTTACATTCGTAAAAGTATTTTACAAGATTTCTTACAACCAACCCATTTGCCATACTCAAATATATACCTTGAATACTGTATTACATATCTAGAATGGATTGGTGCAAAAATGTGAACCACCTGATACTAATATTCTATATTCACCAAACAAGACCATCTTTTAACTAATCTCACTGAAATTAATTTCCTGATTGCAAAAACTATCCTAGATAAGAATCAATTTTAATCGTTCTAGTTCTCTGGTTCTAGCTATCATGTAGCACGCTTCTTTAAAGCGATTTCCTTAATATTATTATATTGAATCTGGGACAGTTACATGTGATCACCTTGAACAAAACTCGTGATACTATCTGGGACTTAACGTGATTGAATCTTAACCAATCATATTTCAGATTACATTTTCAGGAAATAATAAATACATATAAATGCACAAAACATGATGAAAACGATTATATACAAGATTAAAAGATATAACATATTAGTTGTTTTGTATTTAATGTTTATTTCTATGTTGTACTTGTACAACTTCTCTTTCAGCCCAACAGTGCAATAACAAAAAAACTTATACCATCCTTTTTATCATTACTTCATTTGTTTTATTATTTATCAGTAATACGATCTGTAAACATCTGTTTTACACCAAAGTATTCAGTTATACAATTGCTGTATTGTTTCTTTAAATGCAAAAATACGTTTTCTTCAAAATGACTGAATAGATGAACAATCAAACCGTTCGTTTACATTATTAGTTTTTCGGTCATGATTCTGGTACACCAAACAATTTCAAAAACCTTTCTTTGTTTTTAATTTTATTGTTTAAATATTTCCCGATTTCTTGATGTACAATTTGGTATGATAAAGAGTACTTTAACCAAGCTACTTACTAGTATAGTTTAGGCAAAGGCCATCAAGAAGTTGTACGGCCGTCATCATAACATTATTGATAAATATGATGTTTCTGCATTAAATATTATCATTGAAATATTTTATGGCCGATAGTTTCATGTTCCTTTCGTTATAACTTTAATAACACACGTGTAGGGTGTAGCTAGCTTAAGAAAAGGAATACATCCTTCCGGAGTAACCAGCCTCACGTCTCTAGTGGAAGTTTACGTGTTTATCTGAATGTACCAGTTTCAAAGTTTTTACTTTACTTTTAGATTTGATTTTGACATGTGTCTGTTTTTTATTTTAATTCAAATCTTAATACCACTGAAACCAATAGTGTTCCCTGAAGTAAGAAAGCATTTGTTTGTTCTTAAGATAAAAATTCCCATTATAGATCGATTGCTGTGCTTGTTTACATTTTAGTTTAACCATTTGGAATCTTAACTATTTTTCTTAAACAAAGCAAAACAAACATACTAATCCATGTCCGAATCACAATCCAAACTTTGGAACTGACAAGTTAGGTTAGACACGTGAACTTCCACCGGGGAAGTGAGGCCGGGTAATCCGGAAGGGTAATCACCTCCTGTTTAGCTAGCTACACTATGGGACGTCAAATACATCCAGGGCAATCCTGGACACAGATACATTAAATCTATCAACAATACTGTGATGACGGCCATACAATTTTTTTGAGGGCCTTGATTAGCCTAGGTTTGTAATATCCCTATATCATAGCGTATTAATTGGAAAACAAATACACCATGAGCAGGAGAAGCAGGTATATATCTGCATAGAAAAGGAAAGGTGACAATAAAAAAAAATAGAAAAAGTCATCACGTTTGTCATAAAGTTTCAAATGTAGCCTTTCGTTGGCGTACAAGTTTAAATATGAAGCAGAACTTGAGGAATCAGTCATGTCTTTGTTTTATTACATTCACATAGTCTCTAAATTTAGATTTTAAGAGACAGAACGTCATCTAGATATCTGTATGTTGAGTTGAATGATTTCTCCAGATTTAACAAGGTTCTGCATAAAGTCTGCTTCGTAAGAATGAAGAAACAAATTATCAAGCAATGGTGCACAGTTTGTACCCATTGGTATACTGATTGTTTGCTTAAAAACTATATCATTAAACACAAAAAACATGTTTTCTATCAAAAACTTAAACATTTTGTCGATGGTATCTTAAGAATATTTTAGGTTGGAATTCGTATGATGCTTGACAAAATAACCAGAATCCCTGTTCATCACTAGATATTTGTATCTTGGCTTACCGTGTTTGTAAAAGAATGACAAGTAAAAAATTTCTTTAAGACGTCATTTTAATTTAAAATAAGGGAAAGTGGTGTATAGTGTAGAAAAATCAAATGTTTTTATACTTTTTACATGAAAAAAAGTATTAGAAGCAAGATGTTCAAGTAATTCTTTAGAATTTTTGAGAATCCACATTTATTCCTAATTAAAACTGAGCAAAGCAATAAATGTCCGGAGAAAAATACAATGCTAATTATGAAATCGTTTACAAGAAAAAAATCAGGACATTGGTCCCTAAAGTCTCTCCTAAAAACTCCTATGAATAGGTCAGACTAAACAAAATGGCTTCAAACACAAAACAGTTCATTAACTTCGCGGATTCGAATACATTGTACTCTTCCCTAATTCATCTTATTTTCATCTGTTTTGTTAGTTTGAGAACAACTTTTTAATGGCATTTAAATGTCAATTTGGCTTGCAACTTCAACAATATCACGTCGTATCTCTCGTATTCATCCCAGTTCAAGGATATCCGTTATCAAATGGTTTGTGAGAAGAAACCAAGTATCAAAGCGGCCTGTTTTTTGACTGCAAAAGTCTTAAATGTTAAAGGTATGTATCACAATACAATTTTCCGAATAAATTATCAATGCTGTCGCAAAATAATATATCAAGTTATTAGTCTTACAATGGTATACGTCATTGACTTACACATACATCAATATTATGGTATTTATTATTATGCGTCGTGTCAAAGAACAAAACTGATCAAATTTCGCAATATTATCTCTTCCCCCAGGGGTTAGACACTTTTCGAAGTCTGGCAAAATCCGAAATAAAGCCGATAAATCCGGAATAATCGGGAAAAATCCGGAATAATCAGGTAAAAACAGAAATAATTAGAACATTGTCATAACTTTTTTTATTATTATTTATAGAATTTTTCCCGTTATTTTTATAAAATATAGTAAAATATCTCAGACAATGTTTCAAAAAACAAAATAACTTTATGTTTACTTGAGTAATTTGAACTTTGAAGACATGTTGATGTATAACATAGAACATATAGGGGATTTCAATATCGACGTTCATTAAAAAATATATTCAAAATATTTCCCATTTCGCACAATATTTTTCCTGTTCTGGTTATTTCAAGAACATTTTTTCTTTATAATAACATATTATACTAGTGTTATATTTACAGCACTAGACGGTCGTTTCGGAATACAATTCCTCATCAGTAGTGCTTGGACCAAAATTATGAAACCAAAATTATTTTGAAGATATTGAAAAGCTACCCAAAGGACCAAAATATATTTTACCAAATTAAGCTAAGGAAATACTTTGCATGAGGGCGTATACCTTAGTTTTAAGAAATTTCAAATTTTAACTTTTTAGACAATTCTAAAAGATAAATTAAGTTAATGTTTGTACTTGAGTAATTTTAACTTTAAAGTTGAAAAATGCACGTTTTTCTCATTGTCTGTGACGTAGTCATCTTATATTTACCTAAATAACGGTAAGACTGCGGGTAATGTAAGTACTTGATAGGTCAATAACTTTGTAATTTACAATATTTAGTAGAAATGTTATATGTTTTATCGAACATAGAAACAAAGTACAAATAATTTAATGGTCCTTGTATCTATGATAACCCACTGAAATATTTGCGTTTATAGCAATACTGCATTTTTGAGAAATACACAATAATTTATAGTAACAGTTTAAAAGTTTTCATGTCAATTTTTAGTTTTGTAAGTAAAAAATTATATAATTTGAAATCCGTTTTTAAATAAATAAGAACGTATTAAAAATTTCATTAAAATTTAATTTTAATTGTAAATCAATGCTTATAATTTATTATGTATTAATTGTCGCTGTTTTGAAAATATTTATTTGCTGTATATGTTATATTATTTTAATTCTTAAAATAATCTTGAAGCATAACTTTGTAAAAATCTACAGTAATTTAACGCTGATACATCCAGCTTTATATAACCGTATTGCATATCGTTGATTATATGTTACAGATATTCAATTAGAATATTGTATATTGGGTATTTATAATGTTAATATTGACTCAAAATGGAGATAATGCGAGAGAGAGGTGGCGTATCAAGCAATGAGAGGTATCTGGGTATCAAGCTGTCTTTTGATGTGTGTGTTTGAGAGAGAGATTAACTTCTGGTCCCGTGTCGACGGTTAATAATTAATAATTTCTGTTTGATCAACCGTATTGACCATTGCTGTAACCTAATCAAAAAATTTATTATATAATGACAACCCAATTTTTAAATTTTATGATGTGAATGTGACGGTCCGTGTGACACTACAATTCTAAAAAAGTTCTTGACCAAATATATAAAAAGTCAAATATGAAAAATCGTTTTTGGTTTTAAAAAAAATTTAAATGTTTTGCCAAAAATCTAAAATTGTAAAAAATCCGATATTTGATATTTTTTATTTTTAGTTAAAATTTCAAATGTCTAAATATTTAAAATCTTTTATAATTAACAATTGTTAAGTGTTACACGGACCCATGACCTATCATTTTCAAGTCTCCGTTTTCAATTGTATTGTAGTTTGAACTCTTTCAGTGTGGCAGATACGTGGAAGAATTGTTTTTACAGTTGATTTAAGTAAGTGCTTTTAGAAGAGAGAGAGAGAGAGAGAGAGAGAGGGGAGTCAGAGAGATAGAGATAGTATGACCTTAAGAACTTTTGAATTTTCCCCTGACAATTGTGACATTGGCCGGACCCTTGTACATGTCGATTATTCCTTCTAATGGTAAAAACGTTTATACAGAGACATATATTTATGTCTCTAATTTAGGGTACCCTTTCCTTCCCTCCTCTCTCTTCTCCTCTTTAATAAAACAAATCTGTTTTTATTAAAACAAACAAATAAATATCATAAATATCGCTTTGCTTAAAACAGTGTTATTTTATTTTATTATTTTAACTTGTATCGGATACGATTGATGTAGGTTGTCAAACAAATACATGTATAATAGGTTTAACTAAGTTTAACTAAGTATATTACAGGTAAAGAAGCTGACTATCCAATATACAAATATACATATTAGTGAACGTTATCTGTTGACATATATATATATATATATATAAAAATAAAGACACTCTTACCCACTAGTACCTCGTCGATAACTTTATTACCTAATGTAGCCTTGGCGAAGAGATTTATCGTTCCCACCATAGTAGAAATATCTGTTGATGTAATGAACTTATGATAATAAGTGTCTGAAAATACTTGACCAGAAATGCTACTTTTAATAAATTAATAACAATAAGTGCTTGAAAATACTTGACCATAAATTATACTCTAATTAACTTATGATGGTAAGTGCCTGAAAATACTTGACCATAAATGCAACTTTTAATAAACTTATGACCATAAATGCAACTTTTGATAAACTTATGACAACAAGTGCCTAAAAATACTTGACCATAAATGAAACTTTTTTATAATCTTATGATAGTAAGTGCCTAAAAATACTTGACCATAAATGATACTTTTTTATAATCTTATGATAGTAAGTGCCTAAAAATACTTGACCATAAATGATACTTTTTTATAATCTTATGATAGTAAGTGCCTAAAAATACTTGACCATAAAAGATACTTTTTTATAATCTTATGATAGTAAGTGCCTAAAAATACTTGACCATAAATGATACTTTTTTATAATCTTATGATAGTAAGTGCCTAAAAATACTTGACCATAAATGATACTTTTTTATAATCTTATGATAGTAAGTGCCTAAAAATACTTGACCATAAATGTTATTTTTAATGAACTTATTATAATAAGTGCCATGAAGTCATCCGTTGAATTTGGAGAAAAAATTAAATAACCACAAAAACCCTTTTCTTACTAAAAAAATTCAAGTATTTGAATGATTTTAAATTCAAGTGTTTGAATGATTTTAAATTCAAGTGTTTGAATGATATTCATACCAAAACAGATTAAAAGTATGCTATCTTTACCAAAGGTCAGTACAGCTTAAAGATATTTAGGTTGCATTGGTCAGTGCCAAAATTGGACTTGTGTATCTATTTACAAAAATATAACCGTGTGACGTTTGTCAATGCCATATATTCCTAATAGTGTTAGATGTGTAGTAAATTCCAACGTTCACGACTACACCTAACATACTAAAACACTAATGAAAGTAAGCATGAACCCACGAATATAGTTTCTAAATTAAGTTTTATCTGTTGTGGTACATTGTATTTTCACACATATACAGTAAACATAGTACAGGGGTGGTAATATGTGTAACAAGATTGTCTGTTTATAGAGAAAAGTGTGTTGTATAATTGAATTCCTGAGCTGGATCAATCAAACTCTTACATACGGGATCAATAAAACGCTTAAGTTTGCCACCATTGCCTTATACACCTACTAGCACACTAACACGAACTAGAATTAATGGAAATTACCAGGGCTACGATCATGCTTATATCATTATGATCGCTAGATTTCATGTCAATTGATTGATTAATTTGTGTAGTTTCAATTATTTTCTCCCCCTTCGTACTTAGCTGTCTATTGGATCTTACAAACGGAATGGAGATTCTCCTACTCAATATATGTACATATCTGCTATTATAAGCCTCCCACGCCATAAAGACTTTATTTATTTTGGTACAACGTGGGAACAACGCCAATATTTGTGCTAGAGATTGATTTGTGATTGTTCCAAAACAAACCCATTTTGTACTCTGTTGAATTCTTGATGAACTCCGATAGTCACACCTAATTTACTGACATAACTATCTCTTAAGTATCAATATGAAAGGTTAATTATTGAGTAATAAATAGAGCGTTTTATCTGTTGACATACAGTGTCATGTATTATGTAATGTATAGAAGAGGGAAAATCACTAACTTATGTGTATGTCCTTTGTGCCTTAATGATGATGTACACGTTAATTTAATTTAGAGTAAACACCATTATGTCATGCAATTAACTAACGGAATTGATATGATACGTCTTCCTGTCATGTTTCTTGATGTTCGATGCACAATATTCCGACAAACGCCTATTATTGAAACATTTATTTCATTACACTTCAGGTGTGAAACTTAATTTGTCCCTTCAAATTTTTACTTTGCTTTGCGATTATGTATATGTATGTTTGTGTTTGCTTCCTCCAGTTGACACATTTGCTTCTGTAGATGTTATTTAGGGAAATACTTGCATAATTGCCGAGTTACACGCACTTGAGTCAGGCACACCTTTAATCAATCACCCAATATGATTGGACAATTCGCACTAAAAGTAGCATGCACGTAACAAAAATAGCTAAATAAATTCAAGGCTTTTAACGACAGTAACCTAAAAGTCGACAAGTAAAACAACTAACTAGCTTCTTGTTTTGATTCGTGCACTGTTATTTGCATGCTAAATCACAAACAAAAGATAAACAAACATTCTTTCTATATGTATGTAGACAATTTCGCTGATAAATTTCTTAGACCACTCGTCCATTTCTCTGGTACCAAATCAACCAATAGAGGGGTATAGACGCTCAACAAGATATGCAAACCAATATTGAACACACTTACAATTATATCTGAAGTTAAGAACATGCTAACTTGATTATATAGCCGTAAGTCCCAATTTTTTTCAAAAAATATTCCCTAACAAAACTAAATATGAAAATGCGTATAATCAAAATCAAAAACAAACATACTAGTCTATGTAAAAACAAAAATACCAAAACAAATTTTGGAAGCTGGCAAATTAGGTTAAAAACGTGAACTTCCACCAGGGAAGTCAGGCCGGGTGCTTTCGAAGAGTAAGCACTTACTGTTAAGACCCGTACGTGTGTAATTATTATTGGGAATGAAAGGAACATGGAAACTATGGGACGTCAAGTCTATCCATGGTAATTTTACAGTCGGAACGCCAACCCCGTCGGCGTAGGGATTCATTAAAATTTGTGAACTTGCAAATGTGATGTAAAATTTGTCAAAAAATGGCGAACCTTTGAACGACACAAAATGAGGAACTGTGTTGAATGTATCACAGATTATTTGAAAACCGACAAAATCTATTTTTTATAATTCCGGTTACAGTTTAATATAATACATCAAATACTTTCCTGTACACAAAAAACGTCCAAGTTTTAAATGCGAAAAAAACGCCGCCGTCAATCCGGAATCTTGGATGGGGTCGGTCCATTTCCATTTTCAATTTGACCTAGAAAGTTTGTTAGTACTGCTTCCTAACTATGTTCTATATATAGTTTGGACACACAGAAGACGCAGAATGGTATTTACGGCTGAAATAAAGTAAGTTTTAGCGATTATTAGCATCTATTTCGTCAGATTTCTCAAGATTTATGCCGAATTTTAGGACCTACTTTCAGTCTCCATATTAAATTTGACCATATGCCGCTTCGATTGTTCATTTCACAAATCTGAATTTCACAGGCCAATCTCGTGCACAAATATTGTGTTGGTTGACCCCTTACGGTGTATATTAAGTACCAGTGAATTGGTGGTACATTTGAAAACATGCGCAACCGTTTATTAAGCGTGTGCGAGTTATAGGACTAGGATGCCAAAATGGCTTGTCATGTTTTCTGTAACTTTTGCCTTGAAATTTATCATTATATGGTCTCAATATAATCACCCAGCCTGTGCCTTTCTGAAGATAGTAACAGCTCCCCATATCTGTTAAAAAACAGTGTCATTGCATGTCAACACACACACACACACACACACACACACACACACACACACACCACCATAGGCTGATAGGCCTAATGAAATTTAGAAATGTGCAACAGATATGGTTTTCAGTTGTTCTAAGCTTTAGTACTTGGTGTTGTTAAGAAATTATAAACAACCATATGGAACCTACATTTGATTAAAAACTTTTTGCTGAATGAGGCATTATCTTTGGCAGAAAATTAAATGCCAATTTGGTTTTATGTTTTACAATGCAGTTTCACTGTCCAAAGTGTAAGTAGAACAAATTGTGCAAAATAGCAAGAACCAAGCTGAAACTCAATAAGAAGATTAGGTTTCACACCAGTAGTGTCACATAACAAAACAGTGCAACTAGAAGGGTGTATATAAAATCCTCATCCATATTCACTAAAAGTTTGTTTTTATAAACAATCAACACATGAGTTATGCTAAACACAAATATCTAAAATGAAACTTGCTGCTTCCAAAATCAACAAATTAATAATCAGTCGGATTACTGGTACTGAAAATTAGTAAATTCCATTAAATGGACATGTTTATCAATTATTTTTATTTAAAGTGAGCATTCTTTAAATGTATAGTGTTTGATAAACATATTTGGTTCCAGTTTTACAGTCATTCATAAACTAAGATTTTCCTTAATTGAAATCTGACAACTTTTGAAACAATTTTATGCAACTGAAAATACAGTTTCAACAAAATTCGAATATAAATGTAAACAAATCCTCAAGAATGGTCTTCAAAATGTCCCCTTAAATTTATGAACATCTTGAATACAGAAAAAAGTATTCAGCTTTCAAATTTGCTAAATTCAAGTTGAGGAAAATCTCAAATAAGGAATGAATGTTAAACTGGAGTCAGCAGTTTTAAGACCATCACTTTTACAGAATATTCATATCTAAAGGATACCAGACAATAATAAGTAAATAACCACTACCATTTCTCAGGTCTTTGTGTTCAAACCCATAACCCATTAACAGAACAAATCCTCTCCCAAAGGAGCTACTCTAACTGGACAGGCTGTAATGTGTCACAAAATACCAGCATATATGTATTTTATACAAAAAATATTGTATATAAATACCATGAAGAATAGGCCTACATATTGTGTGACAGTAAAATTATGGACCAATAATAAGGATGCAAATAATTTTAACAAAATTATGCACTGAGATAAAGCTATTGACCTGCCTATATGCACACATCTTGAAGGGCCAGTATGTATACAGTATATATCTTGACGGGCATGTATGTATACAGTATATATCTTGACGGGCCTGTATGTATACAGTATATATCTTGACGGGCCTGTATGTATACAGTATATATATTGATGGGCATTTTTGTATACAGTATATATCTTGATGGGCCAGTATGTATACAGTATATATCTTGACGGGCATGTTTGTATACAGTATAAATCTTGACTGGTCTGTACATATACAGTATAGCTTTGATGGGCCAGTGCACAATTGTGCATTGATCTTGATGGACAAATGTAAACTTCACTAAATCTTGACAGAGAAGTGTCAGTATGGTTTAGCTTTATATTATACAGTATATATTGGGGAGCAATTGAGGTATGATAAACATAAGTACATATAAGGCTACATAGATACTGCCATGCCAGAATAGGCTGGCTTGATGGGAATACATGATATGTATGGTATAGCTTTTGACAGCCCAACATTGGTTTAACATGTTAAAACAACAATTATAAAATTCAAACAATCCATAAGTTTACATGTAATGAATTTAAAGACATTAAGTGATGAGAATTCTTGCTGCATCTGTAACTGAAACACTACTCGTGTAGCTATTTAATTATGAAAATGTAAAACACAGTCATTTTTTTTTCAAATGTTAATAGAAATCTAATATACAATGGCCATTCAGTTGTCCAAATCTATGTGTTCAAATGCCACAGTATATGTTATAAATATATTTGAAAATATAATATTCAATGAAATGCATGTTAGCAAGCTAAAAATTTAAAAATACACTTAGCATTCCTAATATTCACAAAAAATTACTTTAATTATAGCAATAAATGTCTCGTTTTCTTTTGTAAATCCATCTGATTCTGTAGTGAGATAGGCAAATAAATAAATAATCAATTAAATAAATATATAAATAAATTTATTTTTATAAATAAATAAATAAATAAATAAATAACCATCAAATCTAAAATGTGCCAATATTAATGCACATGGAATGTGGTTTTTTCATTTCTTCAGTTTGTCAAACTGTGTCATATAGGCCTTGTCTTTGTTCACAATGCATAAAATCAATCCCATGTGTGATAATGGGAATTTTTTGTCATCTCAGAGAGAGAGAGAGAGAGAGAGAGAGAGAGAGAGAGTATGATGCTGAGAGAGAGAGAGAGTATATGGTGCTCAAGTCAGGACCAGGCATTGAACTGGAATACAGATTTTAAACAAATTGGTGGGGCTTCAATTAGGCAAGGCAAAGACTTCTAAAGACAGAAAGTTCTATGCAAGACAAGAGAGATAACTCTCATTTTTGTAAATGGCTCTTTGACACTGACCAATGGAATACGTAAATTAACCGTTTAGTTCGTCGAATGATTTATCAACATACAGTAAAACTTGATTATGTGTATTTTTATGAAAAAATTTGAAATCGTTATCACGTGAATGTTATTAAAATTAGTTGCAACGTCATTTGAAACTTGATATTGAAGCATCGATCATCGCGGGGGCAGCCATATTTGTTTTCATTGACAACCAAATGTACTGCCCAGTCTTTCGGGTTTTTAAGATATTAACAGGTCGTGCTCAGAAACCATTCTTAATTGAATTTAATTCTAATTGTGTGATGTCACATTCTACACAATATAAAGTGGTAATTTTGTGTACACAAAATTCGTCCAAGTTTTAAAGATTGTCGAAAATTTTGTGGCAATTGCTAGAAGAAATTGATTGTCATCAAGAAATCCGAAAAATGTGTAAATAACAGTATCTTATCGCTAAATTGAAAATTAAATCTCAAACTGTTGTTTATTCGGCATATAATGCAAAAGTTTCATCGATAAACTTTACTTCATTATGTCCCAATATAGGTTTAAAAACGGGTGTCTTTTCGTCCCTCAGACACTTGTTAAAAAGTAATCCCAAATTTCCATACGGCGGAAGGATACAAAATTTGTAAAGCCGAAACACAATTTGTGGAAATTGCCGACTTGGCGTTCCGAGTGTTTAGAGACATCATACTTGTCAACAATATTGTGATGACGACAATAAAACTTTGATAAGCCTAGGGCTGTAATATCTCTGCGTCTACAGCTTGTTTGTTAGCAGTTTGCTTTGCTGTTTAATGTTCCAGTATATCTATTGGGAACAAGCTCTATCGTAGCGTATTAATTGTGTAACAAATACACGTACACCATAAGCAGGAGAAGCAAGTGCATGTATATTGTTACATAGAATAGGAATGTTGACAATAAAAAAATATCATGTCATGTTTGTGATACAGCCTCAAATGTAACCCTTCGATTGCATCAATATAGCGATATTATTAGTTACACAGTCTGTTGGTGACCTAATATTGTTTATACAGGGTCAGTAAATTCCATATCGGGCGAGGGCGAAGACCAGATATGGAATTTACTGACCCTGTATAAACCATATTAGGTCACCAACAGACTGTGTAACGATTATATCCTACCGATCACCATGTAGAGCCACCGTGGATCATACACGAATACGGAGATCAGAGTGTAGTTCAACTTCAGGATGAGACACTGCTGTATGTATTAGTAACCTAAAGCTGTCCCTAGACAAACCAAAATTAACCCTTTATATACCATATTATGTCACTAAAACACTGTATAACGATTATATCATACCGATCACATCAACAAATCATTTTCAAAACCAATTTGAATGTATTCACACAGCGACATGTGACTGGTGACTGAGCTAGAAATACCGTCGTTTGGCATTTTGTCTGACAAAATATTGAAAATAATAATGAATTTGACCTACTAGGAACTTCCGTCAAAGAAATCAATTGCACTTTCATCCATGGAAATCAAATATTTTGTTTTGGATTATATTAAGTCACCACGTGACCGATATTGTCGAATGAAATTCACAGAAACTAGTGAGAGGTAGGATATGTCTTAATATGGAGCAGAACTTCTTTACAATCATTACAAAACCAATATCTATTACATTAAAACAAAGACAATGAAGACGAACCATTACACATAAAGACCAATAATTACCAACGACCACGTTTGCCGTTGTCGGGCGTAATGCATAGAACCGTGTCCAATGCCGTGATGCCTTTCAAGTAATAAAGTAATATTGCATGACTGACCTTATGGGCACCATGAGAAAATTAATTGTCTTAGTGTCCGATTTTCGTGTTTCTAAAAATTTTCATGGTGTAGTGATTTGTGGTTTCCTGTTTAGTAATGTTTTGTAATGTATTCTACTTCGTGAACATGTATATTTGTGAGCTACGGTGTCCACAAAAATTGAAACAACACGAAAATTACAGATTTTATAGCGTTTATTACAACATTTTAGCTCACCTGGCTAAAGCTAGCGTGAGTTTATCGTATCATGCGACGTGTATATGTGCCTCCGTGTGTGTCTGAAAAGTGACCGTAAGAGTAAAGTCACTAAAATGACTTCTTCTGGTGAACCGAAAGACCTAGGATCCCCAAACTGAATATACATAATCAGCATGTGAAGTTCTATAAAGTTTGCGAATAGATTTTACCCTAACCCTAGGTAAAGGTCACAGTGACCTCACGTAAAAAAGACCTATATGCATCAAACTTCAGATATAGAATCAGTGTGTTGAGTTTCACGACGTTAAAAGGTCACAGTGACCATGTATGTAAAAAAGCTAATTATGACTTCTTACAAATCCAAAGGCCTGAAGGCATCACACTTTATATATAGAATCACTTTGTCAAGTTAAAAAAATGTTGAATACATTTGACCTTAACCTGCATCAAAGGTCACAGTGACCCTTTTTGCAAAACAAGCTTAAAATTACTTTTTGTCATGGACAAACTTTATATAAAGAATCGGCATGTACAGATTGTGAATAGATTATGCCTTGATCATCATTCAACGTCACAGTGGCCTTATTTTGAAAATGCTATAAATGACTTAAGAAATAATCAACAATTACCCATGATGTACCGTCAAATAATACACGGACCAGAGTTCACAAGCGAAGACCATATTCGCCGCATGTTAACGACGGTCCGTGTATTATTTGACGATATATACCCAGCCACCGAGTGATATATTCGCCGCATATTAACGACGATCCATGTACTATTTGACGAGTAATACCACGGGTAATTGTTGATCATTTTCATTCAATTCTAGCATGGCTTAGATAAAAAAGATTAAAAATAAACATTGCGAACTCTTTCTTGGGAAGTAAATTTTTTAATCTATTTGTAAAACAGTCCATTAAAACAATTCAGCTGATGAAATTAGCGCCATTGAAATTAATGATTTTATGAATGAAAATTACGTCACAACCATTGTTCGCGACATATAGCATGACGTCATAAGATAACAAATAGAGTGCGTCATTAAAATGGAACATCGATGGGTATATCGTTTGTAATACCGCGGCTGGCTCTCATATGTTTCATGTGAAGGAAAACGCAGATCATGTTAGAATTCTCATTAACCAAGAGGCTTGTCATCATCAAATTCCATATATAGAATCAGAAGACGTCCACCACAATAAATTATTGGTAATGCGTACCAGGTGAGCGATTCAGGTCCTACTGGGGTTCTTGTTTATACTTCAGCTGAAGGCACTTTGCATATCAACAATGGGAATGCTGTTTCGAACAACGTACATAGACACATCGGTACTGTTGATCTCCCTTGCCAACATATATTATTATCGATTGATGTTAAACGCGGAAGTAATATAAATACCGTCCAATTGAAACGAAGACTTTTCACGGCCAGATTTATTTGTTTTTAATTTCCAAATTGATTAAACCCTGTATAACTAATTATCAATATTAAGATTCGAGGATGAAATGTTTGACTGTGTTTACAGTTGGTATGTAGACGACATGTAATATTAGTTGATAAATACAATATAAACAGACTGTTTTAGTTACTCAAGTTTTTTAATTAATAGTTAGCCACCAAAAATAAATTAAATTGGTCAATTAATGTTGACTAAAGAATAATTAATAAATTGTGCTGCTTTCGTTTCATTTCCATAAAGCGTTAAAGTACATAATTTTATATACATATTTGTCAGGTGCTAAACATTTTGGGGGAAGTTAAAATGAGCACATATATAAGATATAAGTATGAAATAGTAACACGATGTGTTTGAAGAATAATATATTTTATATATGTTTCCTACATATCTCCTTTGCATTACATTGTACTCAGACGCTGGTCTTTATGTAATAAAAAAACAAACATACTAATCCATTTCCGAATTACAATCCAGAAGCAAAGTAAAAACTTAGGAACTGACATGCCTTGCTAGACACGAACTTTCACTAGGAATTAGACCGGGTGCTCCAGAAGGGTGAGCAATTCCTGTCTACCTAACTTCGCGTGCTACGCGTGAAATGAAATTGAGAATTAAAGGGCCATGAAACTACGGTTTGTTAAATATATCCTGAATAATTTTGGATACAGAGGCTTGGACTGTGAATTTTTTGGGCCTTTCCAGTTCTAAGAATTCCGAGTCAGTAATGAGGAGCAGCGTTTTTCATTGTATGAAGTTGTATAAATCTTACATTTTGTTTAGTAAAGAAGCATTAATTAGAAATTAACTAGTTGTTGTTTCTTAATATTGCTTAAATTGACTATAGAAATGGTGTCGGACGTAATACAAAAGTTCGTGTCAAATGACATGATGCAAATGATGATGCCGTTAAAGTAATGTTACAGTATTACTGACCTTCTGAGGACCGTGAGAACGTTAATATTCCGATTTTTGAGAAAAATATTTTGTTTTGTGCGGAAATCGTGATTTGTAGCTACCGAATTACATACAAATCACGATTTCCCAACACCAGGAAAACTTTTTTCTTATAATCTACCTTTTTAGTTAAGTTTGTGAACCATTTCGTGAATATGTATATTCGTGAGCTACGGTGTCCACAAAAATGGAACACCACGAAAATTACAGATTTTATAGCATTTATAACAACATTTTTTATACTTCAGCTAAAATATTTTATCAACAATGACAAAGAACAACGCATTCAGAGACATCAGTGCTCTTGATCCCCTTTGCGAACAGCATGTATTGTTATCAAATTATTGATTGTTAAATGCGGAAGTTATATAAATACCGTCCAATAGAACAGAGACATTTCGCGGCCAGATTTATTTGTTTTTGATTTCCAAATTAATTACACCCTGTATAACTTATAATATTTAGATCCAAGGATGGAATATTTGACTGTGGTTACAGTTGGCATATACACGACGTAATATTACTTGATAATAAACAATAAACATAGTATTTTAGTCAGTAGTTTTTAAATAAATAGTTAACAAACCTAATTTGTCAATTAATATGGACTAAAGAATAATTGATTGTTGTGTTGCTTTTTTTGTTTCAGTTTAACAAAGCGTTTAAAGTACATACAGTTATATACATATTTGTCATATTTACCTGGAAGAAACATACCAGTCAATGTACATCAAACACAATCTCATAACCAAAAGTTTGAAAAACTGGTAAAACACGTAAATTTTCAGGGGAAAAGTGAGTCGGGGTTCACGAGAGGTAAGCAGCTCCTGTGTAGTAACCACGCCAGTCACGCGTGAAATGAAAGGAGCATGGAACTACGAGATGTAAAATATATCAGAATAATTTTGGACACAGCGACTTGGACTGTGAGTTTAGGGCCTTAACAATCCTAGACTGTAATATTTCTGAGTAAATTTATAAGTGAGCAGTTTTCTTCGTTTTATGAACTTGTATAAATATGATATTTTGTTTATTGAAGAAGCATTAACTAAAACATTATTACTTAGTTGTTTTTATATTGCTTACATTGACTATAGTTAAACGACATACCAATCTATGTCCAAATCAGAAATCCAAAAGCAAAGTTACCACAATAGACCACTGCACTTTATCAACCCTTGTTTGTTTAATAAGGTAATGCGGAATACAAAAAACGGGCCAACTATAAATATATCCTTACAACCCTTAGGTAGTAACGTCTTATTTATTTTGAACACTTTATGATAATTTAGATTTCCGGGTAATGATGATCTAATAAAATTTTATTGCCATAAAGCAGAAACGAGCTTATAGCCTAATAGGGCATATTAAAGATTTACTTGTGCCTAAACGTGTGTAATTGATTTCTCTACGCTAGTTATTCCAGGAATTCTTAAAATAACCAATAATTTGTATATTATTTATCTCCGGTATTATTACACTGACAATAGGAATGACGTTTACTCTGAAACTCAAATTATTCCGAAAACTAGCACCAGAGAGTGAACAGATAAGCAGCTGCAGTCAAGCTAGTTTAGCCCGCAACATGTGAAATAAAAATTTAGGTTGAAATAGACATGGTAGCCTAGATGTAATATCCCTGCGTGTAAGATTCCATCCGCAGGAACAGTGACTTTTACTTCGTAATGCCGAGTGTTTGGCGAAGAACTGTCTGTCTACTTTCAAGTTTCGGGTCAGACCTGGTCGGAGTTTGAACCGAGGACCTCCATTGCGGAGCGACGCTATTGACTGAGCTACGTACTGTTCACAATAGCCTGCTGCATTTACCTGCCCTTGTTTTTATAAGCGCATACGAAATACATATCGGATCATCTATGAATATATCATAACAACTTGTAGGTAGGAACTTCTTATTTATTTTGAACTCTTTATGATATTGTAGATTTCCGGGTAATGACAATATTAGTATCATCATATAAGAATCAAACCCTGCCTTAATATGTGTAATTAATCATCTCTAGGCTTAGTTTTTCCAGGAATTATTAAATAACCAATAAACACTTACGACATTAAATGGACTGGTATTTTATTGTACAATCCAATCACTTTATAATATGATACTGACACATGGAATGTCTTTTACTAAGAAACTCAAACCTTTTCCGGATTTCTGAGACTTGACATCAGAAAACCATTGTTAATAAAATTTAAACTTACGTATTTATTTAGTATGATTGGAAATGTCAAGAAATAACCAAAATGTCATAAACCATGGTTACATTTTAACGAATTTCTATATCTACTCTAGCGTCTAAAATAAAAAATGAGTTAGTTATAAAATGTTTGACGCCAATCATACATAATCAAAAGAAACATACTAATCCATGTCCGAATCACAATACAGATGCAAAGTAAAAAAAAACTTTGGAACTGACAAGTTAGTTAGACACGCAAAGTTAAAGCAGGGAAGTGAGGCCAGGTGCTATGGAAGGGTAAGCTAGCTACACCCGCCACGTGTGTAATAAAATTGTGTGAAATGGACATGGAACTATGGGACTCAAATATATCCAGGGCAATCCTGGACATAAAACATCAAATTTAACAATACTGTTAATGACGTTCACAAAACTTGAGGGCTTAAAGCCTAGGCTTGCAATATCTCTGGTTTATTATATGCAAGCAGCCTGCTCCGTTGTACAAAGTCCTCGTAGTGGAAACAAGCTCTACCATAGCGTATTAATTGGGAAACAAATACACCATAAGCTGAAGAAGCAGGTATATTGCTGCAGCTAACACGTTATCATACCATCTAAGTTTTAATGGAGAATATTCTGTCAATATTAAATGTTCAATATAGAAACGTACATTTCACAGAAAGCATCTAGACAACAAACTATTTCTTTCGAACATTCTCTGATTTTACCTAGAAGAAATTGGCATAAACATGTCGTTCTTCAATGTTTATTACACATTGTTTTTTTTTTCAAATATAAGTGTCTTAGCATCCAATTTCTGTCTTAACTCACGTCAAAAACGAAGATTTTACACTTTAGTCAAAACAGGGGGTTCGGATTTGTGCAATGGAAAGATGACACATTGTGCAAGGTGAAGAAGATAAATAGTATGGCTGGTTAATAGTTACGTTTTCAAACAATGACAGAGTTTGTCGTCGGGTCAAACTTGGTCCCTTAATCTCTGTCCATACTTTATTATAATTAATGATATATTTATAAAAATGTCAAATACAGAAATCTCTTCACGGCTGGCATGTCTAAGAAATATTACTATCATGAATGGATCTTGATCTAAAAGTAACTCAGCTTCATAAATATCCTGAAAGGTCGTATGTTATTCACTATTCATTGTTTTACATAAATAATACAAACTAGGACGTCTGGTTAACAAATACAACTGTGTGACGGTGTTATATTGTCAAGAATAATGGATCCTACCTCTGTTTTGCAGAGACCAAATAAATCTTGCCTTAAAGGTTGGTTTTTCTATGTCACTATTACAAAACAGTGATTGATCCTTTTCAGATTACACATGTGTCATATACCATTTTTTAATTTAATCATAAAATACATTTATATGTATGGTATATTTTTTTAATGTATTTTATGATTAGATTAAAAAAATGGTATATGACACATGTAAAACGCGACATTTCCCTGAACGATACGAACGTAAGCTGACAAATATGCACTTATAAACATCCCGATGCAATCATGAACGCAGAACGGCAAACACATGATATAAGAGCACAGAAACAGAACACATATCTGTATTTTTTCCACGTGGTCGGGGTGTTTTACATGACGACAGCGCGTCTGTTCATGTTGGTAGACATTAAAATACTGAACAACGTCGACGTGACAATGCATACGTCATCGACGTAATTGGGGTTTACATCAAGCTATTCATGGAGCTTTACATTATACATAGTCATAAGTTACAAAGAGAGATAACTCTTGGTCTTGTAAGTCCATGATACAACAATATCTACTGGGGCAAATGATTGTAAAAGCTGCTGGATTGGCACCAGATATAATGTCAAAATTATATCCAGTGAAGTATTGCCCCGGGGTCCTTAACCATACTACTGAAAGTATGAAGTCAAAACAATCACACCGCAGCAGAAACAACACGATTTAAAGGTTGTAGGAGAAATAATACAAAGGTAAACAGAACGATTTAAGGTTATAGGGAAAATAACATAATCAAAGAATACTTGGGAAAACAGCACGATTTGAGGTTATTGTACTAATCGTATACTGCAAAAGAGGAGCTTTTTGTACAATGCAATACAGTACATTGAAGATAATTAATGCGTGTTTCGCAGTATGTTTAGCCGACAAGACAATACCACAAATTAATTAAAAACACGGCACGAGAACATGTTGAGACAAATTAAACTAATTTTTTACTTTGCATTTTGTCTCTGTTCAATAAAGATGTTTATTAATTCATAATTGATTTCTACTGTTTACATTCGTGTGTGTTCTTTAAAACTAAATAGCGCGTGTTATTGGTTCCGTTGTCTTTCAGCGTGAATGAGCACTTAATTACTGGGTGATTAGTACACGTGGCGTGGTAATTTAACGGACGGTGTGGGCACAAACAGCAATTATATAATGGGAATAATGCAGTACGGATGTTTTACAGCGTAATAAAACACATTTTGTTGCGGTATTGTTAAAAGCAAGTGGATGTTTTATAGTAGGATAATTAAAACCTTCGCTTGACACAAATAACGCTGCTAACGTATGGAAAATGTCTGCTCCTGATCAATCTAAAATTACAACTAACTAAATAAATAAATATGAAGAAATAATACAGTTGATAAACTAGAAAAACTGTGAGCCACAAGCTCACAAAAATACCCCCCGTTCCCCCACATAAAAAATCCATCGGAATAATTTTTTAAATAGAAGGTGCACATCTACATTGTATCACAAAGATTGTGTGAAAGTTTCATGAATATCCATTGAGTTGCGGATAAGAGATAGATACCCTAAGGTGTAACGGAAGGACGGACGGACACCCTATCACTATATACCCCCAACTTTTTAAGCGGGGTATAATAATGTTAATTTAAAATTAGCTCTTCTCTGAATTGTTTTAATACATGAAAGGTAATTACCGATGAAGATTTGTCATTGACTTGTATTGAAATCACAACCATGCATTGGTGATCAAGAAGATGAACATCTCCAATCAAACTAGAGAGTTATCATTTTAATCAACATAATAAGTTTTTTGATCCATCAAATTGTCTTATGGAGTTTGGTCTAGTCACCTGTGATAAAGTCACCCACTAAAGATCTACATCGCTGATGGGGTAAATTCCTTATACAGGGTAAATTGATGCAAGGAGTGCATCTTCTAATTTTATTTTTCATAGCTTTTTCCCATTTCGTTATGAGTACAACTTTTGTTTATTTTAATCAAAATTGGCTGCATCAAAAACATTTTTGTAAATATTTTTATTCAATTAATGTTAGAGTAAACAATTCTTAGTAATTTTGTATCAATATGCCTGTATTCGCGGTAAACAGCTGTCAGTCTTTCGATTGATTCATTTGCTGATTACCTGTTACAAAATTGTCATATATATTTTATATTTATGGATCAACTCATGTAATGTATCAGTAACGTCGTTCGATTGGCTATTTAGTTGGCCAAGTAGTTTAAATTATAAGTTCATTATTATTGGGTCAGCTACATAACGTGACTGGCAGCAACAAAATACTGTCAGTCATTGGCCATAAATCAAGGTCTCTGTTTTATTGTTACATCAATAATTTAAAAAGAAATAGCAATTTAGTTACCAGAAGATACTAAATTATGTCAACATAAAAATAATGAGTTATAAAATATTTTTTATTAAGAACAAGTGAATTTAATAGAAATAGAGAATAATCTGGATCAATAATGGAACGTTTCTGAAATAGTTTTTCATCTAGTCCGTTATAATGAAATGTTTAATACACTTGAAGGCATTGTAAAGTAATATACATCTATAAAAAAGGTCATACATTCGGCGACGTACTATCATTTGAAGTGACCTTATCTTATTAAGGCGCCCAAACAAAGTTTGGCGACTTATTGTTTTTGCACCGTTTCTTATTATTATTATTATTATTATTATTATTCCTCTCTTCTTCTTCTTCCAGCCATGAACTTGTCCGACACATTTCTCGAAGACCGTTGGTCCAATCTTAACCAAACTTCACATGAAGGTTGATCCCTATACCCTTCCCCAGAGGCCATGCCAAAATGGCCATGGGGTCATTAGGGGAGGGGCAGGAGGGCGGGGTCTTAAAAACAATAATCATCAATTTTGCCATTTATACTTTATTTAGTACTATAAAACTATATATATTCATGATCAGTGTCTCAAGATGCACAAGTCTGTATCACAAGATTTTCCCTGCGGTATCAGGGAGGGGGGGGATGGGCGGGGCAGTGTGCTAACTTTTAAACGGTTGAGATCCCCACCTATAAACTATATATTTTCTGGTTCTACATGAAAAGTTGAATAGAGTGATACTAAAGAAAATGCAATGGGGTCATTCCTGATGGAGGGTGGGGACGGGCGGGGCTTGGTACTAACTTTTAAATGGTTCATATCCCCACCCTGAAACTATGTATTTTCCGGTTCTGGTTTAAAAGTTGAATAGAGTGATACTGAAGAAATACTCATGGCGTTTTCCAGAGGAGGGCGGGGACAAGTGCAGCTGGGTACTTTTGATCATTTGAGATCCCCACCCTTAACATATATATTTTCTTATTCTTTATGAAAAGTTGAATAGATTGATATTAAAGTTAACCCATATGGTCATTTCAATAGGAGGGTGGAGACAGGTAGGTCTAGGTACTAACTTTGAGGTCCCCACCCTCAAACTAAAGTTTAATTCATGGTATGGTTGCTATGATTTTGTTTAATAATTAAAACAATAAGGATGGATTTTCATTGTCAAGGATACTTAAGTAATCACTGATCCATGTCTAAAAGCTCTCAAGCTAATTTTTTTTATAAGCAACAATAATGGTCAGTTATCCCTGGGGCATGATTTATTATTCAATTCTAAAGAGTAGCTGCATTTAGTTATCAGTATGACATTATATGGATAAATGCTTGGATTAATTTAAAATCAAAACATCATTAGCTCATCAAAACAATTGGTTGTGGTATTGGGTATAGGTGATGTCAATCAACTTTGCCTATTGTATGAATTTCAACCAATTAGATTCATGTACTACTTCTTTATATAAAATTAAATCTTAAAATAAAAAGAATATTACATGTTTAAAATTTCTCTACAGTTTTTCTATTGTATGTAGAACTCATTTAAGGGTTTTAAATTTTCAAAATGTCAGCCGTTGCCATGAACATGGAAAAAGCCACAACAGTACAAATCCTCCTAATATTTGTTCTGAATACAGGGTTTGATTTTTATTCGTTTGGGCGCCTTATTTGTAATGATGCATCCATCATTACATTAGTACTCGTTTTACTTGTGTTTTATGCTTTAAATCACAACTTGAAATTTCAAAAGCATCTGGTGCCTATAGCAAGTGATATGTTCACGACATATTGTTATCTGAACATTATAACAGGCCATAATAAAACGACTTCTCCTTTAAAAATGATAAAATGATAGTATTTGAGTGTTACAAATCACGTTTTCGTTAGAATTACGACGAATTCATACGGGTTATTTAAACAGAAAAAGTATTGGTCTTATCAAAACCTTGTCGATTCCATTTTTTGGGGATTGAAAATTGACACTGGTGGAGTTAAAAACTAGATCGTAGAAACCTTCAGACCTTACCTAGTAGTTATATGTTTTTTGTGTTTATGTAAATATTTAAAATTCAATATTACACGAATAACTATGAGTGATTCTGCATTATGTTTATGTATTTTGTGATAAGCCTAGCGGTCGATTTACCGACTTATCAGCAGCCGTACTATTGTCATATATGAAGTAGTTGTTCAATTGGTTAATTACCTGAAATGATAGCATAGCTAAAAAACTGTCACAAACCTTAACAATATGATGAAAAACGAACGTGACTATCAGCAACCATTGCTATTACTTCTGTGATACTGTTCCATAAAAAAGTTGTCAAACGTTGGTTAATTAATAGAGATTAGTACATTACAGCATTATCACGTTCTGATTTTAGACTTCTATATAACATGACATTCAATATTAGCACTTGTAAAAACTGCTAATCTACCGCATTAAATATCGTGAAGAAATATAAAGCAAAGCTAAAACGTGACCAGTACCATGACATTCATTATTAGCACTTGTACAAACTGCTAATCTAACGCATTAATTATCGTGAAGAAATATAAAGCAAATGGTATAACGTGGCCATTACGCCATAATCTTTTTTGCATGACGTTTGCGTCACTTATTCCAGAAAAACCCATGGTTTTACGTAAAAGGTCAACTTATCCGACATCATCTTTAATAATAAAAAGGTATGGGAATCATGGGAATGACCAGCCCATTAGGAATTTACATGTAATCAACGAAAATATTATAAGCAAAAGTGGTAAAATATATTTTGGTCCTATTTTTCTCATTTCAACCTTAAAAAAAAACAAATTTCCAGCATTGAGTACGATCACTACAGATTAGGAATTTAAATCCGAACGGATCGTCTTGTGCTACAATATTAACATGTTTGGTAGTATTTGCTTGTACATGTTAATGAAACCGAAAATTGGCATTAAATAGGAGAAAAACAATTTTTTTCTGACTGAAGTATTCAGCCAGATCGGTGATTTTACTATCCTACATTGACACTGTTGGTGGCTATTTCCAATCCTATATTTCGTTTAAAATGGAAAATAACTCTTAGCATTTCCATTCAAATGGTGTATACAGATAGTCAGTTAGATAACGATATCCTGTCTAGTCTATGTGGTTGTTGACTTGTGTGCTTTCGTTTTTGTCATCGCGTGGTGTTATTACACCCCCGCAAACTTGTTTGAGGGGCTATATAGGAATCAGCATGCCTGTCTTTCCGTCCGTCTGTTTGTCCGTGTAAAATCATGTCCGGGTCATATCTCATAGCTGCTTTTGACGACTTCACATGAAAAATCTTCATGGTCAAAGATGTGTCATGACCTTGAACCAAGGTCATATTGTAAAGGCCAAGGTCACGGAAAAATATTAAAGTTTGAGAAGCTGGCTATCACGAGAAGGTTCCAGTTTTGGTTTTGTGTCTTCTCGCATGACAATTTTTCGTCCTCGTGGTTGCATACCTCGGTAGTGAAATGACACCCTAAATAGCCATTATCAATTGATATTTACAATTGGGATATCTTTCCTTAATAAAGTATTTGACATCGACTATACTTTGCAACTTCATTATGACGTCAGATGTCAAATGCTCTCGTTGACTGACAGGATCCGACCCATTTTAATGAGAAGGTTTTCAAAATTGTTTTTTAAATAACATAGAAAATGTAAGGCGGCATTAGATTAATATTTATAAATACATTTGTATTGTGAATATAAGAAATAAGGTAAATTTCCAATGTCTTTTTGAACTTGCAAAGTATAATGGGCTGTTTCAATTTTTTCCATAAAGGGCTTCGCTTTTATGGAAAAATTTGAGACAACCCATTATACTTTGCAAGTTCATAAAGACATTGGAAATTTACCTTTTTTCTTAAGTCATATAATCTAAAACAAACATAACAAACTATGTCCGAATCAAAAACCCAAAGCAAAAAAAAAAATCTTTTAAAATGACAGATTAAATCAAACACGTGACCTCCCACCACGAAAGTGAGACCGGGTTCGCATGGAGGTTAAGAACATACTGTTGAGCAACATATACAAGCATCAGCGGCTATCAATCATATAAAATAAGCAGAAGCGAATATTGTGGTTTACTCACTTTTAGACTTTTTTAAGCAAATAAACCATAACGAACACGTCATGTGTCACGCAAAAAATACGGGAAAACGCGTGACATTTTTTTTCCTTGTCTTTTTTTTAACTGATTGCTTGGCATTATTTCGTTATCTTGTTCATAGTATTGATATTACATAGGAAAAAAAGACTCCGACTTAAAAATTCAACGAGATAGGTAATTTTACTATCCTACAATGGCACCCTTGACCCATGTAAACCGGCAAATCAGCCAATTATTGGTAATTGGACCCAAATATTTTTCACATTAAACAACTGGAAATTCCATACAACACGATACTTTTTGAGAGTTTTATTGTTTTACATGTCTGGTACAAAGCACCAACACGGGTTGATATCTACACACGGAAACGGCGTAAGCACATGCGCAAAATGATCTTGCACTCGATGTTTTATAGTTGATCATGAGCAAGAGTAATGCTGATTTAATCCCGAGTTAAGATTTTTCACTTATATCAAGGCGACCACTTCAGGAATGGTAGGGTAAACTTGAGTGACCGAAAAAAAAACCTTCGACAAGCAAACTGAAAACTTTCTCAGTAGAACTTAGGTGAGAGGCGCTGTAATCCGTAAGTCGTCTATATAGACCACGGTTACTAAGAACTCTTTTTATTTTGTTATTGTTATACCAAGATAATAAGACAAACAACAAAACAATAAATAAAAAACAAATTACAAATGACGTAGTACCAATATATGCATTTCATAAATCAGTATATGAACAGGTAAGAAAAGATGCAGTATTAATAATAAAAGGATTATATAGGAACTGACTTAGATGCAGCCCTGTATACCGTATAAGAAAATCCCCAGTTATTCCCATAACTTAGATAGATTTGATTTTGTGACCAATGGGTGATTTATATAATGTTTACAATTAACGCACGAGTAAGTTTTACACGTTTTCAAGATTCAATTTGAAACAAACAGCAGGACATAAGTAATAATATTGTGTGTTGTTTCATTTCCGAGATAACAAATTGATGTATTTGATGATTGTGTATCGTCTTTCATCTATTGATCGTCTTATGAAACAAATCTGTTTATCGGATATGATCTTTTAGCTGGCTTACTAGAATTCAAAGTCATTATTATTGGGTTAAAAAATCTGATTAGAAATATTTATCAAGTAGCAATAGAAAGCTAATTAACAAGAAGATTTAATCATAAACTGCTACAGAACGTGATAAACAGCAACATAAAACCTTTCTTGGCCACGGTTTTTAAAAATCAAGTAAAGTTTTGTCAACGACTAAAATTATCGGCTAAAATCAGATAACAATATATCAAATAAATGATAAATACACGGTACATTCTAAAATTCATCGGTAAAGGTGTTCTATCATTGTTTAATTAAGACTAAGCCGACAATAAAATGAGTTTTTATTGTGCAGCGCATTGCTAATATAGTAACTTCAAGTCTATTTCGATGAGGAATTGTATTCCGAAACTGCCGGCTAGTGCTGTAAAATAAAAACTGGTATAATATGTGATTTGAATAGTATAGTATTTGGATTATATCCTGTAATAAATGAAAACACGTGTTGTTATTAAACAGCTGGCATATTTTACCATAAGGTGCTGAGAACCAATGTAAAACAATATTGTTTAATTTCCAACACCAGTTTGACGTCACAAATGATGTAGACATCAAATATATATATATATTGTACGCTGTTTTATGTATCCGTTGTGTGACAATAAAGCCAGCTGGATATAGCTTAATTAACATATTTGATGTTTTGATTATCTGTGATCAGATCAAAGTCCGACCAAGTACTTTAATTAGAAAATTAAAACGCGTTTATTTAAATGAAGACGATGATGCCTCAGTATGGATAATAACATGGCAACAATCACTAGGGACGCTCTATAAATAGTAAATAAAGACTGTGGTCATGTAAATAATAAAACTAATTAAACATGTAAACACGTAATAGAAAATATATTTGTTCTTTTTATTGACTGCTGTATCTGTTTTTAAATGTATTAATTGACTATTTGCGTAAGTTTGTTTTGAATTTATGTTTGTTTTTAAGCTGTAATTATTGCGAGCAACGGTTTCTAGGAGACTAAGAGTTTCTATCACAACACATGTTGTTACGCTTGGTTTGGGTGATTTATGGTATCCAGCAACATTACATTTTAATTGCACTTCATTGACCTTTATACGGATGAAACGCATTAGATTTGATATATTATTGGATGTAATATCATGAAAACAAATATTACTTAGTAACTGGGTATCCTACATAATATTGTTAGGTTTGCACTCTAGTGATATAGATGTTTTAATTTCATTCCCTTTTAGTTCATGTTGTTTGTAAAAATCTCTTTTTTTGCAATCGAAACAGTAATAGAATGTTCAAGCTGACATGATACCGAGTTTGAGTCCCTTTCTTGGTTAAAAACAACATATCTCGAAAAAGGTTTTATACTCAGATGTTAATTTTTTGGGGGTTTTGTGTTAAAAGGCTATATGTATTTGTAGTTGCAAAATATTTACTTGCCCAAAACATACCCAACAAAGAATAAACCACAATTAAACGAACGAAAAAATAACAAAACACATGACTATAACACTCGCTATTTGGATAGTCATGAATATGATAATGAATCGAAAATAATTTCATCTAGTTTAGTCCTAACTAAGGGTACTAGTTTCTACAAAATGGTTTTTATGTTTAATTTGTTTTTGTTATTGACATTATTTATTGCAACTGCGGAGTTGATCTTTTATTTATATGTTGTCCATAGTGATTGTTGCCATAGCATTTATTTTAATGTGTAGTTTGTTAAGTTTGATTTTAGCCTTCTGTATTTTGCATATTGTTTATGAAACTAAGACCAATAACTCTTTTTATCCATTATTTATATATTAATTCAGTGCTTGCATGCTATATTTGTAGTATTTGTAGTTTTATTGGCCTGTTATATCGACTAGTTTCGATTATTTTTGTATATATTTAGTTGTCTTAGATGTAGGCGGCGGTATGGAAATCTGATTTTTTCAGAAAATTACTTTACTACCGCGCCTTTTTCAATCATATCCATACTCAGATGTTGATGTCTTATTTATGTTAGTGTCTCATCCTTAATTAGACTTCGGATTTATATCTGTACTTTCGCTTATGAGCAGTTTTTATCAGCTTCCTCTTTGCTTGTGTCATACGATATAGATTTATATATTTATATATGTAATAATGAATTCACAGCTTCCTTTTGAATAAGCCATGTTTACTATCAAAATAAATTGTGGCTTAGATGATGTTATTTTTATATCTTGTACATTTCTTACGACGGATTTAAGAAATGTAGGCAAAGCACAACCACTCCTTTTTCAAAATGCATTATCACATTATATTGTATTTAATGTTTACGTAGAGGTTAACGAAACAATATTGTTTAACTACGGAAATAATTCTGTACTATTGCTATAATGGTTTGATCAGTTCTATTGTGTGATTATTATGTGTACCGAAATAAAATTACACCAGTTGTTGCAAAGTATGCAGCTAACAAGTAATATGTTGAGTAGACTGTACTATAATCACGTAACTTAACCAGTGCCCGTTTGGAAGTAGTTCCACTATTTATTTGTTTTTACGTTCCTTTGTTTGGCTGTATTATCAAATTAACTCGTTTAAATTTGTGTTCTTGGTTGTATTGGTGGTTGCCCAAAACACGTGTTGTAGTTATAAATTCCCTTGGTTTCTTTATTACATCAGAGTATCGATGTTTGCCCATTCAGCTTGTTTTAATTTGTTAATCAAAGATGACCTTCTAGTAAATAATAAAATCAATTAAACATGTAAATACGTAAAAAAAAATCTGTTATATTTTATTTATCGACCGACAGAAGTCTAAATCAATTATTTATGTACGTTTGTTGTGTACTATTTTGCTGTTTCAAATTGCTGCAGGCAACGGTTACTTGGAAACTAAATTCTCCGTCATAACATGTGCATCTTTTACACCCTTTCGTTTGATGGTTGTCATCATAATGTTGTTGATAAGTATTATGCCTCTGTATCAACAGTTATCCCGAATATATTTGGCCCATAGTTTCATGTTCCTTTGATTTTACACGTGGAGGGTGTAGCTAGCTATACAGGAGGCGCTTACGTTTCCGGATCACCCAACCTGACGTGTTGAAATAAATGTTAACATTGACATGTATACTTGTTTGTGTTTGATTTATTGACCATTGAATTGCAAGTAATATTGTTGTTCAGTGTTGGGTGAAATTTTTTTTTCTAATTTTTAAGTTTTTACTTTGTTTTGGTATTGTGGTTTGGACATGGATTATTATATTTGTTTTTACTTTGCTTTGGGATTGTGAAATGGACATGGATTACTATATTTGTTTTTACTTTGTTTTGGTATTGTGGTTTGGACATGGATTAGTATGTTTGTTTTTACCTTGTGTTTGTGATTGTGGTTTGGACATGGATTATTATATTTGTTTTTACTTTGCTTTGGGATTGTGAAATGGACATGGATTACTATATTTGTTTTTACTTTGTTTTGGTATTGTGGTTTGGACATGGATTAGTATGTTTGTTTTTACCTTGTGTTTGTGATTGTGGTTTAGACATGGATTACTATATTTGTTTTTACTTTGTTTTGGTATTGTGGTTTGGACATGGATTAGTATGTTTGTTTTTACTTTGTTTTTTGGATTGTGGTTTAGACATGGATTAGTATGTTTGTTTAATTCATAACAAAGTTTTAACTTTGCTTTGGGATTGTGGTTTGAACATGGATTATTATATTTGTTTTTACTTTGCTTTGGGATTGTGGTTTGGACATGGATTAGTATGTTTGTTTTTACTTTGTTTTTTGGATTGTGGTTTAGACATGGATTATTATGTTTGTTTAATTCATAACAAAGTTTTAACTTTGCTTTGGGATTGTGATTTGAACATTGATTATTATATTTGTTTTTACTTTGCTTTGGGATTGTGGTTTGAACATGGATTATTATATTTGTTTTTACTTTGCTTTGGGATTGTGAAATGGACATGGATTACTATATTTGTTTTTACTTTGTTTTGGTGTTGTGGTTTGGACATGAATTATTATGTTTGGTTTTACTTTGTTTTTTGGATTGTGGTTTAGACATGGATTAGTATGTTTGTTTAATTCATAACAAAATTTTAACTTTGCTTTGGGATTGTGTTTTGAACATTGATTAGTATGTTTGTTTTTACTTTGTTTTGGTATTGTGGTTTGGACATGGATTAGTATGTTTGTTTAATTCATAACAAAGTTTTAACTTTGCTTTGGGATTGTGGTTTGAACATGGATTATTATATTTGTTTTTACCTTGTTTTTGTGATTGATGTTGAGACATGGATTAGTATGTTTATTTTTAATTTGGTTTTGGGATTCTGGTTTGGCCATGGATTAGTATGCTTGTTTTTACTTTACTTTGGTATTGTGGTTTGGACATGGATTACTGTTTGTTTAATTCATAACAAAGTTTTAACTTTGCTTTGTGATTGTGGTTTGGACATGGATTAGTATGTTTGTTTTTACTTTGTTTTGGGGGATTGGGGTTTGAACATGGATTAATATGTTTGTTTTTAGTTTGCTTTAGGATTGTGATTTGGACATGGATTACTATGTTTGTTTTCACTTTGTTTTGGTATTTTTGTTTGGACATGGATTAGTATGTTTGTTTTTACCTTGTTTTTGTGATTGTGGTTTAGACATGGATTAGTATGTTTGTTTTACTTTGTGTTTGGTATTGTAGTTTGGACATGGATTAGTATGTTTGTTTTTACTTTGTTTTTTGGATTGTGGTTTGGACATGGATTAGTATGTTTGTTTAATTCATAACAAAGTTTTTACTTTGCTTTGGGATTGTGGTTTGGCCATGGATTGGTATGTTTGTGTTTTTACTTTGTTTTTTTGCGATTGTGGTTTGTACATGGATAAGGATGTTAGTTTTTACTTTGTTTTAGGATTGTGGTTTGGACATGGATAATTTTGGAATTGTGGTTTAGACATGGATTGGTTTTGGATTGTGGTTTGGACATGGATTGGTATGTTTGTTTTTTGTTTTCAATTGTGCGTATTTATGGACAACTGGTTGTAAAGTAATTAGGACGGTTAAAGCTTTTAAAATACTACTATAACCACATAACTCGACATTCACACTGTACACCAATACATCCGATACGGGTATTTTATAAGCAGAATTTAAACATACGTTTGTCTTTCAATGTGTTGTCATGTTTGTTATTACGACCGTTTGTTATTTCCTTATATTGTTCCATATTCTTGCTGTTACAAAGTACATGTTTTCAGGCTCAAAATACTTCTTTCTAGATCTGTTGTAAAATTGAATATCCAGTTTTGTAATTGAGGTCCTTCAATAATACTATTGCCACAACACTGCACTGATCGTCAATAAAACCAAAATCCACCTATAGACGAGTGCTGTATCAATCAAAAACAAACATACTAATCCATGTTTGAATCACAATCGAGAAGCAAAGTAAAAACTCTGGAACTGACAAGTTAGGTTAGACACGTGAACTTCCACCAGGGAAGTGAGGCCGGATGCTCCGGAAGGGTAAGCACCTCCTGTTTAGCTAGCTACACCCTCCACGTGTGTAATCAAAATTGTGTGAAAGGAACATGGAACTGTGAGACGTCAAATATATCCAGGGCAATCCTGGACACAGAGACATCCAACTTATCAACTTATACATTATCATACTATATACGCTAAATATGCTGATAGTTAACATTTGAAATCCTAAAAAACTAAGGTATACTCCTCCATGCAAAATATTTCCTTAGCTAAATTTAGTAAAACATATTTTGGTTCTTTGCGAATTTTTTTAACATCTTGAAAATAATTTGGATTGCATAATGTTGGTCCAAGCACTACTGATGAGGAATTGTATTCCAAAACGATCGTCTAGGGCTGTAAAATTAAAAATGGTATAATATGTAATACCAGATACTCACTGGTTCTATTATATGTTTGTCATTTTTCTTGTTTGCTTGTTTTTATTGAGTAACATGCATTGTTTTCTGTTCTTTGTTGCTTTCGTTACTTTCAAAAGAATAATAATTTTTATGAGAATCTATTTAACACTACCCTTCGAATTTCTCTTCGAACGGCATCAGGCAAGTATTTAAATTTATACACTCCAAAAGCAATAATTTATCCTTCTTTTTTCAGGATTACAGATGATTTGGAAAATATTAAAAACACTTTTTTAAAACGTTAAGCAAAGACAATTATTGATCCATTCTCCGTCCCGTTGCTAACTACACTACAGATGTTTCAAGGACAGAAAAGTCAAGGGCACAAGATTAATGTTTAAGAGATGTGTTTATTGTCGTATTTTCCACTTCTCAAGTTAATGGCAATTCTAGCTTTGTACATCAATTGAGTACCCAAATTATTGCTGTTTGCAATGGTTAAAGAATGTAACCTATCAACGATCATAATTTTACTTCATTTAATCTAAAATAAGGAAAGGCAAAGTCAGAAGGACAACCGAATAGCCCAGATTAATTGAAATACCAATATTTCATCTAAAAGCTTAACTTAGGTTTCTTTCAAATATGAGTTAATCTATCCGACCCTGGTAACTTTATTTCATCCATGCAATCAATCAGTTAATCAATAAATCAACTAGAGGAAAATGAGACGTATCACGTAGATAAACCGATACTGAGTATACAGAGATAAACCAGAAAAGCGGAAATTACAAATGTGTGGAATACCCATTAAAGAAGACATATTTTACCGCTAAAAGTACCAAGTCCTTTCCAATCATGCTGTTAGCGCGTGTACAGTGAAACTACCATAAGGTGCATCTGAAATAAGTAGGCTGTTTCATAAATATATTTGGCGTAAGGAAATCTGATTTTTATAAATTTATAATGATTATGTTATCACCAGCTTAAGTCTTCTAACTTTTTATTGCATGTTTTGCGTTGATCAATTGTAACAAGGAAGTGGTATTGTTTAATTGAAGAAACAGGTGTTTGATTACTCTTTTTAATTTCAAAAATAACTTATCAAACATATAAACCTATAACCTTATAAATCTGCAAACCAATAAAATTCTATGAAATAATTTGGTACTAGTTCCTATGTATCGAATAGGGAATCTTGAAATCTATATCCCATGGCGATGTTGTTTTTAAAATCTGTGAAATTGTTCAACATGGCAAGTTGTGTGTTTTCTTGAGGAAATCAAATACAAACATACTAATTCACGCCTAAACCACAACCCCAAAGCAAAGTAGTAACTTTGAAACTGGTAAATTAGGTTAGACACGCGAAATAATTGAACCAGGGAAGCAAGACCGGGAAACTTGCCAAAAAGTATATGAAATACGTGAAGTATGTTTTAAGACGGGATTTACTAATAGCCGAAGGAAACTATAAAGCCTTCAACGATTGAAGCCTACTGTCTTGCACACTGATTGATAACACTGGAGGGAATCAAGCATTCAACCATCGTTCAGGTGTATGGGCCTCTGCTACAAGTGCCCTCTGTATATGGGTTGGACGTATTCAAACAACGTTCCTTTTCGAGCTACCTTGAAGTTTATTTTTTTCAATCTTTTGAGGAATTTATCATATGTTTACATTCTTTTGGAATTGAATGCATTTAACTGTTATATAGTTCATTTTGACTTGTATGATATAATGCATTGCACTCCTTGCAATTAAAAAAATTACCATATCACCATTCAGAAATATGTTATTTGCTATTTTGATATAAGGGGTGACCCCAAATGGTTTTGTAATAAATGTCAGCAGAGTGTGTGGTAGCATTCTCATTAAATTCAGTTTCGAAAAACATATATCCAGAAATTATTACCTTGGATGAACATTTCATTAAGCCTTGTTCACTCAGAAACGTTATTTTGTAACCACCTTATGGATAACAGCAATTCCCAAGTGGATTTGTTATATGGGTCGTCAAGTTGCTTAACCCGTAATGTTTTCGAAGCTCTATAGAATGACCGTATGTGAGGTACAGAAACTCCTTTTTCCCTGTTAGAAACCATGATTTTTACTTTATGATTTCTGACTTTCCTGAAATCAAAACATTGTATCCAAAAAATATTTAATCATTAAGATGATTATTATATTATCTTATATTTTTACTCCCTCCCTATATTTATTGACCAACTGGATATGTAATAAATGTTGGTTTCAATATAATTGAAAACACTAAAAACATGTTTACATGCAAATGTTCTGAATACAGATATTTTATATCTTACTGGATAAAGACAATAAGGTCATTTTTAGTGGACGTTCATTTGTTTCACTCAATGTGCTAGTTTTCAAAGTTTTGCTAAGCTCTTTTGGGATTGTTATTGGGACATGCACCAGTATGTTTGTGGTTGATGTTGGTAGACTACATATTTCTTGTGTTTTTAACAATAATGATCTAATAACAATGAGCTTAAACTGTACCTATTATTTCCTAATGATTTGCTTTAATTTATATAAGGCAGAATGAATTTATTATAAATTGGACACAATACTGCAGAGACGTACTATCCTTCAAGATAGCTAGTCTAACCAACACGCCACGTGACCTTTATTTAGTATTTTTGATTTCCCCAAAAAATTAATAAATCATGAAGATACAAAGATACAAGTAAGCATACACTAATAAAACATATCTGTCCATGTTCAAATCACAACCCTAAAACAAAATTAAACTTTGAAACTAGCAAAGTTAGTGAAATACGCGAATCATCACTTGGAACGTGAGGCCGGTATTCCGCAAAGGCAAGCACATCCTGTTTAGCAGTCTTCACTCGCCACTAAAACAAAGGATTAATTGCAACATAATTTACATGTTTGATTAAAATAACTCCATTGAAAAAATCCACTAATTGACTAAATAACCATACGTTTGTATCACACTTTATAAATGTAATCAAAAATAAACGTAACCAAAAAACCGGTATAATATGTAATAAACGTCATCAAAGGACTTATATGTGTACAACTATAAAATTGCAATACTCTAGTATCGAACTCTTTATAAACTGATTTCATATTTCCAACAATCAAGCCATCCATGTTCGATCTTTTAAACGATCTTTAATTTTCTGCGTTAATCTGCCAGATAAACATTCTCGATGACCTCGAAAAACGCTGTTAAGAAATAATTATTTTCTTCTCTGTTGATGTTGATGACAAGGCCATTATAATGCATCCTTCCAAAAACATGTGGTAAAGTCACGGCTTCCATGAGGTAAAAAGCTCCTACAATTTACTAACCCTCTATATTCATCAGAAAATATCTTTTATCTTTGTTAAGAACTTGTGATTTGGCAATGGATTGTTTTCTTAACTAAATTTGTTTAATATATTTTGGTCCTTTAGATATCTTTTTCAAGCTGGTTAGTTTCCGTTCATGATATGAGACCTTTTACTTTAAAAGTAATCAACTTTAATTCCTTGCCTGTTTTCAATTTGGTATAAAAATTAAAGAAACCATATACTCTTCGAAGTTTACAAATAATAAAAAAATTACCATAAACTTAAATTATTAAAAAAGGCTGTATCGCAAGATCCTAAAATCAAGTCAAGTGAGAAAAAAATCCCTAAACGTTTATAACTAAAACACTATCATACGTTAGTTTGGAACTTCGTATATATGTACCTGATTTTCTCTTTCCATTAATCTACTATACACGTTTTATCGGGCTCTGGTATTACAAATGTCTATATATTTTCTGCGTCAGATTTAATGACACTTTTAAGAAATAAATCCTTTTCGTTGCTGATTGATGCTTTATAAGTGCTTATGTTGGTGCTGAGTCCTTATCAATCATCATGTCTTTATTTACTATGAAAGCAATAAACTTTAAGTCAATGTTTCTTGCGAGCACGTGTTCGTGATTCTAGTGATGGTAGATAGGGGGTGTGATACATCTCATTGAACCCTAAAGGAGGATAAGGATAAATTCTATTTTATTTTAGAGTTGACGGATAAACTTCTTATTGCAAAACATCTTCACAATTCATTTGATAAAACATGTCCATCCTTTTACAAAACATAAGCTATTGCTACAGTCCCTTGATGTTAAATGTTACTGCAACATGAACGATTTCCCCTAATACGCTCTCGATTTAAGTCGTGACCACCCTTCTGGATGACCAGACCTTATTTCCCGTGTGTAAATTCACGTGTTTGACAAAATTGCCAATTTTTGATTTTTTTGTTGATTAGATTGGTAGGTATGTTTTGATTTAAATTCTTATTTTCTACATTGACGTTCATTGGTCGTCGGTATATCGTATACTAGTAATTGATCTTGATAGTGATGTGCACCAGTGTTACCAAAATAAAATTAGACTACTTATTAGCAAATTATTCTTTGTAAAGATGCATTTATCTGATTAAGAGATCGATGCATAATACAGACTCGCATTCATTTTTTGTTTTAATTTGAAATGAATATTCCAAACAGATCGATTTCTTTTTTATTTCCGTTCTCTTGGTCTAAAACATAATAACCCTTACACATCACACAAATCATAACTGTATGGAGATATTTTAAAGCCGCTTTTGTCCTTTAATTAGCGATTAATAATAACCTAGTAAGTTTAATCAATCGTTGATGTGTTTCACTGAAGGTAAATTCCATCAAACCGCGTCATTTCTGAGAGAAATATTGTGCAATTCACATTAACAATGGCCAATGAGCATATGAGAAAACTCACGTCTCAATGATATGTCTTTTTTTCAATTATGTTACCTTTGCTTTGATTCATCATTTTGTATGTTTCAGCGTAATATCATCTGTAAGCAACAAGATTTTCTGAGAGAAATATTGTGTATTTCACATTAACAATGCCTGACGATCATATGAGAAAACTCACGTCTCAATGATAAAATGTCCTTTTTCAATTAGGTTACCTTTGGTATGATTCATTAGTTTGTATGTTGTAGCGTAATATCATCTGGTAGCAGCAAGATTTTCCTAGATTAGAGACACATCGGTAGATTTCAAACAATACGAATTGCTAAATGTCATACATCGCCGTATCACTGAATCCAGAAATAGCATTCTACAGACATGACTAATAATTAATGAAATGTGCAACAGGTGCGAATTTTTTATATTTTTTTTATATATTGCATATTTCTTTAGCAAGTAGTGTTGTGATAAAATTTACTTGTCATCTATACAATACAGCTCAAACAAATTAATAAATCTGTTAGGTATCATCTGAATTCAAAATCTCCATACGGTACTTTTTTCGAACCACTTTAAACACAGCTAGATATGTATTTTTTTTATTTACTATACTAGTATATGTTCAACCATTAAAAGGTATATTTTGGAACAATTACAATTAGTTAATTCTATGCGATTTTGTCATTGTATCCAGTGCTCGCACAAAGTCAGGCATTTTATAATTTCAGTTATCTGTACTGTTTGCTTTTGATTCTCTTGTTTGTTTCTTGTTTTGGGTACATTTGTAATAGTCAAGACATAACTCGACCGTAATAAAATTACACGTACTCATGTATGTTTGATCAAAAACATCCATACCAATCCATGTCCAAATGACAACCCTAAAGCAAATTACATGTAGGTTACACGTGAACTTTCACCAGAGAATCGAGACCGGGTGCTCCAGATGGGAAAACACTTCTTGTAAAGCTAGCTACACTAGCCTTGGGTATGTAGATAGAGCAATAGTAATTAATACAAACAAAACAATGATAATTAATACAAACAAGAAGGTTCTGTTAATTGTTTGATAGGCAAGAACCACAGCTAGATTGTAAACGACGTAGCATCTGTATGAAGTTACCTCTATGTTAAGTCTTCAATCTACCATGTTAAGCGAATAGACTTATAAAAATGGCCATGTCGATATTACAAGAGAAACATTATTTATTTTGTCATGAAATAAAAGTGTAACTGAAATGAAAATACAAATCGCTCGCGGATCGATAATGATTTATACTCAATGTTGATTTAAGAAATTTATAGGAGACATTGTTGCTATTCACAAAATTCTCTCCAATATCTCTTTTGCTACTTTTGCTTCTAAATGCCTTGTAAACCATCTTTGTGGTGGGAGCAGCAACTGTGGTTTAATGGTGAAAACATTATATTATCTTTTGTAATGCGTGACGTTAATTAAAGTATATTCCTAAAATCCGTATATTATATAAATATGATGCAGATAACGGAAGATTTTGATTCAATAAAGTATATATGTCACAAAGTCTTCGTTGGTCTTTTTGATAAAAACAAACATGCTAATCTATGTCCGAATCACAATCCAAAATCAAAGTAAAAGTTTTTGAACTGACAAGTCAGATTAGACACGTGAATTTTCACCAAGGAAATGGGACCGATTGACTAATTGGATTTTGGATTAAAAATTTCAGTGCAAATGTATATATTTGCTCATGGTTTGTCACAAGTCAAACGTCTGTATATGTAATCAGAGTTCCAAACGTCTGTATATGTAATCAGAGTTCCATCAATTTTGCCGGAAAACAATAAAGTGGCATAGCTGTAATGATATACCCTAATCTAAAACAAACAAACTAACTCATTTCCGAATCACAATCCAGAAGCAAAGTAAAAACTTTGGAACTAACAAGTTAATAGGCACGTGAACTTCCACTAGGGAAATGAAGCCGGGTGCTCCGGAAGCGTAAGTACCTCTTGTTTAGATAGCAAACTAGATAAATTGTGTGAAAAGAACATGGAACTATGGGACGTCAAATATATCCAGGACAATCCTGGACACAGATACATCAAACTTATCAACACTACTGTGATGACGGTCACAAAACTTTCTGAGGACCTTGCAATATTCGTGTGTCGATAATTTAAGCAGCCTGCTTCGTTAAACAAAGGCTCTGTAGTGGGAACAAGTTCTACCATAGTGGATTAATTGGGAAACAGATACATCATAATCAGGAGAAGCAGGTATATTGTTGCATAGAAAAGAAAAGTTGACGATAGAGAATTTGAAGTCATCACGTTTGTCATAAAGTTTCAAATGTAGGCTTTTGTGGGCGGCATAAACAAACATACTTATCCATGTCGTATCATAATCAAATTGAGGTTTAAGTCTAATATTATTCAAACGTTGACGAATCAGTGGTATCTTTTATTTCAAGCTCATTAGGATAGATGGCATTTACATAGTCTCCAAATTTAGGATCTATACAGCTTAATACACAAAGAAATATCACCCCCTAATTTCCATAAAGAACCGTCACCCCTAGTACAAAAATAGTAGGAACAAAAAAAACAAAAACAAGGAAATGAATTTCATTAGAAGTTAGTGATTTAGACTCTGTGACATCGCTTGGTATCAACACAAGCTAATTTACAGCTAGTATTCTGTTGAAGAACCATTGTTTAAATAGCAGCTGTAACACGAAGAGGGAGTATGCGATAGAAATTTTAAAATTCTGATTACTTGATCTTATACTTGTGCTTTTTAACAGACTACCAAAGGTCTGTTGACGATTTCTGAATATCTTCGGCTTCTTTTCTTTTAAGGAGCCCAACAAAGTCTCAATTGAACTCATATGAGGAGAATTTCCCGGTCAGACAAAGAAACTTTGATTTTGTATACACTTCACGGTGAAAAATCCTGCTCAAGTTCTTGGTACTCTGTCAAAAAATAACTGATATCAGATAAAAAACAGAATGTCAAAATTTGTATCGTACTCCATCTCGTTGTGTTAGAGCTGTTTCTTAAAAATGCTAGCTGCAAATTAATTTCCGTTGATACCAAGCAATGCCACTGATTCGAATTAAATCACTTCTAAGTGAAGTGCATTTTGTTTTTTTGGTTTTTTTTTTTGTATTTTGTCCCTACTATTATCGTATTAAAGGTGAAATTATGGAAATAAGGGGCAACGTTTCTTTGTAGAATGAGCTGTGTGTGGAGTTGAATCATTTGACAACATTCTTCTCTTCAAATTTAACAAGGTTCTGCATAATTTCTGCTACATAAGAATAAAGAAACAAATCGGCAAGCAATAGTGCACAGTTTGTACCCATTGGTATACCAATTGTTGGCTGGAAAATTATATATAATTTACCAAACACAACGATTATGTTATCTATCAAAAACTACAACATTCTGTTGATGATATCTTAAGTATATTTTTCCATATGGTGCTTTAAAATAAATCCAGAATCCCTGTTCAGCACTGGATATTTGTGACTGAACTGTTTTGTATTTAAAGAATGTCACATAATTAATCGAGTTTTAATTGTGTGCATGTGTGTATTATCTTCTAGCTTAAGGTAGAAAAATGGGAAATATGTACGTGAAAATATGACTTCTTAACCATTTATAAATTTGCTATCAATTCAGCGCATTATCTACTTGCACATTTTAATAAAATTAATATAATTTTACAACGTAATGCTAACCTCTGTATAATAGGTATGGGAGATCTCCCGCTCGAGCGTTCATAGGACTGCAACATCAATGACAAAAACGTTCTTCCGGTTACAATGGTAACACGGAACGTTGCAAATTAAACAACTGTGATACGAATATCAAAGTATTAAAATAAAAAAACCCACTAATCTATGTCCGAATCACAATCCAGAAGCAAAGTAAAAAACTTTGGAACTGATAAGTTAGGAAAGACAGGTGAACTCCACCGGGGAAGTGAGGCCGGGTGCTCCGGAATGATATAACTAATTATTAGTTAGAGCTTTACTTAGCGTTAGTAATTATGTGATAAAAATAATAAAAAAATTCATTGGTTGTCATCTTGTGTATAAAAATGGAGAGTGTTGCACTTACTGGTTCTATATTTATATTAACTGGTGGGTATTACAGACACATTTCCTTATAATCTGTAATGTCAGCAGGTTCTCGGCTTTATACTTCCTCGATCAGTATTCTTAACGACATTATTAATACTTATAACAGTATTCATTGCGTAGAACATAAACTCATATCTCCACATGTATGTACTCCAAAAAGGAAGCAAAACACATTTCCATTTATAGAATAATGCAGATGTTAAATTAGTACAAAAAAACACTGTCTGAAATAATTCCCTTAACATCGCATTTACCTTTTAATAACTTGAATTTCTATATATTAATTTCTACATTTAAGTTCAAAGGGTTCGCCGCAGTACAATGTGATGTCCCTTGTTTGTGCGGAACACTTATTGCCAACGAATATAGAATCGCATAACATTACGTTGAATTCATGGAATTTTCGACGTTAACATTTTCTAAAACATTTTGCACAAACATTACAATGTATTGAGCACGTGGTACAGGCGTGAATATTATTTTTAATATGTTTTCTTTCTTCCTGTCTTATTTTTACCATGGTAATGTTTCGGTATAATATACACTTTAAGGCCTTTGTTTGCCCTCGGGAAAATATGACTTGTTGCAGGTGACCAAATATTCATATCTCCCTCACTCAGAGGCAATATTTGTATAATATTATTGATATCAATAATCTTCTGAAGTCCATGACCTTTTCTAAAACAGACAAAAGAAATTTGCAACTGAAAACAAGAAATGTACCTGCCAAACTCAACTAATTTAAGGACAACGTCACAGACAGAACAAATCTATGAGCTATGCCAAACAAGACGGACCAAAAAAGACAAAAACACATATTGGGACTGATGACTATGTAATGACCGACTTTGAACGACCATTGGAGGAAGGAGGAAATATTATATGTCTGTGAAGATAATTGTCATTACAATTATAGGAGCACACACCATCGGATTGAATCTTTAATATCCCACTGGTTGATTCCGTTCTGTAATATAAATGACATTTCTTAAAAAAACAATCATACCAATCTATGTTTAATTACAATCGCGAAAAAGGTAAAAATTTTGAAAATGACAAATTAAGTTAAACATGTGAACACCCAGGAAAGTGTAGCCAAGTGCTACTGATTAGCTAGATAACATGTCAACACCCAGGAAAGTGTAGCCAAGTGCTACTGATTAGCTAGATAACACGTCAACACCCAGGAAAGTGTAGCCAAGTGCTACTGATTAGCTAGATAACATGTCAACACCCAGGAAAGTGTAGCCAAGTGCTACTGATTAGCTAGATAACATGTCAACACCCAGGAAAGTGTAGCCAAGTGCTACTGATTAGCTAGATAACATGTCAACACCCAGGAAAGTGTAGCCAAGTGCTACTGATTAGCTAGATAACATGTCAACACCCAGGAAAGTGTAGCCAAGTGCTACTGATTAGCTAGATAACATGTCAACACCCAGGAAAGTGTAGCCAAGTGCTACTGATTAGCTAGATAACATGTCAACACCCAGGAAAGTGTAGCCAAGTGCTACTGATTAGCTAGATAACATGTCAACACCCAGGAAAGTGTAGCCAAGTGCTACTGATTAGCTAGATAACATGTCAACACCCAGGAAAGTGTAGCCAAGTGCTACTGATTAGCTAGATAACATGTCAACACCCAGGAAAGTGTAGCCAAGTGCTACTGATTAGCTAGATAACATGTCAACACCCAGGAAAGTGTAGCCAAGTGCTACTGATTAGCTAGATAACATGTCAACACCCAGGAAAGTGTAGCCAAGTGCTACTGATTAGCTAGATAACATGTCAACACCCAGGAAAGTGTAGCCAAGTGCTACTGATTAGCTAGATAACATGTGAACACCCAGGAAAGTGTAGCCAAGTGCTACTGATTAGCTAGATACAAATAGAAATTGAGAATGAAAGGAACATGGAACTATAGGACGTCAAATTTATCCAGGATATTTTTTATATCGGTTTTATTATCCACGAATGATTTTCATACATATCACCATGCATTTTCTACTGATGAGACTATTGTATCCCTTTGTTTTATATCTTGTTGTAAAATATGCAGATGTAAAATGAACGTCTCCATTTCAATTTAAGTGTATTCTCAATAAGATATCTGTAAAATTATAAAAAGGTTATGACATACTTCATGTACGCGTATCTTCCTTTTTATTACCATTCTGAAATGAAAATGTTTATTCATAATATTCAACAGATTTATTTTATCTTTTCAATGGTGTACGGGCATTGACTTGTATAATTTTTTTCGGTTTCTGTAACGTGTTCATTGAATTGTGTGCCTGGTAAAATATATGTCATATAACGAAATTGGAAAACTTAAAGTTCCTTATAAACATTAACTGTGACAGAAAATATTAGTTGTAATGTTAGTTTATTAATGGAACATGATGTTGAGTAGCAGAATATATAATGCACAAGCCACACAAAAGCCATCCTGACAAGTTATATTTATTTTCCTGCTTAAAATACTGCCTTACTGGCATTAAAGAAAATTGAGAAAGACATACCCGATCAAAAACTTTAATGGATATTCCAAATTAAGTGAACTTTGTCAGTTGGAACATTTTTCTACCCACTAAAATTTTTAGAAATAATTTTTCTTATTTAACAAATAATACGCGCGTTTTATTGTAAATTGCAGCTTCCTATACTATGTAGTTGATATTTAACCCGTGGTTTTTAACAAGTGAAGTGAGGTCGGGTGCTCCGAAATGATTAGAGCCGCCTGTTTAGCTAGCTACATACTCCACATATAATCAAAACTGGGAAAAGAAGCAAATGGAACTATGCACTATGGGACGTCAAATATACCTAGGGTAGTCATGGGCACGGGGACAAATTTATCAACAATACAGTGATTTTGTTCCATTTTTGAAAACTACCTTCTGCCTTAAAGTTTGGGAAAATTGAAGTTCTGAGATCTAGCAAACTGCATTATGATATGATGGCAATAGAACGTGTATTCATTGCAAAGACACTACTAGTATATATTATGTTGAGCAACAACTTGGTGGCATTGTGTAAGGACAACTAGATTTCATCATCTTTCAGTGCATCACTTCTGTTTTAGGAATTGTTGTGAACAAATTGGAAAGTTTAGTCATTTGTTTCTGGGGGAAACTACCTTTATTTGGTAGAAATTATAAGCAAACAAAATCATTGCAGTATTAAGATAAACTTGAATAAAGATTAATAGTTTTCACTTACTTGTACCTAGTCGTAACTGAAAATCTGTATGGGCATCCGCGAATAGCGTAGAATATATTTGCACTGGGTAAAACGTTGGCGCTATGTGGGTTTAACATGTTAAAAAAACAGGTAAATGGCGGATTATGTTGCGCATATGACGTAAAACGTAACCAAGGATATCATTTCCGTTGTGAACATCGCCATTTTCGCCTTGTAAAATCCCCACAGCGCCAACGTTTTACTTTCTACAGAAATACTTTATGACAAACGCGGATCAAACATTTTCAAATTTATTCTATGGAAATAAAGAGTATTTCACTGTCACAAACAGAGTGGTTCCAATGGTTGGCTTGCCTTGGGTCAAGAATTTCGTAGCAGCAGCTTGTTTCGTTGCATAATGGTCCCTAGTGAGAATAAGCTCGAATTAGTTCATTGTGAAACAAATACACTTTACGCAGGAAAAGCAGTAACATTGTTATTGCTGATAAAAAACAGATGGTCATGGGAGACGGAAAACGTTCTAGAGAAACTGTGAGAAACTGCATGAGACAACTAAATGTATATTTTGACCACTGATATTATACATCATTATTAAATCCTGGTTAATTTATAATTTCCGGAATCTGGATTTTTATCCACTTTTTGAAAAACTACAGTTTGCTGCTCATGTTTGAATCATGTTATAATATCATAAAACGCATTATGGAAAAATTAATATTACTTATTACTGTTTATATAAACTTAGGACACGAAGTGGAGATTTAAAACGCACCCATCTGTCACAACGAATTCTAAAACGCACCCATCTGTAACAATGAATATTCTAAAACACATGGCACATCTTTCAAAACAAATCTTATAACGCATCCATCTGTCACAAATTCTAAAACGCACCCATCTGTCACAACGGATTTTAAAAAGCACCCATCTGTCACAAATTCTAAAACGCACCCATCTGTCAGAACGGATTTTAAAACGCACCCACCTGTCACAACGAACTCTAAAACGCATTCATCTGTCGCAACGGATTCTAAAACTCATCCATCTGTCACAACGAATTCTAAAACGCACCCATCTATCACAACGAATTCTAAAACGCACCCATCTGTCACAACGAATTCTAAAACACACCAATCTGTCACAACATATTCTAAAACACACCATCTGTTACAACGAATTCTAAAACGCACCCATCTGTCACAACGAACTCTAAAACGCATCCATCTGTCACAACGAATTCTAACACGCACCCATCTATCACAACGAATTCTAAAACGCACCCATCTGTCACAACGAATTCTAAAACGCACCCATCTGTCACAACGAATTCTTTACGCATCCATCTGTTACAACGAATTCTAAAACGCACCCATCTGTCACAACGAATTCTAAAATTCACCCATCGCTCACAACGAATTCTAAAACGCACCCATCTGTCACAACGAATTCTTACTCTGGAATATGTTTGCTTGTATAAATGAATATATATTCTTTTTGTCAGTCAAAAATACAGATACAAGATTTAGACAATTTAGCTGTCGCACTCAATTCGTATTTTGAATTAGATTTTCTTGAAATATTGTTTTGTCATGCCTTTCAGTTGTAATCGTTGCCTAATTCTGATATTATCAAACATATAATTTACATTGGCTATTTGATTTGTTTGCTTTCCGGGATAGTTCGGAATGTTCAATATTTTTTGTTTGCTTTCTGTCTTATTTCTGAATGTTCAGTATTATTGTTTGCTTTCCTGGTTATTTCTAAATGTTCAATAATGTTTTAAATGATTTAGGAATGTTACATCAGATCCTGATTTTTGATTGGTTAAAGTGCAATATTGACATGCCTCAAGGTTTTGTAAACAATTTCAAGTGTTTTCTATTGTCAAAAGGTTAAAATCTAACACTACGTACAAGTCAGTTTCATTGAGAGTTCAAAACAATTTGCTTCTTTTCATGGACAATATTTTAAATTGTTTTGATAAAATACATCAGTGTTTCGACAACAAGCTTATGTGTATGGGGTGTGCCTTTTGGACTAGGTTGGTACTCATGGCATAGGAGGCCCTTTCTACAACCAAATTAGTTTGCAGCAAGATACTTCATTTACCTTGCAGAGAGAATTTGGATAGGAATCTGATATTGTTGATAAGTATGATGTCTTTGTATCCAAACTCACCCTTGATATATTTTGCGTGCCATGATCATATACGGGGCGGGTGTAGCTATCTAAACAGGAGGTGCTTACTTTTCGGAACACACGGTCTCACTTCCCTTGTGGAAGTTCACATATTTAACTGAATTTGCCAGTTTTAAAGTTTTTACTTTGCTTTAGTATTATGATTTTGAGATGGATTGATACGTTTGTTTTTCATCTCTCCACTTCAATGTCCCTATATAATACGATAACCTTCAATACAAACCACAGTACTGTATATAGATGTAGCAAATCAACAGCATTCATCTTGCATTCAGGTTCCACGCTTCAAGTTCAACAAGTATTCCACGGCCTCACAACTTATTATAATTGGATCAAATCGCAAAACACTGAAAATAAAAAAGATGTTATAGTTGCATGTTAAAAGTCATTAAAATAATCAGTAAGAAGGATTGTTAAGTTGGTTTCTTTATGAAACAATAGCTTATGTGGCAGGTTTAACATTAAAAGCTGTGAATTAAATTAACTCACTTCTCGTGAATTTTGCTTCGGGTGATCAGAGTCACATGTTTCATCAGAACAAATGTAGAACACTCACGTGTTTATAACGAAACCATCGACCTACAACTAAAGTGTTTTACATTTAATTAATATATATATGAGTTCCATCCAATTGCTACAAGAGGGAAACCTATTGGCATAAGTGTGTTGTTTTGGAAGCCTCGGATTAAAATGAACCGATGAACATGAGTTTGGTAACAACCGACGAAACCAAGAAATCAAAAACAAGTACAAGTATACTACATAATAAATGTCCAAATCGCGACACAATCCGTGATGATTATTACAACTAAACAAGACAATTTAAGCTAAAATAACACATCTTGAAACCACCGATTTTACTTTAGACGGGCACTTGATTGAGTGGTAAAGTTATAGCACTATTGAAAAACTCCAGATATCTCACTTATTTCACATCCAATCGCCCATGCATAGGGACAAAAAGCTTTATTTTAACTTAATTTCCAAGTTCTTAGCGTTTTAGCTTTGCTACTAGGATTGTTATTTGAACATGGTTTCGTATGTCTGAGTTTTAATGTTTACCAAACAATTAATCTTTAACTATTTTGTGTGTATTTCCTGCAGATGTCATCCATAAAAAATCAGGAATACGTATTTTTGCTTTTAATCTATTAAAACTTTTTTTTTATTAATTGTTAATAAGTCATACCGGTACAAGGGGGTAATAGTTACAAATCGGTGCCAATTCACTTCATTAGAGCTTTTCGGTCAACCAGTGACTCCCTCCATAATTTTTTTTTTATTGCAAGAGTCAAGGTCACGAAGTTTCTATAAGTTCATTCAACTGTTAAAAGGATCTGTCAAAATGATATTTTGTGTTACTTTCTATATGTTATATTTTTATTGGTTTCCTGTAGAAAAGTACTTAATAAGAATCGTCAATATTGAAAAGTTTTTCGAAGTTACAAAAAAAGATCACCATATTATATAGAATGCATATAGCGATAACGAAATTTAGTTCGTGATGACAATACACCTGGGATAACAATTTAGATGTAATAATTTACTGTAGATTTCTGTCATAACAACTTGATAGGATTTGTGTACAAAATATAAAACATTCAGTCTTATTTTACATATTTCCTTATGGTCAATGTGTGATCAGCATGGTTTTGTCATATGATATTATAAATATTGTTAAAAAAATTGTGTAATAATGTTTTATTATTTCTTGTAGAAAGGCATGTTGTTCTGATAGTAACAGATTTGTTGAACTTTTCGAATAAAAAGTTGTGTTTTTAATTTTATTACATGCTTAACTCTTATCCAACATTTTTCATAATGTTTATTTTACATCTCTATTTTTCAATATCAACAATAACCCGATACACCAAGAACATGTCATTCGTCAAAAATGACAAATAAAATGGAAATTGAAGGCAAAAGTGAAAAATAGCAATTTCGTAACTTGCCACTGGGTAATTTGGACAATAAAATCACGACGATAAAATTATACAGTTTTAATATCGTGTGTTAGTGGTACTTTAGACAGATATTTTATATCCGGTATCTGACTGATTTGTGAGTCAACATTATTCCACCAATGTTAATGTGTATGTATAGTGATTTGTGTTTCAGTCAACTTATAGTTTATGTAGATAAATTAATATTTTTCTGTTTGATATCTTTATTGATTCACCATCTGTTGCATGTTAGATACATGTTTAACGCGAAATTATTTTTGTATCGTGTTTTAGTTTACTATTATTGAAATACATGCAAATGGCAGCAATTGTTTTAGTTTACTTTTATTGAAATACATGCAAATGGCAGCAATTGTTGCTGTGCTGTACGTTAGTTAACTATTACTGAAATCAGTGCAATGATGATTTATTGTTGCATATTATAACTATACACACTATCAAGACTTCGGTACATATGTACTTGACTTTTATTTGCTTCCATGATTTCCGATTACATTTTTAAATGAATCCATAATACTTGGGAATTACATAAGGAAGGTTTACATCAGACGGAGTTGTTTGATTGGTTTATAGCGTTATTGTCGTATGATCGGGCGACTATGTAAACAGTATTAAGTGTTTTTCTTTGTAATCAAGGTTACCCATTGTATTTCTGTTCATTGAGGAATGTGTTTATTCAGAGCATTTCAATTTACTTGCTCTTGGTTTATTCACGTTCAATACTTGTCCTTGGAGAAAGGTAATTTTTTTACAAAAATGAAAACGTAATTTTGCTCATCATTGCAGAACATTAGTAATGCTCAATAAATTCTGAAATATTAAATGTATGGCCGTCATCAAAGTATAGTATGATGTTTCCGTATCCAATATTACCCTGGATATGCTTGGCGTCCAATGGTTCCATGTTCCTTTCATTCTCAATTTTATTACACACGTGACGAGTGTACTAGCTAAACAGGAGCTGCTTGCCCGTCTAGAGCGAGTGTAGCTAGCTAAACAGGAGGTGATTGCCCGTCCAGAGCGAGTGTAGCTAGCTAAACAGGAGCTACTTGTCCGTCCAGAGCGAGTGTAGCTAGCTAAACAGGAGGTGCTTGCCCGTCTAGAGCGAGTGTAGCTAGCTAAACAGGAGGTGATTGCCCGTCCAGAGCGAGTGTAGCTAGCTAAACAGGAGCTACTTGTCCGTCCAGAGCGAGTGTAGCTAGCTAAACAGGAGGTGATTGTCCGTCCAGAGCGAGTGTAGCTAGCTAAACAGGAGCTGCTTGTCCGTCCAGAGCGAGTGTAGCTAGCTAAACAGGAGCTGCTTGTCCGTCCAGAGCGAGTGTAGCTAGCTAAACAGGAGGTGATTGTCCGTCCAGAGCGAGTGTAGCTAGCTAAACAGGAGCTGCTTGTCCGTCCAGAGCGAGTGTAGCTAGCTAAACAGGAGCTGCTTGTCCGTCCAGAGCGAGTGTAGCTAGCTAAACAGGAGCTACTTGTCCGTCCAGAGCGAGTGTAGCTAGCTAAACAGGAGCTACTTGTCCGTCCAGAGCGAGTGTAGCTAGCTAAACAGGAGCTACTTGTCCGTCCAGAGCGAGTGTAGCTAGCTAAACAGGAGCTGCTTGTCCGTCCAGAGCGAGTGTAGCTAGCTAAACAGGAGCTGCTTGTCCGTCCAGAGCGAGTGTAGCTAGCTAAACAGGAGGTGATTTCCCGTCCAGAGCGAGTGTAGCTAGCTAAACAGGAGCTACTTGTCCGTCCAGAGCGAGTGTAGCTAGCTAAACAGGAGCTGCTTGTCCGTCCAGAGCGAGTGTAGCTAGCTAAACAGGAGGTGATTGTCCGTCCAGAGCGAGTGTAGCTAGCTAAACAGGAGGTGATTTCCCGTCCAGAGCGAGTGTAGCTAGCTAAACAGGAGGTGATTGTCCGTCCAGAGCGAGTGTAGCTAGCTAAACAGGAGGTGATTGTCCGTCCAGAGCGAGTGTAGCTAGCTAAACAGGAGCTGCGTGTCCGTCCAGAGCGAGTGTAGCTAGCTAAGCAGGAGCTGCGTGTCCGTCCAGAGCACCTGGTTTAACCTTCCTAGTGGAAGTTATCGTGTTTAACTTATTTTGTCAGTTTTCAAAGTTTTTACTTTGTTTTTTTAATTGTGATTTCGGCACGGATTGGTGTATTTGTTTTTATATTTTACTACATAGAATATTGCGATTAGCATAAAATGCTTTGACTAAGTCTAGTTAATGAAACTGGTAAGAACATAGTATAAACATGGTTTTCGAGGCGTAAAACATGCTTCTAACCCTATGTGCCCCTCTGAGACACTTTTACTAACAAAGCAGATATAGGAACATACACAAAAAGTACTGTTTTCAATAATACTGCAATTTAAAAGCAAAGGATCGGTGACAGAGTGGTTTAGTGCTTACGTATCGAGGCGCTTCTTATTGTCTATGGTTTCTTTTGAATGCCATTGGAGGACCCTAGTTATGAGAGAGTTTTGCCGGTTTTGCTTGCCAAACGTCGATGGTTTTTCCACCATCACTGAACTATCCGCCTCTATATAAGTGAAAGAATCGTATTTGTGCCGTAAAACACCATTACTCAAGTCCACTCTCGATTTGATAAGCAATAGCGATTGAAGAATACAAAACTATCGGACGTGAATTGATGTATGCAAATCGGAATTAATTCGTGAAATATTTGATTAAGGCTTTCTTTATTTTTGTCAATTACCTAACTCTATATTCCAAAGTATCTAGCTTTTATAATCTACTGATCTTTCATTAATCGTTAGTCATGTGCTCTGTCTGTCACTTCATCTTAAATATTCTTGACAAGGACGTTAAACCTCATTCTTTCAAATGTTCTTGGCTAGGAATAAATGCTCAAACACATCGTTATAGAACCGGATAGAGTTATTCTAGTAGGAGCATGTTATTTTACAAATGTTCAGACACAGCTTGCATTTTGCCTCGATAAATTATATGTTCGTGCTATAACAATTAACCTTTCACTAAGTTAAGAAAAACGAACCTCATTAAAACGTGTTTGATGCTCATATATACAATCAGTCGGTCTTAAAATCTAGTTTGACACTTTAACGACGATGTACTTTTGCTGCATGGTTTCAAGTGTCTTGTATAATAAATTGTTGTTGCAAATCCACGTGTTAACATACTACACGAGTTTGATTTGTGATCGATGACTTCAAGGATAAGGGCATGCACAGATAAAGCAATGAATCACAATTCCAAGCCAACTGACGACCCTTACAGAACAGCATGTCGCGTAACGATCATATGGTGTTATTAACACTTATGATGCTAGTACTAAATCAATTGTACCAGGTCGCCTTGACTTAAAAAGTCTGGTAGTTATTCCCATACAATGCACCGAGTCTCCTTATTATAAACGCTTTGTCAAATATGATCCGATTAAATTTCCGAGAATAAGTCTGATTTGTTGATTTTATTGTCTGTTAACATCCGCATGAAGCTGATTTGTATAATGATACAGGACTAGCTCAATTTTAATTTCCTGTGTTAATATCACTGCCAATCAACAGAGACATTGGCTAAGATACTTAATACCAGGAAGATTAACATAAATGTGTGGATCGGAGAGGAAAATAAATAAAAAAAACATAATGCTAGGGTTTGCTGATTAAAAAAGCATTGTTCGTACTTATTGGCACAGGATGTTATAATATTAACAAGATTATCATTGCGGACAAACACACTCTTGGCAGTATATCTGCACTGAATGACAAATGTAAATGAGGAAAGCTATGAATATTTCATCTATTTCTGAGAACATGGTCATTATACTCAAAAAGGCATTTTATTTAATGGCGTGCTAGATATACTTAACTTTGACAGTCAAAATGTATGTGAGGAATCGGGGTAATTATAACATACCTCTTATTCCTCATGAATGTATACTACTTTAGGTGAAACCTGGTTCTGTATGGAGAGAAAACGAATCCCTTTTTGCTACCAGTAGCATCCATAAGGAACAAACTTACTATCTACTGCACCAAAATGACTATGGAAAAAACAGGCGTCGTGAAGTTACACATTTCACTCGCCATTATGTTCGAAAGTCAAGTTTAAAATAATTGATAAAATTAGCATTTAATTATTTGTACTAGAACATAGCAAAAGTGTAAATTACTTGAAAGTGGCATGTAAAACGAGTATTGTTAATCGTAATTTCTGTTGCCTATGGTTTAATAGACACGTGGTTGTATTTTCTTGTTTGTTTTTGGCGTAATCATCCTAATCTGTGCAATTTATGTTTTCGGTGAATGGAATAAAAATGGGATCTGATGCTGAGATAAATACTATTGGCTATAACCAAAGCAACAACGAGCACCATGCAACACACGTAACAAGTCGAAACAAATAAAAAAAAACGAAAAAGTGAAAACAGCTTTAACAATTAAAACCAAACCTTTGACGGCCTAATCATGTAATATTATAATAATAAATACATCCCAAATATATGTGAGGAAACTGGTAGTAAAAGAATATTTTACACAAGTCTGTTAATTTAATTAGGTGAAACAAGGTTCGGTAGGGAGAGAAAACACAACTTATTTTGCATTCATCGGAAAATTATGGGCCAAAATGACTACGATAATACTTCGAACCAAAATCTAGACGGCATAACAAATACATACTCGGTGTGTAAATTGCAGTAATACATAAATATTGTTTTACACCCTGTGTTATAATCAATCTTAAATCATCTATATTTACGTAATACACAATTAAAACAATCACTTAGAGTCTATTTACAGAAATGTTTACCGTGTAAGAAAACGCAATACGTGTTGTACACACATTTAACTTTGGATTGGGCTTACACAGCTACGTCATTTGAATAGTAACTCATGCTAGCTGCCAATTTCATATTTTGGTTATATCGTAATTTGCATTGATTTTTACGTTATTTAAAGTCTCAAATTTAAATTTGGAAATTTTGTTTTGATGCACAACATATTAGGTTTTTAAAAGGCGTTTGTCCGTGTACTCGAAATAGTTTGTCAGACGAAGAAGCCAACATCATTTTAGAAGTTCACTTATATAAACCCTAAATTCAACAGTCAATAACAAAATAATGTAAATTGGAGCTTACAATTCAACATATATTTTAATACTTGTCGGTCTGATCGAGCATATATATATATATATATATATATATATATATAATACTATTTATAATAGTATAAAACTTTAGATCAATCAAACACCTCTAAAGTCATTTAAACGTTAATACTAGTTGATCGGTCATAATAATCTTATACATGTATATCAATTTTCTACACCATACAAGTCACGATATTTTTCTAATTGTCCTTAACAAATACTTCCCATGTCGTCAATGAAGAATTTGTCCAATGAAATGTTTTATATGTCCCTACTTCAGTAGAGCATGGCCAATAAAACAAGCATACAAGATAACGTGTATTTATATATAATTTCACTTTATAAATACCTTCCGTATTTTATGGTCATACCCGTTTATTTAAGATTAGTTTTATTACAATGGCAATGGTAAATATTTATGTCTATTTTTAGAATTGTTGCCAGTCATATATTAAACTATTTCTACAAAACTTTTTATTGTCGAATGTGAAGTTTAAATAAAAACAATTGGTGTATATGTACGTGCATATGGTGGGTGTTTGGTGTTGTTCTGAGTTGACTGATCTGTTGATTGGATTTAAACACAAATAATGTTAGAAATATTTATGGTTAGTATGTCTTCACTTAATTCAAATTGAAACTTAAATACATGCAATGAGGTGTGGTCATCATGTCAACTCCCATTTATGATAGGCACCATTCTGTACTTTTGTCAAATTCCATAGCAGACTTTAATTTGTTAAATTCGTATTCGAAAAGTTGTGTAATTAATTCCAGATTTCTAAAATCTGAACCAATGATCCCTAAAACGCTTGCACTTGCACGTATAAGTAAGACCTCATTTTGAGAGTATACTTTCAGATCACTTCTGCCAAAATACAAAAGGTTCGTTGACATTTCTCCTCGTTAACACAGCAGTAAGTCTGTAGCAAAATGTACAAAACAGTAGAATCGATCATGTAAAGCAAAATCCCCTCTAAAAGTCAACGTAAATGCTAATTTACTAAGAACAAAGCCGCAAATAACAAATAATGCCGATGCGGCTTTAAGCAATAAGTCACTCACTTTACAGAACGCATGTCTTTACATTTCAAAGATACGCATGTGAGCTTGATAAATTCACTGAGATTAAACATTTTAAAAATCCTTCAAAACATTTTTTCTAATTTCATAAACGGAAACAAGCTTAATAAAAACTATTTCCTCATTTCAAAATAAAATGAGAATTCTAAAATATTTACGAGCCATTCAATCCGTACAAAAGATAGGAGTTAAGTGTCTGTTTCCTATACAAGATTTTGAATTATTTGCTGTTGGATTTGGAAAATTGTTAGTTGTATGCATTAGTGTGCAAACATTTATTAGCCCTTTAATAGCCGTTAGACAGCCTAATAGAAATATTTCACTTATCTTAGATGGAATGCTAAAATTGTAAGGTCGTATATCCAGTAGGAAAATCCGTAATACATTGCACCATACAGACCATGTTATCTTTACCTAGTATAGTGATACAGATGTTTGTCCTGCTCGGAAACGTGACGGAAGTAAATACCAGATAGGGTTTTGACCATCCCTTATTACACCTTATGTTTGGACATTCATTGATAATAACAGTAAATATTTTAGTGCTTTTGTACTTAAAATTGACCTAAAACAAATATAATTTAGGAAGTATATATCACTTCATGCCCATTGTGTGCCCAAACAAAGGTTCTTATTTATAATTTTGTTTGTATAAAAATGCCTTTGATTAGATCAAAATGGAGAGTTACATTACATTAATACTTTCACGAACAATTTATTTTAATCAGGATCCGACGTCAACATTTGCCCAAAGACATAATTTCGAAATTGATATTTTGCTGACAAATCAGATCAACTACAGTCATAAATATATACATGTATCATCAAAAACATACATACTAATCTATATAACATAAAAAAGTTTTTCAATAAAAACAATCGTGGAGAAAAAATCGGACTGTACATTCTAGCCAAGCATAGAATAACCCACCATAGCACACATGTCAGGAAAAGATTTGCACGCAAATACATGCAACTATAACTATTCATGACGTTGTTAGTTATAAAAGTGCACATTAAATTGGTTAAAAACCAAATAGATATAATGGCGTCTCGATATAAGTAAAATACTATTGACTGGGACGTTTAACACCAATACTCGATCAACTCGACTCCTAAAAACCAAATCGGATTTATTTGTCTCTTTCGATTTTATCCGTAATTTTTCTTTGTAACGCTGTTCAAAGAATATCAAGATAGCAAACTTGATATTCAATTCTGTCTTCTCAACCATAAAATATATATGCTTAATATATAAACAAAGGAAAACAGAAAAAGCATAAGGTTTAAAATATCCCATTCTTTCCATTGTTTATGTTTTTTCTGGTTAAACAGTTTCCAAGAAAGCGGGAAAGCAAACGGTTTTTACTAACTCTGAATAATTGTAAAGCTAAGTCTAGCTTTAAGCAGTTACTCTTACAAGCAATATTGAAAGCAGCATTAGTTAAGAGGCGGTTTAAACATACCAATCACAGTTTGTTTGTTTGCTCTTTCAGTATTTTATTCATGTTTTTGTCTCATGTGACCGGAGGAGCAAACGACTTATTATTCAGTTTTATGAATGAATGTAAGATTTACTCGAACATATAAGGTTTGTATTCTTAACTTCAATATAAAAACTACAAAGCAGAAAAGAGCAATTCTATATACTTAATTGTGATGTGATTTAACATCTGACATTAACTGTGCCCTAAATCAATATTACGTAGCTGATCAATTGTATCATGAAACAGTCAAAGTAACAAAAGTGAAAACACACGTAATTAATAAGTCATAAATTGTTATTTGTTGTTTTGATATTGGAAATTATATTTGAACAAACAACATTTTACTTGTTTTGATGTAGAAGCAACATATTAAAGATGTTGAGTAAAATCTGTAGAATTTATATATTATGATCAACGTGTGACGTCAACAGGTGCCCGAAGCGAAAGCAATGAAATCCATTAGTTTATTTATCAACATTAAATTCTTATCTGATTGTTTTGATCATGGTCAGAAAAACAAAATGCAAATACTAACCTATTAAGTATTTGGACAAAGAATACAAAAAGATACATAACTAAGTCAGTTAAAAAAAATAAATAAATAAAAAATAAAAACAACATAATTGAGTTGATAAAGGTTAGAAACACCAACTCATTCTAGATATTATCTTTTGATTACGAAAATGGTACTGATATGTATGCTGACTGTTATACTAAAGTATATGCCCTTCTGCAAACACTCGGGGTTACAATTTGGTTCAACAGAAATTAATACAATGAGTAATTTCCAGGAGGAGAAACTCTTTATACCATGGGCATCATCATCAGAGAACTCGGTCTAAATAAAACAATCGGACATGTCTCACATCAGTTAAAATGAACAGGATTTTGTAAATAATTTGTTTTGCACTCTTTAATGGTATCATATAAGAGTCATGACTTAAAGGGGTGATGGGTGTTAATATCAATATGCAACAAGGACAATCAATATTTGATAGCTGCAGACATGTTATGCAATTACCGGTATAAAAAGCTTTAAAAAAAAGAAAAGAAAAAAAAAAAAAAAAAAAAAAAGAAAAGAAAAAAAAGCTTGGCATGACTGACAATAAGCTTGTAAATCCCCAACAGATTTTCCAAACTGTCAAAAACAATGGTTTCAAATCTGGTTGAGCTGTCTGATTGGCTTTTTTAAAAACTTGACCTACAAGAATCAATATATCAAAATCTCAATTGTACATATAACAATAAACCTACATGGCTGTTCTATATTAACTAGATATTAGAAATGTATTTGATTGTATGGTAAAAGGGTCTTTAAGTTTTTTTTTCATCTATTGCCATTGTGTATTTAACAATGTGAAATATGTAGCTTGCTAAACTGATGGTATTTACCCTTGCAGAGCACCCGGTCTCACTTCCCTGGTGGAACTTAATTTGCCAGTTTTCAAAGTTTCTACTTTGGTCTGGGATTGTGATTTGGATATGGATTGGTAATTTGTTTTTAGATCATTATAAACCATTCAGCAATAATGTTTGAAGGACCAGAACCACAACAAGATAGCATTATTGCGGTGAAAATATCCTTGACTGACAAATAAAACACTTGCTCTGGTTATAAATAACCTTATCTTTAATGACATTTCTCTCTCGATATCAATGTGCCAGTATATCCACTTTATGATTAAAGCTTAATATTTAATTAAATTACATCGGAGAAAAATAAATCAATAATCCTTTTTTAATCAGTCACGTCTAGATATTAAGAACCAGCTTCAACTTCACTACATTCTTCTGATATTGTCGCTAGGTGTGAGTGTTACACACATCGTACTGGTTGTATTTAATTGAAAACGTGATAAACCGTGTACTGCAGTAGCGGGTATTTTAGGTCACCAGGACGAAGGACAATTTGAGCTTATGGCATGGCACAGTATGTGTCGATATCTCCGTGTGTGCGTCTGTAACTCATATTTTTATTTCCTCTTCTGAATCTAATAGACAATACTGACCAAACTTCACGGCAATTGTTTTTGGACAAGCGGTTTCAAGTTTGTATTTTTGATTGCCATAGCAAGTAGGCCACAATGACCTATATGTGTAAAAACTAAACATAATTCTTCTTTGGAAACGGAACGTTATGGACAAACATTGATTTAATTTTCAGCTTCTTAAGGTTATAGTATAAAGCTTGTAAAGCTTTTAATCAAACTCATTACATTTAGCAGCTATGTCCTGTAAAATAATAATATTAGAGTGACAGGGTTTCCACTTTGATTCGGTGATTTTTGAGACATTGGGGTCAAAGGTCATATCCTTAGTAATGAAGTAAATTGTAAAACGTCCTCGGCATCCATACATGTTTTGATTCGCTAATATTATAACTAATATTTCATGCCAATAAAGAATAAGTTAAAAACGTATGCCCTTGGCAACTGTGTAAATTATATTGGTGTCGTTAGAGTTGCAAATGTGTAAAGTAAAATGTTCTATATTACTTCATTAAATGTTGGTGCAATTCGTATTTGCACTTGCTAATGATGTGGATTCAATATTTACAATAGTAAGCATTAAAGTTTCAGCTAAGAATTTTCAAAAGGTGAATCATTTTTGTATCGCAAAATACTGGTTTTCGTTTCTAATTCACTGGTTTTACTACTGAATGGAACCGCATCATTTTCCCCTTAAGAGCATTTCGCCCCTCCTTCTTTGACATCATTCACTTCACTTCAGAGCATTAAGCTATTCCCATCACAAACAATAATCCAATATTTTATATTTATCAGGAAAGCATGTTGAAGTAATCATTATATGCCAGGTGAGCATTATGGCCCATTGGTTTTTTGGTTACAAACATCGTATAGTGTGCTGCTATACGTGGTTGTTAGCATTAAGGTCCATCGGCCCCTTGCTAAAATATACCGTGTAGTGTTTAGTTATACGTCGTCGTTACGCACGTCTTACATAGTGCGTCGTTATAGATGCGATTGTTGCAGACAGCATACAGTGTGTAGTTAGGTGTGGTTGTTACATATGTCGTGTATTTATTCGCTCTATGGCGTAAATTCAATAACCAATTACATAATGTACATGTACTTCAATAGGATAGTACTAAATTACAATATTGTCTCGTTGCTATATTACAATACAGAACACTGAACAGATAACTAGAACGTTCCATTTCGTAACTACAACAATGACATTAGCTAATTAATCAAAATCTGTTTCTATTTTTCAATACAGGATATATTTAAAAACTGAAATCAATTAATATGTCCTATACATCCTCAAAATTACGGTTAATGAAATGAGTCTAAAACCCCCTTTATTAATATGACTATTAAATATGTGCAGCATACTTCTTTCGTAGAAAATATCAATATTAAAAGCCATCATTCTTGATCTACGTGCTCTTCATGTAATTGACACCTTTTGTTGACGTCATCAATTCTCCTAGAACACTTGAAAAGAGATTGCAAATCAAAATTGCATCCAATAAAGCTCCTTGATTGTTACGTTTCAGCATTATTCTTTTGAAATATCATTCTCAGATAGTGTAAAAAAGGCTTGTCAATGTAAGACTCTTTATTAAGATGTATTCTTGAAACATTTTTTGTGTCGAAAAGAGGTTAATGATTGTGGTATAATTAAAACATTATTATTAAACTGGTGATTACTGATCTGATATTAATGACCTTGACCTTGTCTCAAAAAAAAAAAAAAAAAAAACGTGTACATCGTACAACTGTTATAATTATTATTTTTTATACACAATTCGATGTATAACAAAATTGTCCATTTGCTAAACAGTATCTCAGAAATTGAAACATGTGGATATATTAATTAGGTCGCATCAGATTTGTTGGGATTTATCGACTCGAGTTCTCACACAAATTGTAATGAAGATTTTTATTTTACAGTAACTTTAATGGAAAAATATTTGAACAGAATCGTTTTGTATTTACTGTTAGTCGAAAGGAAACCTGTTCTAGGTAAAGTTGTTCATTTCACAGCAAAATGGTGTAATGAAGCTACGTGCAAGAACAAACAAACGCGAGTAATTAAATCTTCCTGGAATAGCTACGATAGTTTTAGAACGACAATAACCTTATCTCAACAGTTCAAGGCTTAATTAAATATCATTAGTTGTTAACAAATTGCTAGACTTGTGAAAGTAATTACTAGTTGAAGGCTCTGTGTACTGTTGACAAAAGTACAGTTACTGTGTAATACAGCTCTGTAATTTGTACTTGACAATATATAAAGCAACCAATAGATCGCCATAATTACAACAACGTTTTAACCAGAAACGTGTACGACATGTAACATTTTTAGAATTTTAGCATCAATGACACTGACAGAACAATATATTTTGCCGCTAGAAAAGTGCAAAAGGAAAAATTGACATTTACATCTGAATTAAAACTTACTTTGCAATAATAATAAGAGCAACGGTACCTTACAATGACCAGAGAAAAAAGTGATGACAACCAGGAAAACCAAAAACAAATCAGGTTCTTGAAAAATAGTACATCCAGAAACAACCTGAACATATTATATATTTGACAATAGCAAGGGCGCCAATCAAAGGAAACGAAGCATACAAAATAAGAAACATCGCATAAAATGGTTGTAGTAAGTGATGGTGGTGTTTAAGATTATACAGAATTGCCATAACAACTGTTTCCCTAGACCGTCATGCCGGGAGTAATAGTTTTGTGTATGTCAACACTGATACCAAGGAACAAAATATTCAACCTTTTAAATATTTGTTTCACTGTCAATTCCTACTTTGGGAGATTTTTATACTGCTAAAAATAATTTTCTATTCCCACATTAACATGTATTTCAGAACTCAAGTATAGTTTGCGCATGAAGCAGTTTGGTAAGACCAGAAGAAACTGTTTAAGCACCTTATTAAAACTTGCATATAAGTTATAATTCCTTAAGTTTTGTACTCCAAAACCGCGATCGTAGAAAAATACTGATGCGGAATCAAATTTTAAAGTTTAGGTTTGTATTAGCTGTCACAGACACACGTTTTAATGGGATATTTACTTCCGTGTTGTGTGACATCTATCACATCAATTATTGTTAATTTCAAATGGTATGTGAAACGATCATCTAACAATTTGTATCTTATAAAATAAAAAATGTATATCAGTAAAACACCTATTTTAACAGATTCATTTTCAACTCCATTTTAGCTAAAATAAAAAGTATTTAATACATTAAACATACTTGCATGTAAAACAAAGAAAAAAGCTAGCAAATCGCCGTATGGATTCAATTGCAAAATTAATATGCTGGCAGTTTTAAACTAGTGCACCTTCATGAACAACCCTTTCCTTCAAAGATCGACATACATTTAAAACTGATGACGGGGGTTGAATTTGAGATACATGTCCTTTATACAAGCGTAAATATTTCAACATGCTCTAAGCATTTTATTCTGACTGTTGCCATTAGCTTGAAAATTGCATTTTTTTTTTTCATGTCCAATTTAAAACTAACGAGAATACGTCAAACTATCATGCTTTGTCGCTATAAAGTGTTTAAACATTAATTTGGCTTTATAATTCTGTTTTTTGCTTTTTTTCTATTTTTTAAACAAAAATAAAAATAATTAATAGAAATTAATAGGTTCTTTCATTATTTTAATTATTACCCTTTTTGTTGTTAATAATATCAATTTGCACATGTGATAATGGCTACAAAACCTTAAAACGAGTCTTTGCTTTCGTGTTTGGAATAGCTTGCATGTCAGAAAACGTAAATTATTCTGCCGATTTATCAGCCATGATTAATTCTAAAAAACATGACAACAACTTAATTTTGAATGCCGCGCATATGACATCTTATCAGATGCATATTAGTACATGTTAGTTTGTCCTTGAGTTGTCGTGACACAAGACATGCGTTTTGTTGATGCCAAGCAATATGATAGATATAAGATATCTTGAATACATAACGGATCTAACTTTTGAAATCGATATTGCCTATTAGAGATCGTACATTGTTAAAATTTATCAGAATCACTCGTTAATAAATTACTTTTAAAGACAAGCAATTACATTACACTGTTACTCATTACTACGATATAGACCATTCAATCAAGCTTTTACCGAGAAATCTTCCATTCATTGACCGATATTGTTCTATGGAATTTTTTTCCCTTTCTACAATTGTGTTTTCGCAAAAATTATGACCCAATTCTTTTTTTTTGTTCGACATCGAATACCGGGCAATTTTTTAGTCATTTCTACTGTTTTATGACCGAGTAAAGAATATGATGGTAAGTTCTACAATGGTGATGAAAAAGACGATCCCGCATAAAACCCGCAAACTGACCAAATTACTTAAAACTATTTTTTATGCAGAATTGACTTTTTTATGTGGAAAAGTTATTGAGGAAATCAAGTGCATTGAATTCAAACCTAAGCGTTACAAGGCATTGTGTTCCGTAAACCAGTCTTTCCAAAAAATTTCGATAACGTTATTCTGTAAAATGATTAATTTTCCTGGTGTCCAATTTTCGTGGCTCTTACTTCCTGGGATGTTAGATTTGTGGTTTGTGGTTTGGGTTTAAATCAAATGTGTAATATACTAGTATATGATTTCGATGACATGTGCATTTGTGGGACAAAGCATCGATGAAAGCAATAAAAACTATAATAATAATAATAATAATATTTCATTTGTTCTACATTGTAATAGATTATTGCTTATTTCTGTATATAAAGAAAAGTGTGTAATTTTAAGAGGTTGGCAAAGCGTATATGTCCGTGTATCTGTTTGTCTTGTTTTTCTCGGTATGTGATAGAAAATTCTAGTTTTTGGCTCACCTGGCGAAGCCATGTGAGCTTATGGCATGATAAAGCGTCCGTCAGTCCGTCAGTCCGTCCGTCCTTAAACTTTAATCTTCTCCTCTGAAACTACTGGGCCAATTTAAACCAAATTTGGTGTGGAACGTCCTTGGGTGGTAATGAGTAAAAATTGTGTTCGGTGTTGCCGCCCCTTATCCAAGATGGCTGCTGTTACTATAAATAGCAAAAACACATAATTTGTTGTTTGAGATTTATTTGTGGGCCGATTTAGTTCAAATTTGAAATATAGAAAGTAGATGTTTGGCCATTTAACATATAACACGGGTTTTTCCGTAAAAATTCTCGTTGCTACGATATTAGCGGAATATGCAAATTAGGTGTATTTTTAGCATGATTCTTTGAAAATCTTCTTCTCTGAAACTGCTGGGCCAATTTGAATCAAATTTGTTGTGGAAGGTCCTTGGGTTGTAATGAGTAAAAATTGTGTTCGGTGTTGCCGCCCTTATCCAAGATGGCTGCTGTTACTATAAATAGCAAAAACACATAATTTGTTGTTTGAGATTTATTTGTGGGCCGATTTAGTTCAAATTTGCAATATAGAAAGTAGATGTTTTGGCCATTTAACATATAAAACGGGTTTTTCCGTAAAAATTCTCGTTGCTACGATATTAGCGGAATATTCAAATTAGGTGTATTTTTAGCATGATTCTTTGAATGGTAATGAGTAAAAGTTTTGTTCGGTTTAGCCGCCTCTTATCCAAGATGGCTGTTGTTACTATAAATAGCAAAAACACATAATTTGTTGTTTCAGATTTATTTGTGGGCTGATTTTGTTCAAAATTGAAATATAGAAAGTAGATGTTTGGCCATTTAACATATAAAACGGGTTTTTCCGTAAAAATTGTCGTTGCTACGATATTAGCAGAATATGCAAATTAGGTGTATTTTCAGCATGATTCTTTGAAAATCTTCTTCTGCTGGGCCAATTTGAACCAAATTTCTTGTTCTTGTCCTTGGGTGGTAATGAGTAAAATTTTGTTCGGTTTAGCCGCCCCATATCCAAGATGGCTGCTGTTACTATAAATAGCAAAAACACATAATTTGTTGTTTCAGATTTATTTGTTGGCCGATTTCGTTCAAATTTGAAATATAGAAAGTAGATTTCTGGCCATTTAACATATAAAATGGGTTTTTCCATAAAAATTTTCGTTGCTACGATATTAGCAGAATATGCAAATTAGGTGTATTTTTAGCATGATTCTTTGAAAATCTTCTTCTCTGAAACTGCTTGGCCAATTTGAACCAAATTTGTTGTGGAAGGTCCTTGGGTGGTAATGAGTAAAAATTTGTTCGGTTTTGTTGCCCCATATCCAAGATGGCTGCTGTTACTATAAATAGCAAAAACACATAATTTGTTGTTTGAGATTTATTTGTTAGCCGATTTCGTTCAAATTTGAAATATAGAAAGTAGATGTCTGGCCATTTAACATATAAAACGGGTTTTTCCGCAAATTTTTTCGTTGCTACGATATCAGCGGAATATGCAAATTAGGTGTATTTTTTAGCATGATTCTTTGAAAATCTTCTCCTCTGAAACTGCTGGGCCAATTTCAACCAAATTTTATGTGGAATGTCCTTGAGTGGTAAGGAGTAAAATTTTTGTTTGGTGTTGCCGTTCCATTTCCAAGATGATTGCCATTACTATAAATAGCCAAAGCGCATAATATTCCATTTCAGATTTATTTTATTTTATTGACTGATTTCGTTCAAATTTGAAACATAGAAAGTAAAAGTTTGGTCATCAACTAGGTTTATGGTTTAAATGAGATGGTATGTTTTCAGCTCACCCGGCCAAAGGCCAACTGAGGTTGTTGTGTTGCGGTGTGTTTCTTCGTGCCTCTGTAAACATTACTTAAATGACTTCTCTGAAATCAGTAAGTCAATTTCAACTATCACAGAAGTCCAATAGATCCAGATGAGCGTTACAGGCCCTTTTGGGCCTCTTGTTTTACAATGCACCGCTGATGTGACCTAATATACGTAAACGTCTATAATATTAATTAACTGTACATTCCAAGTCAAAATTTACACATTCTTTGTTAAGTACTGCATGCGTATGTCAGAAACTGTGAAAAATATGTTTACAAGTTTTCCAAATACCCGCTAGATATGTTACAACAATTCGCTATTGTAATAATAACATATTACTCAGACATTTGTTTAGGACCATGACATATACATACATATATCTTTAAAAGAAATAAAGTTTTCAAATTGGTATAAGATTAACTACAAAATATGATGTGGAAAAGGGAAAATATAAACCCTTTAATGTTAATTTATTTTCTACAAGAATCCTAATTTCAGTGACATTTTTCGTTATTTGATGTATTTTTCATAGCATTTACTCATTTTTTTTATCACCACTACCGTCATATCAGCAGCAGCAGCAGAATCTAGTGTATATTCATATACATTAAAATTATAATAGCACTCCGATATTAAGTTATTTTGTTAAGTACAAGTCCATCGATCGTATTAAATTCCATATTTGGGTAATTCGGGAATACGGAAATATTTATATAAATATGCCAGGTTTCTTTTTCCCGGTGTATTGGGCGTTTCTATTTGTGAAATATTGTTTTCAGATCATTAAAATCATCAAAGTTTATTGTGTTTATTTAGTAAACGGAAACAATGTCCGTTCGTTTTAGTAGAAAGGATGAGAGACAGAGAGAGATCGTGTGTCGTTGATAATGATTTCTAACAATGGCTTATAACAATACATTGCACACTGTAAGCACATGTGATTTTGAAAGTGATTCGCAGTGTGTGTGTATATCGACATGCGTTATCAATACATTAACAGATAATTCTCAGCACATTGTACAACATCATCTAGGAAGGATGATATAGATAACAACCGTATTCTCTCTCTCTCTCTCTCTCTCAGGCCTCCTCTGCTGCTCAGTGGTTAGGCGTCCATCTCCGATTCTCGAGAGCGGAGATCATGGGTTCGAACCCCGGCCATGTCATACCATGCGTCACCTGGCACTCAGGTGGGGATGGGAGGGTATGCTTTGTCTGTGGTATACTGTCTCGGTGAGCCATCACCCTAAAGTGACCTTGAGTGGCGCTAGTACAGGACAGACCACACAGCACATTCGCACATCTAACTCATACATTACAACAAACTCTCCCTCGTTTTTTAATGTTGTTGTGTGTTGTGCCTATGGGCAGTAAAACGTGTTATAGAAACCACCTCTATATAAAGGCGACATATGTTTAAAACTCACTTTCCTTATATTTCAACATAAAAGTACCTCTATATAACGACCAGAGGTCTAAACTGTTAATATCTCTGGATGGTCTTTATATACAAGTTTATGGGTATTTCTAGACAAAAAACTTATCACCTTATTTTTCTTGATTTTTTTTTCAAAATATGATATAAATAAACAAATGATATGAAGTTACAAAAATTAAATTAAATTAAATTAAATTAAATTAATTAAATTAAATTAAATTAAATTAAATTACAGAAATAAAAATAAATAAACATACATGCGTAGAAGAAATAGTTACACATTTTTAATTGTAACATTCAATTATTAATTATCCATAACAATTGAAACCTCCGATATATGGACAGAGTGTACGTGTATAAACAATATCATAAGATTTATCACATTCCACATTTTGACTTTCAAATTGAAGTCCCGCCCTGAGCAATTTTTAAAAATCCGCTTGTCGTAATGATTACAATTAAATATTTTAAAAATAAAAATTTGACTCATATCCGTAAACCTCAACTATTTACAACACATGCGAGTATAAAGTTTAAATCGATGATTACGAGGAAAAGCTATCGTCGTCTGCTCAAGTGTGTACTGCTCGCTGATTGGTCAATGATTGCTTGAGTAGCTGCCAGGAATAGGTTTATTATAAATACCCTGTGATGAGTGGGAATACCTCAGATTTACACAAAACGTATAACGTACAACTACAGTGTTACATTAGAAGAAATTTTCACTAAACATGATTATGGATAAAAAGTGTGTACAGTGCACATTAGTCGGGGATGGCATGGTTGGAAAAACATGTCTGGCACAATCATTTATAGGAGAACTAGCAGATTCTGAAGAAGACTATGTAGCCACTGTGTTTGAAAATTATGCTGGTAAGTTTAATTATTTAATTAAACATCTCTCTCTCTCTCTCTCTCTCTCTCTCTCTCTCTCTCTCTCTCTCAATGTGCATTCGCATGTGTATTTCAGTCTAAGGGTGGAAGAAACAGAAAAAGGCATGTGGGAAATACTCACATTTGTATCCTCAACTGAAATGTTAATTTCAATTGAAAAGACCTAAAATGACGGAATCAAATCATTTAAACATTTCATTCAAAAATTCTACATGGAATTCAATAGTCGGGGTATAAATGGAAGTTTGACGGGCATGAGTTTGATATTTTCTGTTTTAAATGTTTACACTGTAAAATACATTCATTAATAAAAAAATCTATTTCTCTATTACAGGTAATGTCGCAGTTGCAGGAGAAAAGTATACCATCAGCATCTTTGATTCAGCTGGCCAGGTAAGCATCAACCCATATATATTCAAATGAAATTTTGACATGTATTTTGCAATAGCCGCTATTGAAGTAAAAAAGCGTGTTGCAGCAAAAGGATTAAGACCCGCCAGAACCAGGAACACGCAACAAATAAGAAAAAACGAATAAAGTTTTTATATCATTATTAACATAATGTAATAAATAATATAGAAAAAGTAAATTTTTGTTAAAAACAACAACAAATTGTTATATGAGTTTATTAATGAGAAGTAAATCATGTGGTTATAACCTCGGCCTTATGACATGTACATATCAATCACATGTCGTAAAACCAGATAACACCCTGATCATATGAATACATTACATATCTATATTTAAATTCTCTACATTTTATGTTATCAGGTTATCTCTATCTACCCGCACCCGTCTTAATTTTTAGAAATTTAAACGGAACTAAAGATTCAGGGTATTCCCCGTTTAGATTTCCCTACTTGACATATTTTACATGTGATAATTTAACTCCTTTAATTCATTAATGCACAATAATCGCATTTTATTGCCAATAAAATCTCAGTGTTGTATTAAAAAATTTTGAATTTTCTGAACGAAATATTCAAAACTTTAAATATTATTTTAGTTTTAATGTTTATAAAAATTGCTGACAAAAGTAAACGGTAATGGCACAATAGCTTTTTCAAAAATGTTATGATATATATTTTTTTCAATTATTTATTTATTGTCTGTTTGTACATGTTTTTTAATATTCCTCTTCTTTTCTCTCTTTACAGCATGATTACGCCAGTTTAAGAGCTTTTACGTACAAGGATAGCGAAGTTTTCGTTCTCTGCTACAGTGTAATCGACAAAGAGTCATTTAACAGCATCAAGACATTTTGGGTTCCAGAACTGAAGGAATTTGTTGGTAGAAAAAGACCCATCCTGCTAGTAGCAACACAGTCAGACTCTAGATATCTACATGAGGATTGTAAAACCGTCAGTAAAAAAGAGGGAGAAGAATTGGCAAAAGACATTGGCGCGGAGGGATATTTCGAATCATCTTCGTTCACATCGGAAGGTGTCAGACCCGTTTTTGAAAAAGTAGTTCTCTCTGCTTTGAAATATCGGAAAAAGAAGTCAAAAATTTTTCAAAGAATTTTCGGGGACAGATGAACAATATGCATCAATTCTTATATGAATTAAAAATTCTCATACCCCATGAGGAATCATAATTATCTCACTCCTGGGATCAAATGGCCGAGAGAATTCTGCCGTAGGGTTTATGAAACCGTATTGGTGGAATTGTATCCTCGAGGAAATGCGCATTTCTTGATTGACAGCTCAGATTAAGATTACCGATTGTGATTGACTTATTGATTGATTACGTGATTGATTTATCGATTAGCTATCTTTGATGAAAGACATTTTTCTAGCTGTTGACAGATATAACTGTTATAACAATAACTTGGTGTAACAATATTGTGAATTATATCGGATTAGTAAAATCAACATCAGATTGACATCTTGACGTGAAATGTATGGATAATAATGATTAACGTTGTGATAACCATCAACATTCTATGTAAATTGACATGCTCACTATTAACATTGTGATTATTTCTAGCGTATAACGTGAACAATTTGTGTTTGTGATAATGTGATTTTGTGATTAAGACTATCATAACATTTCCAAAGTGCCAAAGAACGGGTGATATTTATTGTTGACGACAGGTTGCTAAGCACCCTTAAATTATTTATATATTGTTTATTTTAACATGGATATTTATTTTGTTTTACAAAGCTGCTGTGCGGCATTTTGTTGTTTAAATCTTGTAATAAATGTTTGAAAATTTAGATACGTGTACGACTTTTTCTTTATATCAAATGAGATTTTGTTTATCACTTAAGTATAATACTTGGCGCGTTATGATACGTTACTTTTGTTACGTATTATATCCACATTCTGTTATGGTACGCTCGTGTAAAATGAATGAAGAAGGTATTTTACGTCCTAGTGAAGACTTTTTCACTTAAATCGAGAGTCAGGCTGTCAGTTCTCAATTGCAGAGGAAATGAAATGCCCGGAGAAAACCACCGACTTCAGTCGGCAAGCGTACTGAAATTCTCACAACAGGGTCTACCCATATTCGAACCTGGACGACCAGAGGCTGTTAGGGAAAAAACGGGCGCTATGACAAGCCATGTGTCTGCTTGATTGTATGTAACTGAATAAGACACTAGAATGAAGCAGCTGAATAACACGTATTTTGCAATAGCCAATTGAAAAGCTTACAAAATTGAAAAAGGCAGTAGCTATACATAAAAGCATACATATCAATCGGACAATACAAACGTTGCCAATATTGAATGTATTAATGCCCAAAATGCAGTTCAAGAGCAAAGTAAAACAACTGAAAACTGAAAAACACGCGAACCTCGATACACCAGGGGTTTTATACCAGGTGCTGCTCCAGAAGGATAAGCACCTCCAGTTTAGTTACCCGTGCACACGCCATGAGTGGAACCAAATAAGTCAACGATCGAAACGTAGAACTATGTGACGTAAAATATATCCAGGGCAATTATTGATATAGACACAATATCCATCAACATTGTTGCGATGTCAGTCACAACATCAATCCCCAAACCTTCCGAGTGCCCCTACAAGCACAGGCCATATACATTCCCGGTATTCAACAATTTATTTGTAAGCAGATAGCATCGTTGTTTGCAGGAACAAGTTGGCTCACAGCGCATCAACGTAAAACTTGTTTTGATTATCTTTCAAACTTCCTGCATTTGATTTTTACATTTAAATGCTATCATGATTGTCATACACCGTTTTGTAAATGTATTTAATGACAAAATAAAAAAAAATCATGTAGATATATAACAGTTCCAATTTTTGACACTAATTAGCTACCCTTTGATAATTATTCTCTTATTACATCTGGGCAAAGGCAACAATCACGATATTAAAGCTTAATCTACGTCATTATCGCCGGGTAAACACGAGCTTACCTGAGAAGCTGAAGCTTAGTTTCCATGGCAACAATAGTAAACATCGTAAAAGCTAAGTAATAATTAAATGATACATTTAGCGAGTGATGTGTCTTATTGTCACAGCTTGACCATTTGGCTCGATTATTTTCATGCTTTTCATAGCAATTACTATCGTTTATCACATTTATGGTAACGCGATATAGAGTACATACCCGTCGGAAGTTTAACAATAAGCTAGCGAAAAGAATTCAAAGCTCGCTGCCGGGGTCGAAATATGGATAGCTAGTGACCAAAACCTGAGCCGAGAGAGAGAGATATAGCAGCTGCTGAGATAAAGGCAGCGAGGGCTGGAGGTGGACTGTAATTTGGGCACGAATTCGTTAGCTTAGTGTTAAACTTTAGGCAGTCTGTACTATAGTACACCTAGCATGTAATTTGTTAGTACATGTAGTATTAACACTTAATTAGTGACGTTTGTTCTTGGTCAGTCTGTAATTATTACATATATCATAACACCTGTCTTATTAAGCTGTACTTTTACCAGAACATTTTGAAACGAATTCTATGAAAACAAAACGATATTGCTTTATTACCTACGCCATAATTGGCAACAGTTATCGGTGATTTTTGAAATGACTGAAAATCATGAAAAACTATATTTTAACTCAGCATACACAGAAATCTAATTTTTCATTCCTAAATTTACTGACAATTCATAATTACTTTGTTGTTTTATATATTGAACTGTTAAATGTATTATATTATCTTTTAGTTTGTCACACAGACATCAGATGATATTAAGATATGGTATACAGATAAACATTTTAGCGGGCTAATCTCTAACAAATCCATTTTCTTATCAAGTTTATAAAATGGTGTTTCTATATCCATACACCAGAAAAAACATAATCATAAAATATTTTCGCAATATTCTGAGCATGATAATCTCGCACCGACCGCGTTACCAAGGCAATAAAACCACATGTTATGTTTAATCTGTTTTTCACAAAACGCAGATACAGATTCTTTCATTAAGAAAGCCTTAGTTCTAAGTGTTTGTTTACAAAGTGACGTAAATACAGAAACAGGTATGCATTGTATGTAGAGAATTTACACCAATGTATACCAAAATACTTTCACTTCATTGATTAAAACTTAACTCGTTATTTCTTTTGGCAACAAAGTAAACATTGTAAAAATATCACAGATACAATGTGTGTATTAGTGTATTGGTTTTCACTATCGTCATTAATCTGTGGTACTTCGAAAATCTATAAATCAAAAAGTTAATTTAATCTGATATCGAGAGCTTTACCTTATCAAGGTTGAGGTAAACGGCCTCAAAACTTTAGATTTGATCGGAATTACGTGCAACTTCAGCAGTTGTTGACGGCCAAAGCTGGCTGGACAATTACTATAGGTTAAAAAACTCTTTTTCATCTTTATTTTATATGAGGTAAATCGCCTAGTAGAATTGTTACGTTTTGAGGGTAATATAGTTGATATTAGGGCGGTACGTGTTTAATGAACTTGTTTTTCTTTATTTACATACTTATAACAACAGAGAGAGAGAGAGAGAGAGAGAGAGAGAGACGAGAGAGAGAGAGACGATGGGTGGGATGAACAAATCCTGCGTCTCCATATCAACGATATGTTAATTAGTTGAAATGCCCTGTAACAACTCCTAATGAAGTCCGACGCCTGATGAAATCCGGACTTCATTAGGCGTCGGACTTCATTAGGAGTTGTTACAATGCCCCATAAAGTAATTTTCAATGGAGTATGGCGATATAATATATTTGTATGGCATTGCCCAAACAAAACATTGTTCCTACATTGCAGACTACTGCTGTATATCCTATTTATTTCACATTGTCCCCACTATTTCTAATACATATCCCAAATTTTAAATTGTTAAAACAGAGAGAGAGAGAGAGAGAGAGAGAGAGAGAGAGAGAGAGAGAGGTATTACGGTGTATAATTACACCGTCTAGCCTAGCTAGCTCCTGTAGAATTAAGTTTTCTCATTGAAGAAGAAATGTCTTGTAAATCATGTGTAATCTGATTACTTTACTCGCCAGACAGTATCAGACAAATAATCAAATTATCACATCTAATACAAACTGATGACACTTACATACACTCACACTACTAATTATTATGTTGACTAGGTATTCTAGTATACGTTTTTAGTTTGCTTTTTCATAATCTGTATTCTTTATATCACTACGGTAGTTCAGTTGGTAGAGTCCGTACTAGCTTAGTATCTGGGAGGTCGTTGTTTCGAACCCTGGTCGGGGTGTGAACAAGACTTGAAAATAGGTACATGTAGTGATTGTTTTTTTCGCCAAGTACTCGGTATACGTATTTTGACATGAAAGTAACGGATCCCTCGGAAGACACCTTAAAAACCAATGCCTCGTGTCACGCCTGTCGTGACACAGACGTGACACGTTCAGGAACCCTCCCTGCACATTGTCCTGAGCGAACTGCAAAGGTAAAAGTTCCGATAGCTGAACCAGTCGGTTAGCAAAAGTTGAATTTTACATTTTAGGCAATATTTCTAAAAATTTCTGAGGTTAATGTAAAAAATTGCTATTATCAAGTAGAAGTTGTTAAAGTCAAAACTCTTTTTTATATGAATTGTTTAAATTTTAATTTAACATTCAGAAAATGGTATATGACAAAAGCATTGATTTTGATTTGCGACTGTTAAAAGCTTTTAACATACAGCCCGATGAGACGATTGTAAATTCAGTTTGGATTTAGATTCCTCTATGTGACTGTTACCTTTACAAGAAATGCTAAGGCTTGTACAAATATCAGCTTTCTACGTAAGCACATCATACAAGACTAACAGATGATAGGGAAGCAGCTATTGATTAAATTAGGATATTATCGTGAGAAAGGAAGTTGCTTAGTGATGTGATGCTGAATTACTGATGGAATTTATTGATCATCAAATACACTCCCTGAACAGATCTAATGTGTCTTCACAGATTAAAAGACAAAAGTTCTAATGAACAACAAACAATTATATGAATTTTGTCTTCATTTTATATTAAACAAATCGAAAATCGATATGACCTTGACCTTAGATCCGATTTTACCAGTGACACTGAAACCAAATTTTTATTATGTTTTGGGCGTTTATTTATGTACTCCTACGATAAACCGTTATGTATTTAAGCAATAAAAGTTTTATAAGATGTACACATTGTAGATTGTTCATTCATTGTGTCAATGTAACCAAGACTTCATCCTTAGTCCTATTGACTGCTTTAACAAACCAGTTATATAAATAGCCATTCATTGGTATTGTGTTTTATCAGTTACCGCAGTCATGGGGAATTAGATAAACGTGTATTACAGAAAATATATAATAAACGGTATTTATAAAACTCGGGTTATCTTAAATATTTTCTGCTCTGCATCAAAGCGCCTGAACATAAAACACAGCAGGTTGTCTAATTAATCTTTCTCTCCGAGCTATTTTTAGGTGTCAGGTTTTTATTTCCGGAAACTAAAACAAGATAACATATTGCATAACTATAAATATCCCAGTTTATTCTGTTTTATCTATTTAAACCTGAAGATGAAAAAAAACCTGAAGTGTCAGTAATATTTATAAATGATATTGTATTAAACTATATCTGATATTCCTGGGTTAATGCTGCTGGGTCAAGTTTGCAATGATAAGTACATTAATATAATGTGGCTGGTCCTAAATATTTTTTTTACTTATATAGAGTTGTCAGCAGCTTTATAGATAAAGTCCAATCTGCCTTGATGGCCACCTCTATATAAGGACCACCTGCTCATTCTGGCCAGAAGAGTTGTATCTCAATCGTTCTTCATTCATACTATTTGAACCTGTATATAAAGTCCGCCTGCTCATTAAGACCGCTTTTACTCGTTCCATTGGGCGGCTAGCGCTCTTATAGACAAATTCGACTGTATGACATTTTTCTAATTTCTATCAGACTTGGCCATCGTCCGATCTTAAGGAGCGAGCACTGCTAAATTAGTTAAAGAGAGAAAGAAACAGGCAATAACATTGTATTACTTACGACATTAGAGAAATGTCAAAGTGTAACCTTCTGACATTATTATAAAGCAAAAGCTTTAGCAATGTGGCTTGCCTACCTACCACGTGAGTTATATCCATATTTGTGCGGTAAGTTTTGGAAAACGTGAAACATTGACACCTGCTGTCATAACGTCAATAATGTTTACGCGAGAGCGAGAGCATCAAATGTGATCTCATATCCTATAATAGTAATAGCTCCACACAAACGTTATAGCACGTTGTACACTGGTGAGCTCTATTTTCATCTTTGAAAACAAGTTTATGTTTCATTATAGACGGTTTTATTTTACTAATAGGACAATTTATTTAAGGTATTTGGTTAATTAAATGTTGCGTATTAGTCCATTTTTCTGTTACACACTGGACGAATGTTTTACAAATAAATATAATTTTTAATTGCATAGAGTAATATAGAAAACTTGTAGCACATGCACATGCTATGTGTTGGAATTTTTGTTACGAAATGCTTAATGTTATGTAATGGGCAATTGTATGGTTTGTTGCGTAATTTTTATAACTTTAATAAATTGACAATACTAAATAATTGCATTTTCGAGTTACGTAATAGTTGAATGTTATATAATGGATAATTTTATGTTACGTAATGCACATTTTTATGTTACGTACTGTACAATTCTAATATGTAATGGTAAATAAGATTGTTACTTTCTTGCACACTAGTTTTTGCACAATTTTGTCATCTAATTATCAATAGCTCTATTGTTCATTATAGTAACCTTACAAACAAGTCCATCGACTAAAATAAATGTTTCAAATATTATAGGCTATTAGCTGAACAAAATTCCAAACATTTACATTGTAACACAAAGTGATGAAAAGTGAACGAATACAATTTGATTGCAGTAATATATGCATTGAATTCGGAAACACGGGACCATAATATTCAATTATAATACTAAATCTCTAATAAGCCCATCTTAACGAGGGAGCTAATTTTTTAAGCTTTCTATTTTTAATCATTAGTCAAGTTTACGATTTATGTCGCCGAGTCGACTCTACGTAAATGATGACCATGGCTGTCAGTATTTTCAGTTTTCCTACATCATGATAACGCATTATAAATTTAACCACAGTAATAATTAAAGGTTTTCGATAATCGTGTGTTGCTCTAAAATTATCTGTCGGGTGGGACTAGTAAATCGTGAGTGTTACAAAAATAAAATGCGACACAGATCCGATGTTAGCAACAAACGTCACTAATAATCCTTTAATATCAGTTTTGTTCTGAATTAACCCTATGTGTTTCATTAGAAATATATTATTGTAAGTCCATAAATGAGCTTCTGGTCTTATGTACAAAAATTGCTGTCGTATATATTAATTATAAGCTTTGATTGTTGCTGCAAACGCCTTTATTAAAATGATCTGTTCAAGAATGTTTGACGTGCCAAAACCACAGGTAATAATAAAATCCAAATCGGTCACCACCTCCAATCTGTGGATATGGACGTGTTTATATACTAGAACCTTGGTGTTGTCAAATCCATCTCAAATTTCATTGATTGTATGCTTACATTTAGTGAATAAAATATCATTTAAGCATTTCCAATTTTAGGTAAGAGGACCTTAATTGTGAACAGTTATAGTTTAACTTACTCAACACATTTTGACATGCAATTGTATTAAAAGTTTGATCTTGATAAGAATTATTATTGTACAGATCCAGTTGAGCCGATATGTGTCTGTTTAGTCTGCTTGTTTCATTTTTATGCTGTTTCTTGTTTGTGCAAAACATGTGTTTATTTGTTATGGACTGCTTTCCAGAGCACCCGACCTCACATGGTAGAAGTGCACGTGTTTAACAAAGTTTGCCAGCTTCAAAGTTTTTACTTTGCTTTAGGATTTTGGTTTTGACATGGATTGATATGTTTGTTTTCAATTTGCTTTAGGATTTTGGTTTGGACATGGATAGATATGTTTGTTTTTTCTTTGCTTTAGGATTATGGTTTGGACATGGATTGATATGTTTGTTTTTGGTTCCTTTAACGGAACCGTATTACGCGGGGTTACTTTGATAGAATTTTGAATTTATTACATTTGGAAATAAGTAGTAGGCAATAAGAATTACAATCGCACATCTCTGAGGAATAAAAATTACTCTTTCAATTTTGCCATTTAGATTTACATGTACTGGACAAGTTTTTATATTCAGGTACAAGCAAAGTTACAGAACATGTTTCCACATCCCCCTCAATTACTGTCTATATATTGAATATAAATATGATTCCAACTGTTTTATCAAAAACGTTAATCCATGTATCTGCCATTTTCTGATCACTTTTCATATAGAATAAAGTATTTAAAAATTAGAACGTGCCATAAAACAAAGAACTGGCACATGACAACTTGTTAGGTAAGAGCAGTAATAAATCGTGAGTTTTACAACATTGAAATACAATACTTATCCTCGATCTTGTTTCCAATTTTAGCAACAAACGTCAATGATTGTCCCAATACAGTTATAAATAACGTTTCCCTGAGAATTACATACTGGTATATTTAATTATAAACCGTACTTTCTATAAGTAACTGTGATATACAAGTCAATCTATACAAATTTAGTATTCCAAAATCAGCGGCTTTTGCTTCAATTGCTTTGGTGTAAATTTCATCCCCACAAAAATCACTGTGTCAATGAGTAAATTTGAAAACTTAAATTCACTTTCATTTTTTAATTTTTTATTTCATTTGCCATGCGAATTTTTGTAAATCGCAGAAATGCAATATTCTATTTCAAATCAATGGCTGTTAAGAATGTCATGCTTGCAACATTTTTCATTATGTCACGTGTAGTTACTACTTGAATACCGTACATTGGATATTTCCTTATGTCATGCAGTATGACATTGACCTCCAAGAAATTTGCAGCATTTCATTTGACACGTATCTTTATTATATACGATTCAACAGCGTACTTTTGGACACAATTTCCTGTTAATGTTTAATAGTGAGAAATGAAAACCTTGACATTGTTTGTTTCACTTTAAAATGCAAACGTCGCTAGCACTATTGTAATATGAAGGATAGCACAGAACACACACACACACACACACACACACACACCACACACACACACACACATGTGGAAAATAACAGTCATAATTTGATGGGGAATATAGAAACCTGTGACAATAGCCAAAACAACCCAACACAAACAAATTGAAATAATAAACAACAAAGTTACAAATCAAGTTAAGATTAAAACATATTTGTTGTTAACAATGAATGTTGTTTTTCACGAATCCCCATTGAGTTCCTGGTTCATCAATAACTACTTTTTCTTGACTAAACATATTCATCCTCATGTACATAGATTCCGTACATAGACATCCTTTAATGATATGCTACAATATTGATATCACCGATTACAAAACTCCGAACATTCGATAGACAGTGACAGGTTCCATTCCAATTCATTTGTTCAAGTTCTTTTTAAGACTACTCGCATAGACTTTGGATAATAACAACAATTGCGAGAAAGATACTAACCACAGTAACTACAGATTAACTTCAGATTTGTTACTTTTTTAATAAATTTTGATATGACACACATTCTGATGTACATTACAGTACCGGCCTGTCGAAAGTTTAACAATGCGCTAACGAAAAGGGATCAAAGTGCGACTGCCGAGTAGCCAAGATATGGATAGCTAGTAGAAGAAAAGCTACCGAGAGATAAGCAGCAGTTGTCGAAATAAACAGTTGACAAAAGACCAAGTTCAGCTGCCGAATCGGTACTAATTTGTAAGATTAGTGTTAAACTTTCTACAGGTCTGTACTGTATACACTGCTACTTGTGTAACAATTTTATCAGGGGTTTTTTCAATGATAAACCAATAGGGAAAACAGAATCAATAGCGCGGTACTGCCTACACATTCCAACAAAACTAAATATGAAATAGTAAGAAAATTCACGACCAACATAAAGAATAATTATTATTATAATATTTGTACATGTGTTTAGTCTATTTTAACAACTATGACGGATTTTAAAGTACATCCTTGTAGAAAACTACCCACATACCTACTCTATTACCTATTTACACAATAAAAAGTACAATATTTAACTTATACCCATGTGTGTAGGAGGAGTTTAAAATGCAGTAGAAAATAATTAATTACACTTTTTCATTCTCACAAAAACGTTACCATTCGTCTTATCTTTCAGAGATAAATAACATCCAATATATATATATATGTGTGTGTGTGTGTGTGTGTGTGTGTGTGTGTGTGTGTTGTGTGTGATATTTGTAAACAAGAATGCAGATTAGACCAAAAGGATAAATCATCGAGATGTGAACAAAAACAAACATCCATATCGCATGTACAAATCATAACCCTATAGCAAAGTTACAAGCTTTTAAACTGGCAAATTAGGTTAAGAACGTGAACGTCTACCAGGGAGATGAGACCGGATGCTCTGGAAGGATAAAAGCCTCCTGTTTAGCTATCTACACCCAACACGTGTGTTCTCCAAATTGGGAATGAAAGGGACATGTAACTAGAGGACGTCAAATATATCCAGGGTACTTTTGGATATACATGTAGATTGATCGAATACAAGGATACCGTTATTTGCCTCATTATTACATCACAAAGTAAGAATTATTAGTCCCTCGTTCTGCCTCGTTTCTAACCAAAGGGTGTCAAGTAATGCTGTCCCCAAATTATACATGTCTTTATGAAATCTTCAATGAGAATTTATACCCATTGCATAATCAACTATTTTTGTCAGGACGAATAAACAAATCTGTTATCAAGAAACATAAATTATGGGGTATTTTATAAAATACCAGTACTATGTTTTATATGTTAGCCAAAATGCAATAAGTTCAGAAGGCTCGATATTTGCATTCAGTCGTAGTATACAACCTACGCACATTAGTAAATGTGTCTGTATATTTAAAAGTAAGGAGAAAAAATAATGAAAATGGAGATCTAAATATAACAATTCAATCAAATACATTCATATATATTTTTCTGTGGTTAATTTATGGATATCGTCGTAGTGAACTCCTTTCATAATATACTTGGTGCACCGCGGTAAAATAAAGGTAATAAGGATAAATCAAGGTTTTACATTCAGTACAGGCCTGTCGAAAGAGTGTGACACTAAAAACAATTAATACAAATTCGGCAGCTAATCTTGGTCCCTAGTTAGCTATAGTTCGGCAGCTGCTTTCTATCGCCAGACGTTAGCAGCTTTAATTTTTGGGCAACTATATATCCATATCTCGGTCATTCCGCAGTCTAGCTTCGACTTCTATTCGTTCGCTCATGTTAAACTTTTGACAGGCCTGTGCTTTATATTTTATTATATACATAACTTAACTTATATATTTATTTATGTAAGTGGGAGGATTTTCAATGAAATGGGTAAAATACATTTTTTCTAAAAACCACTCTTGCATTTATTCTAGTTCTATAACACCTACACTAGTTATATTGATCAATAGATATAGAATTATGTTTGAAATATTTAACATAATTCATAATCAAAGATTTACTGATGGTAAAATAAATCTACATTATAACAAAAGATAAAATAAACTTGAAATCTGGATTCAACTCGACTAACCACAATTATCAAAAGTTATTACTAACGTTGTGTATTCAGGTTAATATCATTATTGTGAAAGTTTCGATAAAGTAATCAATCAAAAACATACATAACTAAATAATCCACTAATTTATATTTTTTATAGTAAAGATTGATTGATTGTTCAGATGATTAGCAGAAATGTTTACCTTTGCAGCGCTCTCAGGGCATATGAAAGGATGGTTCCTTTACGTGCCACCTCTATCCTGACACGGGGCATCGGTATTTAAGGTATCTTCCGAAAGACCCCGTGATTTCAATGTTGAAATGTCGAGTGCGTGGCGAAAAAACAATCGCTACCAATTTGACAACAGTTGGGTTTTAACCCAATACCCCCATACGAAGCCAGCACTCTACCAACTAAGCTACCGTGGAAGTAAATTAAATGACAGATGAAATATTTTAGTCTAGTGTATTAGATTGAAATTCTTGAAATATATTGGAATGTAAATGTTTAACACGGAGAGTATTAAATTGAAAGATATTTTAGTCCAATGTATTGAAATTCTTGTAATGCATGCTTTGGAATGTAAATTATGTTTAACTTATTAGTGGGTATGTTTAACTAATATCATATCCTGATTTATATATACATATGTAGTCAAGGAGTCAAAATAAATAGTGGTAGATGATAAAGCAATAAAGATCAAGGTCTCACTCTATTTACATCATATATACATATACTTATGATAATATTGGTGTGGGAGGATTTTAAAATAAAATACAAAAGTACAAGTTTTAAAATCACTCTTGCATTCAATCCAATTCACACGGTTTCATTTTTCTTGTTATATCAACCGATCATAAATATCTAAAATCTGATTTTTTTCTTTTTATGTCAAATTTATATTTGTCTCGATTCTGGAAGCGATGTCGCTGGATTGTAGTAAATCGGTTAAATGTAAATTATACGACTTATTGAAATAAGTAAGGATGTGTTTAATGACAAGGTGATAAATTATAACCCAATAATTAAGGGCGTAGTCTTTTTGATTTTACGTATGTCTGTGTGTCTGTATGTCACGGGTTTTATACGCAAATTACGGTTAATGAAATATAAATGAACTAAAGGATAAAACAATTGCATTTATATTTAACACTTAACTTATTACGGAGGGCGTAGTCTCTCTGTCTGTGTGTCTGTATGTCACGAGATTTATTGTTGGGACACAATGATTACCGGATGTATCCTAATAATGAGCTTTGTTCAAATGAGTAATAATCAGTAAAGTGTAATCTGGATGGTTTTACATATCTACAGTACAGACCTTTCGAAAGTTTAACATTATAAAAGAGTCGAAATCCTGCTGTCGAATAGTTAAGCGACTGATAGCTAGAGATCGAAAAGATGTAGAAAGATACATAGCTGCTGTCTAAAAACTATCGGAATTTAGGTAACAAGGACCGAGGTGTGCTGCCCATTCAGCACCTATACCTTGGCTTGGTATTAAACTTTCACAGACCTCTACTGCATGTACTTGTGTACCAATGTACAGTACCGGCCTGTCGAAAGAATCGAAGTGCGACTGCCGAGTAGCCAAGGTATTGATAGCTAGCATAAGAAATGCTACCGAGAGTTAAGTAGCAGTTGTCGAAAAAAACAGTTGACAAAAGACCGAGTTCAGCTGCCGATTCGGTACTAATTTGTAAGCTTGGTGTTAAACTTTCGACAGGTCAGTACTGTACCGAAGTCAGCGATGATGTTAATAAGGATTAGGTTGGTCGTTTATATTTACAATAAAGAGGATTTTCTTTTAGGTATATGGAACTAGAAGGGCAAACATTAAAAGTGTAGTCTGAATTTGACCATCTTATTGTATATTCGATTTTTATTCGAGTTTAAATACCATTCCACTTATATCAATACGCGATAAGCAACATATAAATTCGTATAAATGATGATTTATGCTATGTGCTTATGAAAAAGCGTTTAGGAGGCGTCGTTGCACGGCTAAAGTAAAGATCATCATTTGTGCCGATTGTTTAAGACGAGTACTTTCAAATACTGATACATTTGTTTCAACCATTGCGGATAGAGCTAGAACTTATAGCTGGCAATGAAAGTTAGTGTACATATTATGAGGATAGTACTAAGCCATGTGAGTTAATGTATCATGGACAGAGTTAGTCGTTATAGGTTGTTATTTCTACAAGCTTGACCAAATATATACACATGACGGATGATTGTGATGAACAAAGTGACGCATTTAATATGAAATTACATTAAGTCGGTTTTAGACTACGAACAAGGAACATTTTCGCTACATATAATCCTTCCATATTAATTATTATCCGAAACTTCGATCAAGCAGAGTATTTCTCAAAAATGGATTTCAAACGTGATCTCAGATTCTGTTTTAAAAGTCATTGTCCGGTATGCGCCTACTTAAAATTACGCCAGGACTTACAATGCTAACACTGTTTATATGCAACTGGGTTTAAAATAAGTGACATGACTAGGAATATACATAAGTACATACTCAAGCATTGTTCCTTCAAAGTTCAAAGGTTTAAAACTATTCAATTTTATCTTGTTTTGTAATTCCGATTCATTTCTTGTGTCAAGTTTTTAATAGCACTTGTTATTGTCCAATACATATGTTTGCCAACTGACATTGCTATGTTTCATCTTACACTTTGCCTTGAGAAAATATACTTTTTTTGCAAAAAAAAAAAAAAAAATTAAAAAATAAATAAAATAAATCAATAAAAAAATAAATAAGTAAAAAATACACACAAGTTAACATTGATAGGCATGGTTTCTTATTTTGCTTATTTGTTAATGAAATCAAACACAAGAAGTAGGAAACAATTAAATATTTAGTTTGTACCTGAATGTTTTGTTTATCATCGGTATATCATCATCATGGATTCCAAGAATTCCAAAAATTATCCTTTATGTAAGTTACAAGATAAACACATACATGTTTTTTGAAAACAAACATTACTAACATAACTGCAACAAATTACTATTACCAGTTCAAACGAGATAAACAAAAAACATATCGAGGTATGACCTTATATATTAAGAAAGAGGTTTCTAGATTAGCATGTCGAATATAAGATATGATAATATGTTCTCGTATGTTACAAGTATGTACGTTAATCGAGAAGATGCGTAAAACGTAAGCGATTACATTGTATTTCGTAACAGTTGGACATGTTAAACAAATGTTCATTCAAGTGTCCCTATTTTCAAGGGATGGTTAGTACTGCATATAAGCGGTGTTTAACTAAACTTTTCTTAGAGGGAATGTTCAGCAGCAGAAACGCAACACTTTAATTGCTAAATTGGTGTTCAAAACAAACAAGCGGGTTATACTGAAGAAAAGGGAGTGTACGAAAATTACAAATCACAGACAATATTAGGTAATAAAACAAACTCAGGCAGGAGTCAAACAAATCCAATTTTACAGTTGGATCGTCTTTGTGTATTTTTACATTAAATTTCTGCATTTTATATTCATTTTAGATTCATGGTTTTTTCGGGCATGGTTAAACACCAGATGTTTGTTGTTGCTATTTAAATCAATATTCAAATTGTGAATTTAAATACACGATACCGTACCCTTGCTTAGTTTTTTTTTATAATGTTTATGTTTATTGGCATATAGAGGTATATAATGATAAATTTTATAATTTTACATTACCCTTGCTTAGTTCGTATCACTAACTGATCCATGAAGACTCTAAAGTGCACATTGTTTTGTTAAAGTTTGATTTTCTAACGCTTTTGTTTTAATTTGATAAATGCTTCAAAAGTATAAAATATCCTAGTTAGTTGTTCTTTTATTGTTGCTGAGTCGGTCTATTTATTGAAAAAAAAATAGGAATCTGACACATATTTTATGTCTCTATGCCAAGGTCATACATAGCCATAGAAATATTTCCCTTAAAGCTCTCTAAATTATAGTCTCATGATCCGGCATGTTTCAGGGCCAATGTCACATATTACATTTATAGCATTTAGATTTCATACGTGAGTAATCATTAAGCTATTTTAAAGACGTGTATAGTTCATAGTATTTCTTATCTTGTTATTCTAGAAGTTAAAACAATAACTCATTTCCAGAAACCCATCATCAACTTTCAGAAATATGGGATTGTCTCGTTGGTAAACAAAAGCTTAATTAGGTACCTGGACAGTGGATTTTGTGTTCATGATCAGTAGATGCAGTGTTCTGTTGTAAATCAATTGATGTTTATTTTAACATTTACCAATGCACTTAACAACAGAACAATAAATAATAGCCAAATAAACAAATGATCATAGTCAGCACCGGAATTATTGTGTGATAATGTTAACTTTATACCGTGCTTTAATTTATTGTCTGCGATACAAATAATCAAAACAACATTTGGAAGGTTGTTTAGTGAACTTTATTCTTATTTAACGAGTGTTTTAAGTCAAAACAATACTATAACTTAATTATAAACTATATTGGTTTCCATGATAAAATAGTATCAATTTGTTGAATTGAATTATAGAGAAATGGTGATTATGGAGTATTTTCAGATATTGTTCTAGTATTGTTGTTTACAGTACTGGTAGCGAAAATTGCCATTGGCCACAAATGTTTGAGATATTTTTTCAAAATTAACTATTTTAGTGAATTTGTAATCAATAACTTTAAAAAGGAAATGGAAATAAGGGATTGTCTATTTTGTAAATACAGACAGTTATAGCTGTGTGGTTTTTAATTGAAATTTGTTTTAGTTCTTGTTTACGATGTTTTGTTTATCAGTTGATATTTTAATTTTAATTTTGTAAATACGAAATATAATCTTAAAATCTTACATTTGCCTACATTGCCTCAATTAGATTTTTCCTTACTCATGTTTTTCATATAAACAAGCTGCAACATATTGCCCCATGCCATTTTATTTAATCCGTCTTGCGACTTTGCTGGTAAAACCAAATAGAGTAACATTTTTTTTTATAAATGACTTCGTATATATTGAACGGTTTGGGTTAACACTTTGTGTTATACAAAGATTTTATTTGGATTTATTGCATTATCTACGATCATCTATAAAAATCACCTTGACTCGTTCATCCAACAATTTGCTGTCAAATGCATGGGTACTGTTTTTGGATACTAAGGGTGTTTTATTAATCAAGTGTAAATAAGCTGTAATCACTATAAATGATGCTAACTATTCGAATGTAATAAAGCGACTTAGGACCACTTTTACAGTAAAACCGAAGAGAAAGTTTAGCGAAAGTATACTCCCTATTACTTCTTCGAGAATATGATTTGAAGTAAAGGATTGGTTAATGCCATTTTTAATTTTAGACTCAAAGCCATTTGTTTGCAGCATAAAATCAAAGTATATTTGGTGAATTAAATTATTTCGTTATGTTTCAAAAAATTAATTTCTTATTTAATTCATTTCCTTTCACACAATTTTGATTTCACACTTGGCGTGTGTAGCCAGCTAAACAGGAGGTGCCTACCCTTCCGGTGCACCCGTTCTCACTTCCCTGGTGGAAGTTCGTGTGTCTGACCTAACTTGTCAGTTCCAAAGTTTTATACTTTGCTTATGGAATGCGATTCGGACATGGATAAGTATGTTTGTTTTTTTATTAATAATAAATATTAATGACCGCCGCCTATCGTAATAATGTTCAATCTGTGTAATAAAATCAAACATATATTGTACGTGTATCATCACATCTCAAGTATAAACATCAGCATACAGAAAATGGTTCTTGATTATTTTCACATGTTTGGAATCTCCATGATTTAAAAAATAAAATATACATGTGTGATATGTCAGGTTAATAACGCGTTTTACCAGTATATATTTGACGTTCCATAGTTCCATGTTCCTTTCTTTCTTAATAGAAACAAACATACCAATCCATGTCCAAATCACAATTCAAAAGCAAAACTTTAAAAGGACAACTAAGAATAAACACGTTAACTTGCACCAGGCAAATGAGACCGGATGCTCTGAAAGGGTAAGCGGCTCCGCTTTAGCTAGATTTCACACGTGGTGGATGTAGCGGTTAGCTAAACTAGGGGCATTTACCTTTCCGGAGCAATTTGCATTACCCCGGCGAAAGTTCACGCGCTTCAGTCAAATTGCCAGTTTCAAAGTTTTTACTTTGCTTTTGAATTTAGACATGTATTGATGTGTTTATTATTGTTTGTTACTTATTGTTGTCTTTTGATGTTTGTGTTATATCGTACAGTTAAAGTATTTTATGGTTTTGTCAATAAAACAATAGAAATTGCCTGACTGAATCAATATCTTAAAACATATTCTGAAAAATATAGTACAAGAAATTACCCACGTGGCGGATTTAGCTAGCTGAACAGGAGATGCTTACTATTCCGGAGCACCAGGCCTCACTTCCCTGGTGGAACTTTATGTGTTAAAACAAATTTGTCAATTTCAAAAATTTTACTTTGCTTCTAAATTTTGATTCGGACATGGATTCGAATGCTTGTTTTTTATCTAAATAATAAAACCTACATGATTGTAAATGTACACGTTTTTTAACTCTATCACAATGAAGCAGTTGGTTTTGAGTGCTACGCAACGTAGCAGCCAATTCACGGGTTGCATTCAACTCGATCATGATGTAGTAGCTAATTCACGGGTGTCACTCAACTCTACTATGATGTAGTAGCTAATTTACGGGTGCCACCCAACTCTTCCATGATGTAGCAGCTAATTCACGGGTGCCACTTAACTCTTTCATGATGTAGCAGCAAATTCACGGGTGTCACTTAACTCCACCATGATGTAGCGGCTAATTCAAGGGTTCCACTCAACTATACCTTGATATAGCAGCTACATTACGGGTGCCACTCGTCTCTACCATGATGTAGCAGTTTTTTACGTGTACCACTCACATATACCACACTGTAGCAGCTGATTTACGAGAGCCACTCACCTCTAACATAATGTAGCTGCCGATTCACAAGGGCCACTCAATACGGCCATGATGTAGCAACTGATCCACTATCGTTTAATGGAATGTAGACCAGCAGATTCTTTTATATATTTATTTGCTATTATTAATTACTCTTTGTTAGTATATAATTGTTCCTCGCTGTGTTGTTGTTTACCATTACTTCTAGAACATCTTGCTTGTAAATACAATGAAATGTTTTCGTGTTACAACGGAGTAAACACAAAACCAGATGCTTACAAAATATGCGTAGTTACAAAATATAAACATATTGTCATAGTGATGAAACACTGTTTTCTATCTGTTTACAACTGTATCAAAATTTATGTTGCACTATAGCTCTGCGAAGTTAACACAAATTCCACGTGAAGACATTGCTCATCACAATAACTGACGCTAAATCGGAGGTATTGAGGATATACAATGTTCCTGGGCTCTTTACACGGATCTTTACATCAGCTGTCATCTTTACATTAGCTGACTAATGGTTCCCCACCAGGGAGTTATATTCTGTTTCTCTATATTTCCGATTAACCTTTTATATTCGAGAAGTTTCTATGACAAAGGATTTCACCTGATTTCTGCTTGTAACTAAATGCCAAACGTTCAACTTACACGTGTACAAACTTCCCATTAAAACACGTTTATTTTTCTATTTTGATGCTTTGTGATAGAATCAAAAACAAACATACTAATCCCTTTCCGAATCACAATCCAGAAGCAAAGTAAAAACTTTGGAACTGACAAGTTAGGTTAGACACGTGAACTTCCACCAGGAAAGTGAGGCCGGGTGCTCCGGAAGGGTAAGCACCTCCTGCCCAGCCAGCTACACCCGCCACGTGTGTAATCAAAACTGCGCGAAAGGAACATGGAACTATGAGACGTCAAATATATCCAAGGCAATCCTGGAAATATGGAAAACCGTGCAGTAACCATTGTTTTTTCCTAAAACGGGGTTTTTCATGTTTATATCTGAATGATAGATGTATTATTAAAAGACATACTTTAAAAAGACTTTGAGTTTAAATGAACTGATCATAAATTTAAGTAACTTCTCATACTCATTATGAAATGGTAGCAAGTAATAAAGGTGTACCCAACGCTCCTCGAACCACATAAATACATCAAACCACCTTCTTCTTGCTCATGTAACGATTTTGTAAATAGCTTTAGAAATAAATTAGTAATTACCTACACAATAAAGATAAGATATACAGTGCAGCATAAGTAAACTACATAGTTTATTTCATGACTCCGATTTAACTATCTTCTCAGACCATTTTTGTTTAAATAAAGTTCTCATTTGTTTGTTTTACTTTTGTGCTGTTATTGGTATAATTGTTGCATTTTGAGTCCACATTTAAATATTTGCTTGTTTAATTTGTTTGGTGTAATTTAGTATTACTGTTGCATGTTGATATTGCGAGTCCAATTTAGGATATGTAACACAAAATAGTTGTCATATACAGCTCCGGAGAAAAAGTTATGTTTGCACTCAACCCTTATATGAGAAAAAGTAATGACAAAAACACCGTTATCAAACATAACTATTTATTCATTCAAACCAGTTCCATCACATATCTCACAGCCAACCAAATTATTAGGTATTACTTTGAAGTAGCTCATATCTAGCGAGACATAACTTTTGCTGAAAGCTGTAAAATAGAAGACTGATTAAATCTTACACAAGGACATAAGATAAGATAATGACATAAATAGCCAATGCTACAAAGAACATAATAAAGAGTACATAAACAGCAAAGAAGACAAGACGAGAAGAGACGGAACATATTGGAACCATTGATTTTACCTCCTGATAAAGGAAGCTGGACACTGAAGTAAATTCCAGTGATGTGGTTTTATTACTACTAGTATTTCATGTATTTGAGGTCCCAATAATTCGATCAAAAACAAACATACTTCGATTGTCATTGTTATATGTTTTTGAGAGTATTTTGTGTCTTGTATCCTTCAAGTTGATTTAATGAATTGCAAACATGTGTTTAAGAGTATTATTTGTGCTGTATCACTCATATCATGTATTGATACCAAGTGTTGAAGATTATCTGATGTCTGTTTTCCTGTTAAGTATTAGAGGTATTATGTAATGCATACATTTCATCTGCCTGTTTTAGTTGAGATTTTTAAATAAAATGCAGTTCTTTCATCTATCGATTTATTTTGTTAAAGTTATGATAGAAACACGTTTGTTTGCTTCAGATGTAAGGGGAGTGTAGTCTTTAAAGACAAATTATATCTTAGAAATATGGGGATCATTACATTGATTAAAACGATAACAATATTAATAATAATTAAAAACTTAGAATTTTTCAACATTTGGGATTGTCGGTTTTGTTATTAGAAGGATTCATATTTTGTGCCCGTATTATCAAAATAAACATAGCAGTTCATGTACAGAACATTATCAAAAAATAATAATAATAAATAAATAATAAATAAAATAAAATAAATGAATTAATAAATATTAAATAAATCAATAAATAAATAATAACGTTGACAACTGATACATTTAGCTAAACACTTTAATTTTCTCCAGAAATGTAAGAACGGGTGATCTGGAAGGCAGGCACCTTCTGTTTCTTTTCCGTCACATGTAACAATAATAATAAAAACGAACGGAACACAACATTTAGGGACGTGAAATATATCTAGAGTAATTTTGGATACAGATGAATCATAAAATTAAGCGACATGTTTTCCAGAAATTATTTCTCTATTTAGATTGTCTGTTATTTTTGTTAAGACTTACATTTTCTTAAGTACAGATATTGAACATCGCAAAAAATTAAGTGTCAGCAAAAAAGGCGATTTTCTTTGATTGATTTGTTCCAGTACAAGGATTATATAATGACACTCATGTTAAATCCTAACAATCCATTTATTCACAGTTATATAAGGAGTTTAGTCATACATCTTCAGAGCGATAGCCGAGATGAAGTAATAGAAGAATGTTTTAAATCTGCAGTTGAAATTAGTCAAGTGGTCAATCCTTACTTGTCTAATCAGTGTAGCCATTATGTATCAATGTCTGGTAGATCTTGTAAAAATTGCTAAGTACATATAAAGGTTTCTTTACATCATATAGCCACAGTTCAATTACACAATGCTGTCACTTTAAATAATCTAATCGGGAAGTGAATTAACGTAACGAGTAGAATTTTGATTGGTTTCGTCCTTACAGGCAGTCATTGTAATGAAACAATGACATTCTGACCTACATTTAGTTTCTCTGACGTCATTTATTTCCTTCGCGTCTGGTGATGTTTAATAAGATTTTCATTGAGAAGAAATTTTAAAAATTATCAAAGTCATTTGATTTCATAATAAATCAAAAACAAACATACTAATTCATGCCCGAATCACGATCCTACGAAAGCCGATAGTGGCCAGGCTAAAGCAAACACATGGTACACAAACATAGCCTTTTACTTATGTTTCTGTACCGCGGTACCACGAAAAAGATTTATTAGATAGATTTAATTGCCATTATTTTGGGTTGGTATTATTTGTTTTTCATTACTACAGCTTACGGACAGAAATTCAACAGTACCCTAGTATTTGGATAAATAATATTCCTATTTTTCTTGATAATGTGTGGTCTTAATTAAATATATATAAAGTCCACACTGCTCTCATTTGAGAGATCTTGAATGTATTCTTCAGATTTGTAGGAAGCCATAAACGCTTTAAAAACGTGCAGCAACACTCGCCCTAAATATAGTTCTCCATTTCGATTCCTTGTTTTAAAAAATCAATGACCCAGATTCCTAATTGAAGCTTTAATTCAATATTAGCCGGTATAGATATATTTTCTGATGGTTAAAGAAATGTGGGTCTTCAAAATATTCCTTGAAACCAATATGAACATCAATCCTTTTTAGCTCACCTGACCGAAGGTCATGTGAGCTTATGGCATAGCGCAGCGTGTGTATGTGCGTGTGTGCGTGTGTGCGTGTGTGCGTGTGTGCGTGTGTGCGTCGTTAACACCTATTTTCAACTTCTCCTCTGAAACTACTGGACAGTTTTTAATGAAACTTTGTCAGAAGTATATATGGGCCGGTGCAATTCAGATTTGTTCGTGGCGTTGCCATGGCTACCATAACTAGGTCAAGGTGACCTAGGGGTGCAAAAATCTTAAAAAATCTTCTTCTCCGAAAGTACTGATTGGAGAAAAAATCTGATGTGATATTTGGCTTCTCTAGGGTCTTAAGCCTATAGTTTGTTCATTTTGTAAAAATCGGATAAAAAATAGGTTACGCGTTTTTGCGTTTAATTTTGAAAAAATCGTAAAATAGCTTCAAATTGTTATAACTTGACTATTTGACCAGATAATGACATGGGGTTTTCAGTTTTGACATCTTCTTGTTAGTATCTTCAAAATGAGGTCAAGGTCAATTGTGAAGGTCGTGACCTAATTTTTTTTACCTCTGATTATATTTATTATCTCGAAAACTATAAACTTTTTGTATAGGCATGTATATTAGAATGTTGTAGGTATTGATACAACGATCATTTTGATGTATAGAAAAAGGTCATGGGTTCAAAGGTCAAGGTCACAGATGCGAAACAATACCGAAATTGTTAATTATCTCGAAAACTATAAACTTTTTGTATAGGCATGTATATTAGAATGTTGTAGGTATCAATACAACGATCATTTTGATGTATAGAAAAAGGTCATGGGTTCAAAGGTCAAGGTCACAGATGTGAAACAATACTGAAATGGTTAATTATCTCAAAATCTCTAAACTTTTTGTATAGGCATGTATATAAGAATGTTGTAGGTATTGATACAACGATCATTTTGATGTATAGAAAAAGGTCATGGGTTCAAAGGTCAAGGTCACAGATGCGAAACAATACCGAAATGGTTAATTATCTCGAAAACTATTAACATTTTGTATAGGCATGTATATTAGAATGTTGTAGGTATTGATACAACGATCCTTTTGATGTATAGAAAAAGGTCATGGGTTCAAAGGTCAAGGTCACAGATGTGAAACAATACCGAAATGGTTAATTATCTCAAAATCTCTAAACTTTTTGTATAGGCTTGTATATTAGAATGTTGTAGGTATTGATACAATGATCATTCTGATGTATAGGAAAAGGTCATGGGTTCAAAGGTCAAGGCCACAGATGCAAAACAATACCGAAATGGTTAATTATCTCCAAAACTATAAACTTTTTGTATAGGCATGTATATTAGAATGTTGTAGATATTGATACAACAATCATTTTGATGTATAGAAAAAGGTTATGGGTTTAAAGGTCAAGGTCACATATGCAAAACAATACCGAAATGTTTAATTATCTCGAAAACTATAAACATTTTGTATAGGCATGTATATTAGAATGTTGTAGGTCTCGATACAACGATCATTTTGATGTATAGAAAAAGGTCATGGGTTCAAAGGTCAAGGTCACAGATGTGAAACAATACTGAAATGGTTAATTATCTTGAAAACTATTAACTTTTTGTATAGGCATGTATACTAGAATGTTGTAGGTATTAATACAACGGTTATCATGATGTAAAAAAAAAAGTCATTGGGGTTTAGTATTTATGTTTTCTTTAAATCTATCAGCTAGCCATTAGTTATCAGGTGAGCGTATCAGGCCCATGGGCCTCTTGTTTAATTGTCTAATAACGGTAACACACTGGTACAAAATAATGTACCATAATTCAAACCAACATGGCTATTATGAAAGCTATTTTTCAAAAGTTTTGAGAATCGAAATGCAAGTCAAATTTTTGAAGCTGAATAACGGACCTGATGATAGCAAAAATAACAGTAAATAACAAACAGATGGAACTAAATACTGTAGTGAACGAAACGAGTGCAAGAAAAATACCAAAACCACAGCAGTTTACAAGCAATGACGGGCACAGGGCATGATATCAAAATTAATTCTAGTGGTGTGGTTGAGGTGTTTAGAAAAATTTACATGTATGTGTAACACCTCATCTACTAAACTTTTATTTTGTGAATGAAAAAAACATACCATGAGAATATAAGCCATATAAACATTTTCTATGAAATTTTACATAATAGAGACACATAAACATACACACACATACATCATATCAAATACAATTTAGCTAAACATTTGTATCATAAAATATGATACAAGTGTAACGTATAAGTAACATTTTTTGTCCGGTTTTTTTTAACTCAAAGAGAAGTTAAAGTTCCCTTGAACTAGTACCTTAGAAAAGTGCATTAATATTAATACCACGCATGATGCATAACAAAAGACCCTTTGGTCACCAGTTTGTAACAAATTACAATGGTCGACTGTTGTAGCTAACTCTTATCTGATTTTTATTTCAGATAGGTTGATTGTTCTCCATTTCTTACTATATTATATATATTTTGCTTTAAGTTTGAATTGACATTAAATCAGTAACGTATAAATTTTGCCTTTTTCTAACCACTGAAATATCAACTAAATGCTTACTTTGCAAATTTGCAGATGTTTTTAGGTCGGGGAAATTTCTTAAACATGAGATCGCACTAAAATCTAAATCCTCAGTATGATCATTCAGTACAATCAAAATATTAACTGCACAAAGATAAGAATCTTATTTTCCTGTAACTGTCTTAACTTGGACATTAATGCTTTTTTAGTATTATTGGTTGTCCAACATTATTATGTCAATCTAGTCTTGTCATGTTTGCTTCCCTTGCTTTTCCAAAGTCTCGTGTTAAAAGTTGTTATCTCTTTTGTAAAGTACTTATTTTCAGCACCAATTTTACTGCAATTATTTTGACTCGATATTAAATCGATCTTTTGGTTGAATACTCCTGTTGACTGGTAATAATTACTAAGTTGAAAAGTTAAAGTCTGTCCCGAGCCATTAGGCCCATCAGGCCGGAGCTTATCCCGGTTTCGGTGGCGTTAAGCGACTGAGAGTACAAGACTCTCCCCTGAATGGGACGCCGGTCCATCGCAGGGTTAACCCCCAGCATTTTGCTGGTACTCATTTATTTTTCAGCTGAGTGAACTGGAACAACGTGAAATTAAGTGTCTTGTTCAAGGACACAACACATCGCCCGGTCCAGGGATCGAACCCACGACCTTCGAATCATGAGTCCAACGCCTTAACCACTAGGCCACGCGCTTCCATAATTACTAAGTACCTACATTAAATAAAAAACAGGTGTTACCTGTCTAAGATTTTGCGTCACAGTAAATATGATAATTGTTTCATTCGACCTAAATCAATATGACTGGTTATAGTTTTATTTACTATATTGTTTAAAATCGTACCTTATTAATGTAATATCAATGTGTAACCACGCATTACAAAAGACCCTTTGGTCACCAGTTTTTAAATGTTATAATGGTCGACTGTTATCTGATTATTTCATTTTCGAAAGGTCTGGGTTTTTATTACTTACTTACTACATGTATATTATATATTGTGTTGTAAGTTTGATTGGACAATGAATTACTTGCGTATACACCTTCTTGTGACCACTGAAATATCAACATACTTGTCCTCTTGTAGTTTTAAAGTTTATTTTAAGTTCAGGGAAATTACTATATAATAAGTGTTTATTGCACAAAATTTTTAACACGCAGTAATATTCGGTACCAACAAAATATAAAATACCAGAAGAATATAAATCCTGTTCCCAACTACAAGCCAAAACTTGGACAATCAGGCCTTTACACATTATTATAATCGATAGTATCGTGTATGTTAACATTGTATTTTGTTGTTTGTTTCTCTTGTCTTGTTGTCTCGTGTTCTTAGTTGTTTTGGTTATTAAAAAGTATTTATTTTCAGCAGCAGCAGATTTACTGCAATAATTGTTGCTCAATATTGAATATACTCGTATCTCTAAAACGGTTGTCTTGTTATGATAACTAAGTATGTACAATACATAAGATACAGGTGTTAAGTTTGTTACGTTTTGAGTCACACTCAATGTTATGCATTTTTTCTTTCTGTTCAAATCAATATAACTAGCTAAAGTTCTTTTGGACTGTATCATTCAATTTTATCCTAGAAATGTGAATTTAATTTGAAACAATGCACAAACAAGACTCTTTCGTTCCTAATTTGTAAAATATTACAATGACCGACTGTAAGACCCAACACATATCCGATTTATATTTCCGATAGGTTTTGGATTTTCTTCCATACCTACGTACTGTTATATATAGTGTTTGATTGGACAATAAATCAGTAACATATATACATTTCGCCTTCTTGCGACCACCTAGAATATCTACAAAAATAAATAAACACCTGTCCTGTTGCAGTTTATATTTAACTTATAGTTAAGAGAAAATTCCTATAAAAATGTGCGTAGCACTTAAATCTAAATACGCAATAATATCATTCAATGTAATTCAAATATAAACATTGCGCAAAAATTTGAATCCTGTTTGTTTCCCACTTCGAAATGTAGACAATAAAGTCTTTATTCATTATTACTTGTGGTCCCATACATGTTTATGTAGTCTTGTTATGTTTGCTTCTCTTGTTCTTTCGTTGTCTCGTGTTCTTAATTGTTTTGGCTATAGATTATAAATCATTTTATCATACCTCACTAGAAAAATACTGTGATCAGGGTGGAGAAAACATCGTGTATCCCTCTGGAAACATCATATCCCACCTCTTCGGAACACACCATGAAGTTACAATGATATGACGTCATCGATGGGGAATCGGTCACGACGTTCTAGCGTTTGCCTCCGATGATTTCCAATAGGAGAAAAAGCAATGAATCGGAGAACGAATAATGTTTTCAGGCTGTCTTTTTTAAAATATATTTCTTTCTTTCTCTCTTTCTGATTACAATGGTTATCTTTCGGTATAATAAACAATTTATTGCCTAACAAGTCACATTTCCCTCGGGCTTCGCCCTCGAGAAATATGATTTGTTGCGGGTGAACAAATGTTCATATCTCCCTCACTCAAAGGCAATAAATGTATAATATTCAGCAGCAATTTTACTACAATAATTGTGGCTCAATATTCAATCTATTTCTGACACTTTCATTCTTCTTAAGTACCCGGCCTCACTTCCCTGGTGGAAGTTCACGTGTTTAACCTAACTTAACAGTTTCAAAGTTTTTACTTTGCTTCTGGAATATGATTCAGGCATGGAATGCTATGTTTGGTTTTGATTTCAATACTCCTGTTGATTTGTAATAATGACTTTACACGTATATACGTATATACTGTACATTACATGGGGTATATGTCTGGTTTACGTCACAATCAAAACAACATTGTTTTTTCTGTCTAAATCAATATTAGCAGTTAAAGTTCATTCGAATTGGACCTCAGAAATGTGAATTAAATTTAAATCAATGCAAATAAAAACCCTTTGGTCACCCGTTTGTAATATATTACAATGGTCGCCTGTTAAAACTAACACTTATCTGATTTGTATTTCCGATATTATTTGGGTTTTCTTCCTTCCTTAGTTACTATATGAAATATATATTATGTGTAAGTTTGATTGGACAATAAATTATCGTATACATTTCGCCTCCTTGTGACCACTGTAAATATCAACAAAAACAAATGCATATTTGTCCAATTGCATATTTATAGTTTATTTTTAAGTCAGGGAAAATCCTAGATTATAAAAGTGTGTTGTACAAAACTAAATACGTAGTAAGACAATTAAGTACAAACAAAATATAAAAATTGCCCAAAGATACGAACCTTGTTGCCTACTAAAAGTATAAACTTGGACAATAAGACCTACCTTTTTACACTATTGTATTGGCCCAATACATGTTAATCTAGTCTTGTCATGTTTGCTCCTCTTGTCATTTTGCTATCTTATTATTTCAGCAGCAATTTCACTGCAATATCTGTGACTCAGTATTTAGTCGTTTTCTAGAACATTCAGTACTCTTGTCCACTTATTATAATGTCTAAGTAATTATTTATAAACCTGGTGCTTCGTGTATGTACGTTTTGCGCCACACTCAATACAAGACATTGTTTCGTTCAATATACTAGTATGTGGTTATAGTTTTACGTACTATATGTTTTGGAATGGTATTTTAGAAATGTGAATAAAATTTGAAACCTTAAATAACAAAAAACTTTGATCACCAGTTTATACTATATTATAATGGATGACTGTTAAAGCTAACACTTATCTGATTTTTTCCGTTTTTCCTTACATTTTTTATTATATAAATTGTGTGTAAAGTTTGATTGGACAATGAATCAGTTACATAAACAATTCGCCCTGTGACCATCGACAATACCATCAACAATGAATGCTTACTTGTCTTCTAACAGAAATATATTAATAGTACATTGTATCATATTCCTAAATAAATGAAATCTAGATGCTCAGTAAGATCATTAAGTACAAACTAAATATAAAAGTGTATTAAAATATGAATAAATCCTGTTTCCTACTACAGGTCGGTGCTTGGGAACTTGGACAATAAGGCTTTTATACATTTGCGGTCCCATATACGTTTACCTTGTCTTGTTCACTATCCTGGTGTCTTTGTTGTCTCTTGTTCTTGGTTTTTTTTTTTTTTTTTTTTTTTTTGCTATTTCAAACGACATGTTTTAGTGGATTCAAATAGCAAATGGATAAAGGGCAGTTTATATTCGAGCTTAGTGATTAGTGATTTTGTCCAACTATGTGTTTTTGGGTGCGACGTACTGTCGTTATCATTCGGCTTTGCCGGTCCTGTAATACTAATCAGGGTTTTTCTTTTAAAAATCACATACAAGAGTATCATCTGAGGCACTTCTGGAGTTTGTTAACCACGGAATAATATAAAGACAAACACTGTGATCTGGATAAACACATACATGTAGAAATAATTAATACCCTGCATTGATTTAGGAAGGTTTGTTATTTGTGTGTTTGTCTGTATACGTCTTGCAGGCATATTCCACCTAAATATTAAGTATTCATAGGATTGACTTAAAAGAATGAACCATCAACTCTCTTGCATATGGATAGTGAATGCAATGACCGAAGTGTCAAAAACCATTCAATATATAACCTTTAAACATACTTATAGATAAAATGCCAAGGCCCGACTGTTCAAGAGTTTCATGGATAAACATGTGTACACATGCCAATATTGTGTTAACACCTTTTGCAATATGCTGTAAATATATAAATATCTTGTTGAAATGTTATGATATAAGCAATCGCATTCTCTGGTTATTATAAATCACATAACTGGTAATGTTTGTGTGTGGTCATAGCATATTTTGCAATGTTTTATATAACATTTACAGAAAATTTCACAATGTAATTTTGACAGATGCTGTAAAATAGAATATTCACGGTTATTATTATTAGATCAGCTAGAACCAAAACCACGATTCCGTTTTTAATTTGACCTTTCTTCTCACCATAGTCAACAAGTTATGTAAGCTCCAGGCTTTATCTTTGCCCTTTTTATTGCATTTGACATTTCACTTAACTTTCATAACTTTCGCCTCATAATCTTTTAAGCGTATCAACTAACATCTAAGAGCGCTGTATATCCCAGACGTTATTATTCTTTAACAAAAAAAAAAAAAAAAAAAAAAAAAAAAAACTTTAAAAAGTGGAAAAAGTTTGATAATAGATATATTAAAATATTTTTATTTCGTTTAAAACAGCATTTAAAGCATTATTTCTCTATGCCCCCAAAACAATATGCCACAATGTTCATTTTAAAAACACAGAATTTAAAAAAAAATCACTTGATGAGAAACCGAGACGTTATAAAATCGTGACCCCAAAGCACATTTGTTTATTATGTATTCTATTTTCATTGATTTGATGGGGGTTATCACCTAGTCAAGAATATTTCACTTATATCAAGACGGCACCAACTATAGATAAAGTGACATAATTTTTTGCAGTACGCTAATGGCAATGGAATTGATTTCTAACATGTCACGCTTGCCGTGAAGTAGGGCATCTAGTTTTAAGGTCTTTTGACTTTCTTAATGCCGAAGCTTGGCCAAAGAACAGTCACTACCTTTTTAAATCTTAATCAGACACAGGAATAGGGTTCAAACCCAAGACCTCTTACAAACAGAGCCAGCGTTTTACCAATTGATCTTCGGTAGTGGTTAAATATTTGCATTCTATTTACACTTTAGATCTGATATAACAGTCTAGGAAGTGTTGGTCAACATAAAATCTAAAACACGAAAAACGATTAGTTAATCTCTGTAGTGTGATTAGGAACTAACCGACAGGAATCGATACGAGGTACTAAATTGTTAGTGATTGCTGTTTGGTATTACAACCGTGTTTATTTTGATTTTAAAACTATTTTTTTTAATTTTAATTCTAGTTGGTTGTGAAAGGAATATGCCACTTTAAATCTTTGTAACTGGAAGCCCAATACGCGTGTATTGTTTTTACCATCCGTGCACTTGAAACAATACTCGGTCGTAATTTGTTCACCAAACAAGTATATATATATATATTATTATATATATATATATATATATATATATATATATAATATATATATATACTCTAAAATGCCAAACCTGACATCGTACTCTAAAGTGTTTTGTGAAATGACACGTTGTAACACACTTCATAGTTTCTTAAAGCACTCATTTTAGAAAGGTAATTGTTGTTTAACACTTGCACTGATATATTTGAAAACAGGTTCACCAAAGTGTAATATTTGGCATGGCATGAAACATGGAAAAGGGTATCAAGAACAAAATATTTTGTGAGAACAGACAAGCAGCCAAATTGACACAAACCAAACCAAATCACTTAGGAGGAAGTCGTGTTTAAATTAACCCTATTTATAATGAAGCATGTTTCTCTCAATGTTTTTAACATATGTATTCTATTATGCAGCTGTTGTATAGTTTATCATACGTACGGAAGCTCATTTGTGTTACTCAAACATTGTACCGCTAAATAACACAAAAGTAAGAAAGCAACATAGGAAAATAAGAAAATAATGCCTTTGAAAAAGGTATAAAATGTTTCAAAGGCACATACAAATATTTTATTTTTTTGTATTATTTTTTAAATAATCAACATTTTACTGTGTTGTAACGACACATAATTCATTGACCGATGTACATATATTGTATTCGAGTGACTGATCTATGTGATCAACGGTACGTTGATTTTACAGACGACCGTTTCGGAATACAATTCCCCTTCAATAGTGCTTGGAGCAAATTGATACAAACATTTTAAGGAATTGAAAAAATATCCGAGGGGCAAACTATATTATACAATTTAACCAAATTTAGCTAAGGGAAACTTTGTTTGAGGAAGTTTACCTTAGTTTCTAGCAGGAATTGCTTACCCGTCCGAAGCACCCGATCCCACTTCCCTTCTCAAAGTTGATGTATTTAACCTAACTTGTCAATTCTTAAGTTCTTACTTTGCTTTTGGATTGTAATTTAGACATGGATTAGTATGATTGTTTTTGATTTTTGAGGATTTTTAGATTTTAAGCAGCAACCAATTTAGCCAATGCATGCAGTTTATTTTTGACAATAAAAAGTTTTGCCTACTCGACTGAGTTTATGATATCCTTTGGGATGCTTAGTTCACCAGCAGGGATGCCGACCAATTAGTTTAAACAACATATAATATCAGTGTTTTTTTACAGCACTAAACGACTGCAACAAATCAATAATACAAAAACTCTTTTCCTAGTAATCACACAGCTTTGTTCATGGGATGTCTATGACACGTCGATTGGCTAATCCTTAAGTCCAAGAACTGAAATGAACGTACATTACGTTACATTATACCGCCAAATAAAACAGCCGAATCATTAAATAGCATTGACGACAGGGGAGTAAAATATAACAGCAGACCGTTTACTGAAATATTGTTTGGTTGAGAAAATATACGTTTAAAAAACAATTCATGTTATAATTCGCAAAAAAAATCTTAGGTCTGCTAACGGGCCTCCATAGATAAACAAATTATACTTATTATTTATTGTTCCAACAGAATGCCGCCTACACCACCATTTAATGTTTCCTATCACTCCTTTGAAGAGACCCCATTTGTTAATAATTTGTCTATACTGTTAACGGTTTCCTTTTTGTACAACCTTATGATTATTTCTTAATCGATTATAATTTAAATAGTGTATAACATTTATACCTATACTGTGTTAGTACAGTGAAGAGGAGTTATATATTTTATCATTAGAACAATACTGGTTTATGTGATGATAGTACATACTGATGCCAGGGTAATACTCGGTACAGTTTACGTTAAACTACCTTGTACTTTTATGTACTTCCTTGTAGTACCTAACAACAATTCTATAACTCCAACACTAGCAATGCCCTATCTATCCAAAGTCGGTATTGTTTATCATGTGCATTGTTTCTTGTCCATTCGTTTGTATAACGCCCCTGTATCCAAAATTAACAGAATTCCATGATCCTTTCACTCCCTATTGTCATTTCACACGTGACGGGTGTAGCTAGCTAAACGGGAGGTACCTGCCCTTTTGAAGCACTTGGCCTCACTTCCATGGTGGAAGCATAACTTGCCAGTTTTCAAAGTTTTTACTTTGCTTTAGGATTACAATTTGGACATGGATTGGTATGTTTATGTTTGATTCATTGGTGGTTCTGGCTATTCTATTCTGTCTATGTCTCATCAATACATTTATTTCGGATTGCAGTCACTATGCTCGCTTTATGCACGATCGTCTTAATCATAAAGAAGAACGCATTTAAAATTAAAGTACAGGAACTTTATTTATGAATAAGAAAATTGTCATATTTCGTTCAATAGAATTTGTGTTTCATTTTATCTGTATATTGTAGCTTTCTATGCTTTTTGTTCAATTAGTGTTGATTTAATTAAAAAAAAGATTTTACGTTCAACTATATCGTGGTAGTCAGTTTAAGGATATGCAAGAGTGGGAACAGAGGCGGTCACAGATTGGTGGAAATGCGTAAGCAAATGGCTTAAAATACTTAGTTGCAGACACTAAGTTCACTAAGTTACAAATATTAAAAGGGTAGTGTTTTCAAGATTAAATTTTATCTCTGTAAATGTGCGACAGAATAGTTTTTGTCTATTTCAATGCTACTAATATTTCATTCATTTATATTGGGGCGCCATCATCTAGAACGTGCTATAGACATCCAGTGTCCCGTTTTGTGCCATGCATGCCTAGAAAGGCATGGATAGTTTGGGGTTTTTTTTTAAATTTATTCCAATGCTAGTATAATGTACATAGTTATTTTTATTTTTTAATTTCAAGTACGTGGTAAAAATTAAAGAATCAAGTATGACGCAACTCGGATCGAACCATTGACTCCAAACAGTTTGGTCAACGGAACCTAGACTCTTTACAATAATTAGTTATTCGCGAAATATTATCAATAAAATAAGATATTCGGTTATCTTTCAACATTCTCAGAATCAACATCAACAAGAAGAAGGATTTTATTATCCTTGAACTACACAAAATTCAAGGAAAATATGCAATTATCAGGAAAACTCCACATGCAGAAAAACAAATAAATGACATATCACCACGTGAATGCAAATATGAATGGATTAATCGTATGTAATCGTAACTGAAATATGGCGAATGAAATAACAAGTGTAAAACTATTGAATGAAAAAATAATTTCTTTCATCAGGAGATAAAAGTGTTTATGGCGCAGTTCCAAGTTAGATTAACCATCTGTTGATATTTTAGTATAACGTCAAATAAATAGAAGACATAAAATACTACAGAATCTGGAATTAAATCCACTGCTTTAAGTGTTATGTAATGGCATATGCTGTACAGACCTGTCGCAAGTTTAACACTCAACTAATGAAAAGGTTTCGAAGTTCAGCTGCTGAATGGTCGGACTATGGATAGCTAAAGAACGCCGAAAAACTGGCGAGATATATAGGAACTGCCAAAAATCTGCCGATATATAGGTAACGAGAGACGACCGGGATGACCTGCATCATGTGTTTGTATAATGTTAAACACCCGTCAGTCCTGTACTGCAGTCTAACTCCCATCCTTGTTTACTGCACTAAATACTTCCAAGTAATGTCTAGAGGGTGCAATGTATTTAAAAACACAAAAAAGCCTTTTCAAAATTTAAAAAATAACAGTCTCAAATGGATGCATAATGCAAATAAGATGTAGTTTATTTCTATTAATGTATATAATATTGCTTTAGTACATACTTTTGCAATATTCAAAGACCGTGATATTTGGTACTTATGTTATATGTGTTGTGTAGTCTGTCATTGTGCCATAGGGTTAGCTATAGGTTACTTAAGTCTTGAATTTGTATTTAAACTGGTTATTGTTAAGTTTCGTACTTCGTCTCCGTGATACAACAAAAATGGCGGCAAATCGCAGAATTCACATTCCTGTGAAAGTTCAGTTTCAAGCATTTCTTAAATTATTTTGATTCGAGATAAAAAAAATCATACCACAGTTTATAGTAAACGTATACAGCACAAATGTCAATCGTCAGTCATTTACTTTATCTACTTTTAATTTCAAACATCATGTAAAATGCAACCCGAGAATACCAACGTTTATAGATTCGCGATTCAAATCTGCATGGCGTATTTTTCTGTATACGACTATGGGACGTCATCAAGTGTAAACAAGCTCGTATTGGCTATGACCTCACAACTCCCACAACTTAGTTAATAAAGATGTAATTATTGATATTACTCGTTTACATTAGTTATCAAAAAGTAACCAATTCCTGTACACTATCAAATATGACGTCACAACGCCTATCAAGAAAAATCTGACCTATCGAATATCAATAACAATTCCTTCATTCTCTTTAAATATACTTAAATATTGCTATAACAATTCGAAATATGAGAGGCTTTGATTAATTTTAGACGTATTAATTTCGTCTCTGGGGAGTTTAATATCCATTGTAGTCTCAAATTAGTTTCAGATGGAATTCTTATTTTAGTTCCTTCTTTAGCCTTTAAATTATCTAAAGACTATATTTTATGTACGTATTGTTTTCGAACAGACGACAGTAATTTGTAACTGAAAAAGACACTCAGCAACAGCCAATGACAACCAAGAACGTCTTGTTTGAAACAATCATTGGGATATTATTAATTCACATAGAGGGAAGACTATTCGGGGAAACCCTGGAAAAATCTTGTCTACCAATTTCGGTATACAATTCCTCTTCAGTAGTGCTTGGGAAAAAATATGGAACCAGAATTGTTTTCAAGATGTTAAAAATACAAAAAAGGACCGACATATATTTTACCAAATTTGGCTAAGGAAATACTTTGCATGAGGAATTTCAAATTTTACCTAGCAGAATGTTTGATAGCACAAGGCGTAATTAAAAGATAAGACAAACTATCGGTACAATGTTCAAATTTTATCCTTTCGACATAAATTACTATTATTAATTGTTTGATAAAGGCATGTGCCTCTAACGGTACTCATGTCCCTAATGTCTAATGAATGATCAACTTTTATCGAGTGCTTTTGTAAATGCACTACTACATTTTGTAAAATCAAAAAATTCTTATCAACCATAAGTTTGAGAAATGAATCGGATGCAATAAAAAATAACAGCCAATGGAACCAGTTTTCAATAGATGGATCAAGTGCCCGTCAAAAGTTCAATAATAACTGATTAAAATGTGTGTTGATCTAGCCTTATTTTCTTGATTCACTCATTTTTGTTTCAGGTCTTTGTTTCATTTTCTATTGCCTAGCGCGGGTTTTTTCAGCTACGGAACTAAAATTAAAATGTTCAAATGGACAAGTAAACGTTACCGAAATAAAAGGCAACAGTTGTTCTGGTTATGGGGATTTTTGGACAACCGATAGCATATCTTTAGAATATGCGTCATAAAACATTGTTTTGTAGGAAGTAAGTATCAAAGTTCTACGTTGGCAGATTTTCATTTCAACAAAAAAAAAAAAAAAAAAAAATAGCCAGCGTGTGTCGGTGTTTGTGTTCGTTCTTCCGTGCGTGTGTATGTAAATTTATCATCTAAAACTTTTTCGACAGCTGTAACCAAATATTGCGTGGAAGGCTATTGGTTTATGGTGATTTTTTACCTCCGAAATAAAAAATGATCATAGATGTGGTTACTATCAATATCAGTACAGATATTTACCAAAATTTTCCGTTGACCTAGTTTTAACAGAGCATAGTAGTTGTATGTTCAACCAAGTATTCCATAATCTTCTCATCAAACTAACAAAAATTATAATCATTTTGAAAAATCAATGGTTGATGGGTATTTTAAGTGTGTTTGACATTGACGTTTGAAATTAAAAGTGTAAATAAAGTTTATGTTAAATGACATAGAACCTTTTGGTGTCTTGTTTATGTCAAAGATGGAAGAACCTTTCCAATGAGGAATTGCTGTGTAACATTCACTGAGTATTCAAATTTGACGTTGACGTTTGAAAATAAAGTGTAAATAAACTTCATGTTAAATGACACAGACCCTTATGTCACAGATGGAAACCTTGAGAACCTTTCCAATGAGGAATTGCTGTGTTACCTTCACAGAGTATCCAAATTTGACGTTAACGTTTGAAATTAAAGTGTAAATAAACTTCATGTTAAATGACACAGACCCTTATGTCACAGATGGAAACCTTGAGAGCCTTTCCAATGAGTAATTGCTGTGTTACCTTCACTGAGTATCCAAATTTGACGTTGACGTTTGAAATTAAAGTGTAAACAAACTTCATGTTAAATGACACAGACCCTTATGTCACAGATGGAAACCTTGAGAACCCTTATAATGAGGTATTGCTGTGTTACCTTCATGAGTATCCAAATGTACTCTTGAATCGGGTAAAGGATAATTTATATAGTGTATATGGCATTATACTGGCATATAATTCAACTGCTCAAAATCATAAAACAGCGCTTATTCAAGAAAACATTTCTGAATACTGCATTTTAATGGTATTCAGAAATACAAAAAAATGAGGCTACAGCATCACTGTTTAAAGTTGAATATTTCTACAAAGTTTCATGAAAATCAAATGGTGTTAAAGAAATGGCCTGAACACAGGGTTGTACATTTATTCGTATAAAAATAAAGAAATTCCGTTTAATTTTCATTTATTGATGCTTTACACAGAATAAATAACACAGACTATTTTCATGCTGGGATAAACATTAGTTCCTTAGAGTTTCCATTTGGTAAACATGAATGATGAAGAATTCTGTTGATTGAAATGTTGTTTAAGGGAGACACGTATCCGACGTGCAGCTGAAAGATCGCTTTTAGCCTTTATGTATATGAAAGTTCACTACCAAGGTGGAGTGTAAACATGTTTATTGTTTATATTTTACTAATTAATTATTTAAAAGAAATAGTCACGATTTAAAGAAGGAATTATGAACATAATGGTATGCTACCAAATATATTAACCGATTTCTCTAAAAACCCAACATGTTATGTTAAAATCAAGCTTTTTCTGGAAGCATCAATACTAAGTAAAGTCTTGTCATTAGCCTTATCTACATCAGAACTTTAAACACACCAAGTTAAAAGAGGGCTCAGTAGATTAATTAAATGGGGAGAAGGAAGCCATTTTGTTTTTACGGATTTTTAGGGATTTTAAATAAAAGTTTGGAAATCGAAAACTTGCAAATTTAGACTAACACGTGACCGTCCACCAGGGAAGTGAGGTCGGGTGCTCCGGAAGGGAAAACTAAACTTCGTTCCTTTCGATTCAAGTTATATCTCAAAGGCACTTTCAGTCAAAAACAAAAATACCAATCAATGTCCAAATCGTAATTAAAAAGCAAAGCCAAAAATCTTAAACTGGCAAATATAGTTAAACACGCGAACTTTTACTAAGGAGGTGAAACTGCATGTTTGGAAATGGTTAGCACTTCCAGTTTAATTAGCTACACAGCAAATATTAGTTACTTTTGATATAACATCTGAAAGTCATTTTCAAACAAGACATAATGTAAACAATTAGGTACCTATTATACACGTAATTATTATTAGTTGAAGACTTAGATATCCATATGAATATATATCAGTTCACTGAGCTAAGATTTTGGATAATTATTCATTAAACTTAATGGTGGGACGATCCACTGTCTCTGCTTCTTGTTCAACGAAGCATCTTCTGAACATGTGTAAGTCTAAGTGGTGTATTGTAATTCTCTTTGTTGTATCTTTATGAATATTGTGCATTTCCTAATTTAATGTAGCACAAACTGAAAGAAGATTTACGTACGAGGGAAGTCAGAAAGTTCATAGAGCAGTGTATTCAGCCAAGCGTAACACACATTCCGCCATGTTAAACATATCAGTTTATTTGTCACAACATATTTGTGTAATTCTCAAAAGCATCCAAAGTTTGTGACCATCAAGCAATGATTGAAAATCAAAATGTTGAGTTTAGGGCAGTAATAAAGTTCCACACAGTAGAGGGATCAAATGCTAAAGAAGTTCACCGGCGAATGGCCGAGGTGTACGATGACAGTGGTCCTGCCTATTCGAAAGTTGCAAAATGGTCAGCTGAATTTAAACGTGGGCGCACCTCACTGAAGGATGACCCAAGGTCAGGTCGGCCAGTTGATGCCATCACAAAGGAAATTGTCACGTCTGTGGAGACCCTCATCATAAATGATCGCTGAATTAGGATTGATGACATAGCTAGGGGAAGTGTGATTTTTCACATGGAAGTGTATACACGGTTATCCACGAGCATCTTGGGATGTCAAAAGTATCCGCAGAAACCTTAATGTGCAGGATCGCTTCCAAAGACTCCAGTCAAGTAAGGAGCTTCTTGACATTTATAATGATAACCCGGAGAGCTTCCATTTACGTTTAGTAACTGGTAACTGGTGATGAAACATGGATTCATCATTGGGATCCAGAAACCAAAAAAAAGCACCCTGGCTCACCCCCACCAAAGAAATTCAAAACCCAACCATTAGCTTGCAAAGTCATGGCTACTGTGTTTTGGGATTCTAAGGGTGTTCTGTTAATCAATTATAAATCTGCTGGAATCTATCACTAGGGTTTACTATGCTGATCTAATGAAGCAGCTGAAAGCGCTATTAAATTAAAAAGGAGGGGAAGTTGAGCCGAGGGGTTTGCTTCTTCACTAAAATGCTCCTGTGCGCAAGTCAAGGATTGCACAAGCAGCGATTCGTGAATGCAAGTTCGAACAACTTAATCACCCACCCTACAATCCCGATTTGCACTGTGATTATTTACTATTTAGAAATTTGATCAGATTTCGTGATGATGATGGACTTAAGGCTGCCACAGAGGCATGGTTTGAGTACGAAACCGAAGACTTCTATTTCAAAGGTATAGACAGTCTGAAAGAAAAGTGGGCTAAATGGGTAAGTGGGGACTATATTGAAAAATAATAATAAAATGTATGGTTTGTTGCGGCAATATATACCCCGTTCTATGGACCTTATGACCTCCCCTCGTGTCATGTACCATTTAGGGTTTTGTAGAGAGAATAACAGAGGGAAAAAACATATATAATGATTCTTGGTTTTGCGTAATTTATTTATAATGAAGTCACACACACACACACACACACACACACACACACACACACACACTATTTTAAACCACTCCATTACAGTGTTTAACCCCCATTCTACATATTTTTGTACTTATAGACCTATATTTTATCTTTTGTCTGCATCTCTGCGTGTAAAAATCTTTTTCTTTTTTTTACTTCATAGACAATCAAATTAAGAACCCTTGACAACACCTTAACTTTAACTTTTTAAATTAAAATACTTCAAAATATCTATCTTTTATTTCTTTGAATTTAATCAAATTCATTAATTAACTTATATGTAATGCTATTTATATTCAAAAGTACTTCTTTCCTTCTACTTTTTCGCTCTGCTCTGATGTTCTGATAAGTAAAAAATATATGATATCAGCTGATGATTTGAAAGTGTTTTATGATTTCAGATTACGATGTTTATAAATCGTATTTATCTTTAGAGTTATCGGATACAATGATACGTTTAGAGCAGGGCGTTTTGCTGGCCTGATGCCGGAACCTTTAAGAGACATTGTGTACTCGTAAAACTTATAGATCTATTGTCATACGGGCCCTTAAACTAGACAAGTCAGCCAGATAAAAATTCATACCCATGATCATGAATAAGATGATACTATACAAGGAAGCATCCACGTGTATAGGGAGAACAGTCTGCACATTGGCCGACAAGCCATATATAGACTAACACTTACCATCATGTTTAGCGGAGGGGCTCTGTCGCTGAATGGCCTAAAGCGCGAGCTCACGGATCACAGTGCTTCTCACGGCCTAGGTTCGGATCCCTTTCATAACAAATTCCAGTGTTGGTAAGTACCGAAGGTAGGGTGGTTCTGTCTGGAGCACCACCGACATCCTTGAACTGACCAGCACGATATATTAAGTGAAAGAATCTTGACAGGAGCGTAAAATGTCACTACAAGTTGTTAAGTGTGCTGTAGTGTTCTATAATTTGTAATGTCTGTATCAGTATAATCCTTCTTATGTTCCAACTGACACAGTATTTTTTAATACAATTTAAGTAAATGTTCTTATAATATTATATTTAGTTAACGAGTATGTTTCGAGCTTCGTGGAAGTTCATGTGTTCAACTTAATTTGCCAGTTTTCAAAATTTTTAATTTGCTTTTGGATTTTAATTTGGACAAAGATTGGTGTATTTGTTTTTGTTTCAGACTGATGATTTTAATACTTCCAATTTAAGAAGGACAAAGGCCATAGCAACAAAAACGCTTCTGACATTTGTTTGGTAAGAGTACTTCTGTTGATTCCTTACCATCCGTCGATTTTGTATTTAAAACGTGTAGTTAAAACGATTGAAAGATCACGTGACCTGTTGACGCGATACAACTTTGATTGGGAGGGAGTTTGCGTCACAATATGTCAAGTCTGTGATACACGATACCAAACAAAATCCCTTTAGTAATTACAATGTATTGTTTAAGGTTTAATACAATCTGGTGATTTACACAGACGGTAATGTTACAACACTGGAACACGAAACATTCTTGTTGCAAGAGTGACACTTTGATTTTGTGTGGGCTTAATTTCTGAGCTTTAACCAAAAGATGAGAAAATACTACAAGGCCGCCTGGGTTTTAGTATCAAACATTCATGTGTCAAACGGAAGCACAATAACGAGGGCTGTACAAAAACAACTGATGGTTATCATGAAATAGGAGATTGCTTTACTGCATTGGTCCAAGAGATCATGGCTAAAATCCGGGTGAACGAGGCCAAAAGGTTTGAAGGTTGATTCTTGTAGGAAAGTGTCCATAGTTACTGAAAACCAATTTCTTACGCGTCAAATCGTTTCCGATTTTTTAATCAAAACAGTTTTTGAAGAAAAGCCTCTGCAAATGTTAAATTTTGGTAAAAAAATGAAAATTCCAGATTTTGAAGCATTTTGTGGCAAAAACAACACAAAAATGTTCATTCTATCTTCATTGTGGACACATGATAGATTAATATGCAAAACATCCTGACAGTTTTCCGATTTTGTGTCAAAATTTAAAAAAAAGAGATAAAATCGATGCTGTAAACTGCGTTTTTATCATATCTACCGTCTTTCGATTCTTGTAAATCTGTTGTTTATGCATTAAATATGACAAACTATATATTTTTATAAAGCCTTGGTAGTCCTGTAGATAAAAACGTTACAAAACTTTGGAAATACGGAACCTTAATACCGAAGCAAATTTTTATGTTTCCCCCACCCCAAAAATACGAAAATGTCAAAAATTCATTATTTTGGCCCATGCTTGCTAATACGTGTTTACAACAAAAATTTTTTGCTGGTAACATCTCCCGTCTGTTCCCGACATATTCATAAAACAATAATATGTAGAGTACTTGGTGATTTTATATGAAAATTTGCACTTTTCTTATAACCATACTTTGGAAAATGAGTTTTCATTAAATATTTGTACTCTACTTCTTGTAATTTTGTTTATAGGCATTGAATCTCGAGATTTATATGTTTCTGTATTGCCGTAGTACATTTGAGTCTGATAACATAAAAAACTATCGGAAATACCGAAGTTTATAGACGAAACGGATAAATTTATTTCCCCTACCCCAAAATTGAAAACATGTGAAAATCTATTTTTATGCAATATATGCCGATTTGTGTTTCTAATGAAGATTTCGAGCAAAAGTACCCGCAACAATGATAAAACAAGCTTCGAGGATTTTAAATATTTGTGAAATGCTTTAGCTTAAGGACAGATAAGACTAACTATATAATAAAATTGCTTATTTTATTTATTTATATGTAAAATGCTATAAGGAAAAAGGAGCTTTGCCTCTTGTATTTTTGTTATTTAGGCATTAAATCTCGACTGTTATGTATTGACGTAATTCCTTGGTATATAAGAGTCTAATAACACCAAAAACTGTCGGAAATAGCATAGCTTGTAGATGAGGCGAATAAATTTATTTCCCCTACCCCAAAATTGCAAAAAAAAATATGAAAACCCTGTTTTAGCCAATATGTACAATTAATATTTCTAATGGAAGTTTCAAGCAAATGTGCATGTAAGAATGGAAAAACAAGCTTGAAGGATACAATATAATTTACAAAATGCATCATTTTAATGGGAGATTGGTCTAATTATTCATAGAAAAATGTCTACTTATTTCATTTTCAATTCAATGTGCTATGGCAAAAAAAAAGAATCTTTGCTGTTTGTATTTTTGTTAAAAGGCATTGACTTTCAAATATCAGATATTGGTTCAATGCGCTTACACTAAAATCACTAAAAACATGAAAATATTTCGGAAATGTCAATTTTGGTAGCTGTCATGAATCAATTGATTTCCCCATCTCCAAAATGTGAAAACATAGATACCCTCTCCAGGCTAAGAAGACATAGCTTACCTTTTTGCATTAGAAGAAGAAATATAAAAAATGGTCATATGAATTCACAAAAGGGTATATTTGAGGCATTTATGCAAATAATAGTACAAATGTAAGTGAACAGATGTTCTAAGATGGGTAAAAAAGCAATGTCATGATCCATATACATGCGTCTAAATTCTACGCTGTATTCATAGAATGACAAGACGAACACTAGCAATTCGGTAAATTACTATAATTAAAAAGTTACAGTATGAATGCCGCATTTAAGTTAAGAAACATACTAGATCGCAACTACAAATATTGGATACAGGGTCAAGTATGGAAAGTGCGGGTGAAAGGCACTGAATTTTATGTTGAACCACATTTGAATAAAACACATCGTAACCATTAAAACAACGACTGGACCCTCTGGCAAAAAACTAAAAGTCAACTGATAGAAATCCAAAATATTTGCAAATAAGACAATGCGCAAAATAATTGTGTAAGTGTTACGCACTCTAAACATTTAAAATATTCAACACTTTCATTTGGAAGGCAGTGTCAGTCAGTCTTTGGACAAATCCTTAAAATCATCTTCAAAATCACAAACCATTTACTTGGACATGCATATAAATAAATCTACATCCTTCCTCTTAAACTGATTAAAGACACATTAAGGTGACACAGGTCTGTTTGTCGATTGGTACATGATGGGATGGCAGAGTGGTTACTATGATCAGCTCTTCTTTGATTTCTGTCTCAAACAATAAATTGGTTTGTTCAATTTCCTTCCAAACGTTCTGAATTGAAATGACTTTTCTTGTTACTTCTTTCACATTCAATTTTGATTTCACATATGGTGGCAGGAGGCGATTACCCTTCCCGAGCACCCGGATTTTTCCCCTGCCATGTTTACATGTTTAACTTTGCCAGTTTTTTTACTTCGTTTTTGTTATTGTGATATGATAATTATGTTTTTGTTTATGTTTGATGATTTACATAGCGCATTTAATCAGTTCTCTATTGCCTCAATTCAAAAATGTTTTATAACATTGATCTCTTTCCATTTGTCAGTTGAACACTTTACTCATATCATCATACCCCTTGTTCCATCGATCTTTGCAACTCCGGTAATGTTAGCAATTCACTTTTTCAATCTGTCCTTTGCTGTCAATATCTAGCTTATTTTAGCTAAAACATAAGTATTTACGGGGTTTATATTCTTTGTTTAAACATCTCAATCTAAAAGCATTTCTTATATCCGTGATTCTCCTTTTTTCTGGTTTTCTATGACCTCGGCTATATTATGTAGTAGTGTTTACCTATTATTCGTGATTATATGGCAAAAGAAGCTTACTAAACCATATTTGTTATTACTAAAACTCCGTTTATCAAAGATTGCAGCCACATTTTACATAACTTTGCAACTTTTTTCTGGTGCCATCATTTTATTAAAATTGACCTAATATACAATTTCAGTCTTTGCTTAAAATCTTGTATTCTTAAAAGAACGTGACACTGGACACCTGGTAACAGGCTTAGGGTTGAAAGGTGTCCAATACCACTTTGTTTTATCATTATAATATGGCCAGGCAATTTGTGATGTGATAGCTGTCAATAATTCCGTTAAAAGATACAAAAATGGAGTTATTGGACATAGAAATTTTGTCAGTTTGAAGTGAAACTAAATTTTTTACGGAGTGTGCAGACTTTTTAAAATAAGATTTAATGGAGACTGACATTGCACATTAGGTTACTTCCAAATGAAATGATTCCACAAGAATAAATTGCAAAATTTTTGTAAAAAGTGGCTACAATCTTTGATAGACGGGTTTTGGTTATAATGAATATAGTTTAGAAAGCTCATGGATCTGATTGAACTTTGTCGAATGGAGGTATGTCTTATAAAACCCAATAGCTTCATATAAAACCATAACCAGAAATGCCTTACACTAAGTTTTACCATATTTTAACATTATGTTTCACCAGAGATGACCTTATTTGCAATAATTATTTTATAGTATTGGGTTGTTCGAAAAGATATGTGTATTCTTTATTTTTCACACGTGGCGGGTGTAATTGCTAAACATAAGGTGCTAAGGAGCACCCCGCCAAATTTGCTAGTTTCGAAGATTTTACTTTTGTGGGGATTGTGATCTTGACAAGGATTAGTATGTTTGTTTTTGATTTTCAAGTTTAAATATGAATATTTCATAATTTCTTTTGATTTTAAAAAATCATTTTGCTTTGACTTTGAATCATTAAAACATAATTGTTGCATAGACACTTGTTTAAAACCTTCACCAAAAGCATACATGGCCTAAAAAGTTTTTTTCATACTTTTGGGGTAGGGGAAATAAATTCATTGGCCTTATTTACAAGCTTTGCTATTTCTGACAGTTTTTGATGTTATTAGACTCTTATATATCAAGGAATTATGTCAATAGATAACAGTCGAGGGTCAATGCCTAAAAACCCAAAATACAAGCGGCGAAGCCCTTTTTTATTATAGCATTTTACATATAAGTGAATAAAATAAGCAATTTTATTATATTAGTTAGTCTTATCTGTCCTTAAGCTAAAACATTTCACAAATATTTAAAATCCTCGAAGCTTGTTTTATCATTGTTGTGGGTACTTTTGCTTGAAATCTTCATTAGAAACACAAATCGGCATATATTGCATAAAAATAGATTTTCACATGTTTTCAATTTTGGGGTAGGGGAAATAAATTTATCCGTTTCGTCTATAAACTTCGGTATTTCCGATAGTTTTTTATGTTATCAGACTCAAATGTACTACGGCAATACAGAAACATATAAATCTCGAGATTCAATGCCTATATAACAAAATTACAAGAAGTAGAGTACAAATGATTTAATGAAAACTAATTTTCCAAAGTATTGTTATAAGAAAAGTGCAAATTTTCATATAAAATCACCAAATACTCTACATATTATTGTTTTATGAATATGTCGGGAACAGACGGGAGATGTTACCAGCAAAAATGTTTTGTTATAAACACGTATTAGCAAGCATAGGCCAAAATAATGAATTTTTGACATTTTTGTATTTTTAGGGTGGGGAAACATAAAAATTTGCTTCGGTATTAAGGTTCCGTATTTCCAAAGTTTTGTAACGTTTTTATCTACAGGACTACCAAGGCTTTATAAAAATATATAGTTTGTCATATTTAATGCATAAACAACAGATTTACAAGAATCGAAAGACGGTAGATATGATAAAAACGCAGTTTACAGCATCGATTTTATCTCTTTTTTTAAAATTTTGACACAAAATCGGAAAACTGTCAGGATGTTTTGCATATTAATCTATCATGTGTCCACAATGAAAGATAGAATGAACATTTTTGTGTTGTTTTTGCCACAAAATGCTTCAAAATCTGGAATTTTCATTTTTTACCAAAATTTAACATTTGCAGAGGCTTTTCTTCAAAAACTTTTCTGATTAAAAAATCGATTTGACGCGTAAGAAATTGGTTTTCAGTAACTAGGGACATTTTCCTACAAGAATCAACCTTCAAACCTTTTGGCCTCGTTCACCCGGATTTTAGCCATGATCTGTTGGACTAATACCTGTGCATTTTTACTCTGTATACGCAAAAATGATAGATACTATTTTCGAAATTCTATAGAATTTTGATTCAGATTTTTAATAGCACAGTATTTTATAGAACAACAATGAATTTCAGGTTATAAAAGAAATTAGGTTAATCATTACTAATAGAATCTTACACCGGTTACAGGGTAAGATAGAGATATCTCAAACGAGGATGAATATTTTCCTGTCCAGAACAAGCTTTAGCGAGTTCTGGACATTGAAAATATTCATCCGAGTTTGAGCTATGTCTGTCTTACCCTGTCACTGGTGTAGGATTTTTTTCTCACACATTTGCAACATAAAACATGATTTGTAAACAAAAAATTGCATCAAATGTTCAGTTTTCATGTCACCATCCATGCCTGCTGAAAATGACGTAATCAATTTTTGTTGACGTTCTCACGTAAAATGATTATGACGTCATCAATTAAGCGTGTGTAAGTGATTGTGACGTGACTTGAAAGTATTGTTGGTTGACTTCGCAACTTTTCTCATGATAATAAGTCTCAAAACGATAGATCTAGAGCAGGTATAACTACGCGGGAAATTCAGCGTCTAGCTTGTCTCAACCCTAGGGCGAGAAAAGGAAATTCCACATGGGTAAAAACGCGGGATTTCCATGTCACAGGTGTGAGAAATTAATGTATGACCCTGACCATACACAGAAAAAATAATCAAATTCAAGAAATCACAACACTTATTTCTCAGATTAAGCACATTGAATTATAATTTAACATATTGAGAACCTGTAAAACCATAAAAATAATTCAATCATTTAATAGTTTTGATGTTGAAATTTCAAGTTAAAATTAAAAAAAAAGTCAAAATTATCAATTTAAGTAAAAAAAAAAGTGCAAATAAAAGGCCAAAGAAAAGATAACCAACCGCAATATACGAATAATAATAGAAGAGGACAAATTAAATAGATACAAAATAGACTACTTTAAACAGGCACCTGCTAGAGAAAGTGTCGATCCCATTGTGTGATCCAGGTACATTTTAGGACAACCAGCTTTAGTATTATAATCAATTATATATAGAATACAGGTTAGCTTATAGTCTTCGTCTACTTCAAAACATTCTGTTATACAAAATACAATGTAATTAACCTACAATCCGACATGTTATTATATGTTCTATCCATAGAATACAATAATACGTCAACAAAATGTCTGTCAATCAACACCTGAAATCAAATCTTGTGTTCTGACTGATGATGCGAGTTTGTTAACACCAAACTCTTGCCATATGATCAGTAAGATGAAACGTTAACTTATGTCAATATCAGAAAGGCAATGACCAGGAACTGTTTATGCAGCAAAATGTTTTTGATAAGAATGAGATCAACACTTGCTGATAAGTTCTGTTAATAGAAATAGAACCTGATCTGCATTTTCTTTCATTTAACGGTAGACAACTTCAACACATCGTCTTTTTTCTGCTACATTCTATTTCATGTACCGATGACGTTATGAACTTTTATACTTTTAAACATTTCTATACATAGCTCGCACAAATCATCAGATTTACAGTATATTATGAACAAAATAAGTTAAAGATCAAAATTGATTGATAAAAAGTCGCTAATTCTGTTTGTTTTCTGTAAAGGTCATATAAAAATCCTCATTGAAACACATTTGTCTCTAGTATTATAACCTCTATATAATTACGAAGTATTGGTTGATCAATTGATACATTTTAACTTTTAAATTTAGATTAATTTCATTGATAAAAAATCAGATGAATCAAAGAAACCGAATAAATATTATAAACAACCTCTAAACTACAAAAGCTAAAACTAAGTTATAATAATCAACTAAAACAAATATGATACTCTAAAAAAAACACATAAACTATGACTTTATGTTCTAAGCATAACCAAATCAAAAGATTGTCAAATCAATAACTACTTATCGCCATTAGGGCAAATTTAGGAGAGGATCGGGGATGGGCCCTTCTGCCGCCTAACTTTTAGAAAAATTGTTTAATCTTTTATGCTTGTCATAACAATTACAGAAATAATTGACAACAGATTATTTGCTAAATTCAGAATATACAATTAAATACACTATTATTATCTATATTATATATATTATAAACTTATTAATTTTAGTTCCAGTATGTTCAAGAATTTGACAGTTGTCAATAAAAACCCACGTGTGATATGGATATTGTCATTACATCACTTATTAATACTCCAGTCATTAAGTTTGTATAACAAATGGAGATGTAAGAACAAAGTTATTTGTTTCCAAATTATAATACCAGTAAACAAAGTTAATTTTTACAATAAGTTGATTAATAAGGTCCCTATGATCTAATTTGATCCATTAACAATCTGTATAGTTGTTATTAAAAGCCTTTTATTTCAATTGTCATTTATACCCGTATGTTTGAAAATTGCCATCTTTTTGTCGGATATGGAACTTCACACTTTGTGCATTATTTAGATCAACAGGTCCTCTGTGTACATACACTTCCCTTCCGTCCACTGGTACTTTTTCAACGTTTGATATAGGGACCTTAAATTCCACACAATGATTCACCTTTCCTTGTAGCGCCTGATTTTCCCATGCTCCATCGTAATTGTTTTTCGCGATGAATGTTTTGGAATTATCTGGTCCGTATGGAGCTACATATACCCCTTGTCCAAAGACAGCATCGTTTTTATTGTTTGGGGACACTTTAATTTTTCCAGCTGCTGCTATTCCTTCAATACCATGGGTATCTGAGTAATGATAAAACTTTCCACGTTCGGAATCTGCAATAAATTAACATAAATATGTAATAATAGGTTTTCATTGGTGTCTCGTCGCTGTGATTGCAAACCAGTAAAACGGCATAAAATATTTTTACAGCAATGGTCTTTTACTGATTGTATTGGTACAGAAATTTGAATCTGTAACATTGTCGTACTAACATTCTTAAAGGGGCTATAAAAGTACTGATGCCAGTTGATGATGCTGATGCCCACATACACTCATTGAACATGTGATAAAGACGTACCTTTGACAAATTGATATAACTAGTTTAAACTAAGTCCAGTCGCGAATAGCTTAAATAAAACTGTAACAGACATTTATTTTTAACGTGTTTCTTGGTCAGTTGTTACTATATATACGCAAAACAGAGCGCACTCGTGTAACGTATCCGTCCGCACAATAAACGAGTGTGGTCGAAAACCACATATGTGTGGTTTCGTATTTATCACATACCCTACCAAACTAAACGAAAAGCTTTCTTTGGCTTTATCTGTCAATGGATTTACAATTAACTTCTTTATATTGATTTTTGATCTGATTCGAAAAATCTGATACCGGACTGGAAAAACTGCTGAAGAAGTGTAATTAAAAACAACCGATAACTTTTAGTTTAAACACCATTCGTTAACATTTTACTAATACCATCGTAAACACTGGGAAAAAAATTAAAAAACAAACATTGATTTTACAAAATTATTTAACATCGTCCGCGATTCTCCCAACTCGAAAAAATCTCCCAACTTAACATGACGTCACATATGTAAAGTTCTAAATTACGTCATATTATTGTTATCAGAAAAGGGAATTCCCCTTATAGTAGTTCCGGCTACTATGGTGATACGGAATATTGTATTGCATATGTGCAATACGGACCTTTGTATCACATGGCAAGAAAATGTAATGTATCGCTATAGTAAGATTCAATGGGTATATATATGATAAACAAACATTATAGTCTATAGTGTCATCCTAATTATAATTAAAAACAAAACACAAAATTCTGGTTTCCTTTTGGTTGACAAAAGTATTGTCAAATACCAAATTTTTAATGTATTGAATGATAAAAGGATGTATGACAACATTAATTTCATTTTTGAACTTTGCACTATTCGACAAGACGAGTTTCAATCATTTTCGCATTTCTGTGATACCAGCGCTAGAGAAAATAGTAGAGAAGATGTTCTCTCTATGTGATGGAACTCTGACGCTACGCTCTTAAAGTTATAACGGGATGTCATTTAAAAAGCGCACCCTAGACGAACCAGAAATGGGAAATCCATGTGTTTTACTTGTGGGTTTTAACGATGGCAGTAGATACAAGTACTGACAAAATGCCCTATAAGGTGACCAAAATTGGAAATATAGAACGATAACCGGTAGTCAATTATGGAAATAAGTTCATCCTTCATTTGTAAACTATTTCTATTGCATTGGCATGTTTATAAGAATATTGTAGGTATTAATATAAACATCCTTTTTGATATATTAGTTTAGATGTAGGTTTTGGAATCAACGTTTAGGTTTACAGATGCCTTAGGATACTGAAATTATCAATTGCCTTTAGTATTAAACTAGGACATTGTGACCTATATTCATTTATCCGTAATTATTTAATATACAATTTAAAGTTATATTACTGGTCGTACCACGGATTAAAAATCGGGCAATCGTTTAAAATTCAGGCACTACTTACAAACCTCATGTTTGACAGGTCAGCCCGAAAGTTTGTATGCCGTTACAAATTTTGAGATGTTGTATTAATAATTTGTTTAATAGTTTCTTACAGGTTATATACCATTAGATGAATCCAATGTATATTTGCTGCAATAAAATAATAAAAGACACAGTTATACATTTCAGACAAAAAACATGTTTTCAGAGATTGAGAACAAAGCAATGTTTAAAATCATCAATATAATTTTTATTCTACGTCAAGTGATACTGTGAAACACTTTTTGTTTTTTTAAATACAGAATTGATTGTAACTAATAAATTGGTATGTTTTAGTTTAAAAGTGTTTGATTATCACATGGGGAAGTAACTTTTTATTAACCCTTTCAGTGTTTTCTATCGAATTAGGTCATATTTCCAGAAATTAGATTTTTTCTTTATTTTTTTGATTATTTTTATTATAAGCTGTTCCCATGAACCAACATTTTCTACTTTCTAATGAAGAAGAAACAAAGTAAACACAATATCCCACGAACTTCAAATGAAGATAAAGATAATCTATAACGAGGCTCTGCCGAGTTTGAGATGAAAATATCTGACCACGAGATTGGAATTTCCTTATCTCAGTCTGGAACGAGTGATTGATTATTTTTTCTCGCATTTAGATTCTAATTGAAGCCTAAAGACATTGACATTTCCTGCTACCAAACAAAGATTTTGCTAGCGGATGAATACATGTATAACGTAACATTGTAACGTCATCAATGACGTGTCGCTCAGAGCAAAAATGAGGACCTACGGGATAACAAATAACAACAAAATACATTTTCTTTTTTAACACCTATTGGTCCAAATTATATCTTTTATAACAAATAATTATATAAGAGAATTAGAAATTATAGAAATCAGTTGTTAGGGAGATATTTCTAATATGTTATCATATCTCTTGTATCATGAATTACGTCCCTTGCTATTATTGAAAAAGTAGTCCCTCTTGTACTGAGATAGCCTACACGCTTTCACGCGGGGTGCGATATAGAAAAATGTCGTACTACCTATCCTGTGAGATTAATCTGTTACATATGCGAAAAATAGTCAAACATACCTGTACTTTGGTTACCCCGAGACATGATTCTTATAGTTTTTCTTGGAACAAAGGTAACCTGATGGCGTATTATCTAAAACTGACTTGGTCTATCTTTAATTACTAAAATTAATCTGAAACAAAAGGAGATCATTTTAAATATAAAACTGGTATAATATGTAATTTAAAACAATGGAAATACGAATAAAATATCTACATACAAACCAGAAGATCAATAAATTGTGAAAACATTGTGTCTATAATTAAGCTGATTTAAACCTAAAACAAGAACGTTGACCAGTACACCGATGACCGAATGACTGCTGTGGATGTCAAGAAACATTTTTATCTTTATTTTTATTTTTGACAGGTCAAAATTTCAAAATCAAATCTAAAACGAAATTTTCTTTAGCTTAAATCTGAAAACTTTTTACAGTATTTTAAAGTACTTTATAGCCTGATCTCCAAAATGACACCTTGAAATTATGAATATTTTGAATTCAAAAGAAACAATATTATTAAGATTTCAAATTTCTGAGATTCCAGTCAAGGGAAATCTTGGTTAAGAAATAATTGTGAAACTGAACCAAATGCCATATTATAAATTTTTGATTTTCTGAATGAAATAATTAAAAAAATGTAATATGATACAGCTGCATCCCTGTGTCTTACCTCACTTGACAGAGCAAAAATTACCTACTAGTTGTCCTTTCCGTTTTCACAACCCACTTGAAAGTAAAAATTACGGTATATATGGATATTAGTAATCTCCTTAAACGAGTTGTACCACGTGATCATCATTTACAGAAAATGTTAAGACATGGAATTTCCCTACTTTTCCGATATGTACTTAACAACTATAACAATAGTATCAAATACTTCACCATGTTCTACATATAAATTATTGGTCGAATGATTGATTGATTGAAGTTTATTGTTCAGTGAAGAATTTTTCACTTATATCGAGATGTCGTCAGTTGTAGGCAGTGACATTAAATCTGGCCTTTGCAATGCGCTCAGGGTAATGTGAAGGACGGTTACTTTAACGTGCCACGGCGAAAGTTACAAGGGGCATCGGTTTTTTTTAATGTCTGTTCCGAAGGTTTTCCTTTTTAAATATTTACATTTATGACGTTTTATGTTAATAAACTCTGTTAAGAGGAAATGGAGTTATATGAGTATAGATAATTATATTTGCTTATGTTTAATGGCACATGAATACAGTCACATGAGGAATTACTTAAAGCGAAGGTAAACAAACATGGCCGCTCTCTATAACATAACTATTTGATGAGATTGGACAAGATAAATAATTTTGTCAACTTAAAATTAACGAAAAATAATTATAAATGTCAATTAAAGTACTAATTCAAATCCAACTTTACAATTTTGCATTTAAAAACTAAACAAAATAATAGGATTACATTTCACAGTGAAAATAAGAAATCGTCTGCTTTTATACCTGTTGCAATACACATTACGGCATTCGCTCATAAATATTAGAGCTACAATAAACCGGCAACAATCAAACTAACAAGGAAATATAGACATTTTAAAAGACAAAAAATTAAAAAAGCAAATGGCATATTAGATTTACTTTTAAAAGTAAAGGTTCGGTTGTGTGTAATTACGTCAATTATGTACTTTGATGTATTTTATACTATAAGTTGTAAATTAAGTGATTTATAGAGTAAACGATGCTCCTTCCATTCATTGTCTACTTAGTTCAATACTTATGCTATTATTATGCTTACCATTCCGTAGCAACCGATCTCACTTTTATGGTTCAGTTCAGGTGTTTAACTTAACTTTCACATTATGACTTTGGGTAGTGATTTTAATATGGGTTGGTATCTTTATGTTTGATTAGTTCTTTCTTTTTAGGCGTCATCAAATTGCAATTATTATTTTACTACTGTCAATCAAGTTGCCAACTTTGCAACTCCACGAGTTTAAACTTTTCGTCAGATGTTTTTGAACAGACGTGTAACGTATTTAAAACAAGTATCTATGAGTTATTCAATCATACAATGTTTGCTGTCAGACGCAAATAACTTATAAATGTCTCTCCTCATATGTGAATATAATTCGAAACAAATAAGAAAATATTGCATTTATACATCAATGTTTTGTATCGTATACCTTATATTGTTATGCCGTAAAGTGATGTGATGAAGCTGGTTTTGGAGTTTCAATTTTAAGTATTAATTGCTTTGAATGAATTATTCATGGATTCTTATCATTCGTTACATTATGTATTCTCAATTCATTTTGTAACCACCCAAAGTTTGTTTCTGTTTTCAGTTTCCAAATATCGAGTATTTTTTACTGAACTCAATTGTTATTATATTTCATGTCTTTTTTTACTTTAAAATCAAACATATATGAGTCTAATTTGGACAAGAAATCCTGTCTCTCTCTCTCTCTCTCTCTCTATTTCTCTGTATCTATCTATCTATATCTCTCTCTCTCTCTCTCTCTGTGTGTGTGTGTGAGAGAGAGAGAGAGAGAGAATAGTTATGAGTTTGAGTTCTTGGGAGAATTGTTATGAATTTGAGTTCTTGGTGTCAAATTCCTTCCTTCAATGTGTTCTTTTTATGGCAATTTTTATCAATTGATGCCATTTCTGAAAGTTATTATTTCTGCTCTATTTATTAACTCTAACAATTATTCATTGATAAATTTTCCCAGTAGTATTCAGACCTAATAATGAAAGGTTTTAAGGCATCGCATTAAACATTTTATATCCTCATATAATTCTTCTTCATCCAATCATGCATTCATTCATTCATTGATACTTGTCCCAATATAAATCGTTTCATGTACAAAGATATGGTAAAACCAATTACGATTTACTATCGTCGGAAGATAAGCTCTATAAATAAAGTTATAACTATTTTTATCAATTACTCTTGCGTGCAAGTTTTTTTCTATCTTCGAATATTTTTATCAACTACTAAATAAATTGGTAGCGAAAGTAATTAAATTATTTCTGATAACAACACTTGCATTCGATTCTGGAAATGTTGGACTCTTCCATTTTCTTCAGTCTTTATCAAAGACACGGTAATATTGGCTTAACGTCTACTTCCTGTAGTAATGGTCCATTTTATCGCTGGGTGAATGGCAGCGATTTAGTAAGAAATGCAGAAAATTTAAGGAATTTATTGATTTTCAATAAAAAGCTGATTGCTGCATAAACATGAAATGATTCTTTACATGTAAATCTGTATGAAGAGTGTGTTGAACTTTTGAGAGTGATGGAAAGAGGATTATGTTGTCTGCGGGGTTATTACAAGTACAATTATTTAGTATGCCAATGGTTTTGTTTTAAAGTTAGATAATAAAGTGTACACAGGGTGTCATAACTGCTTTTGAAAAAAATAATAAATGTGACGTATTTTTCGCAGGTACTCGTCCTTGTTTATATACAGATTTATATATAATTATGTAACAAATGACCTAGATTTACTGTGAATGAAATTCAGCGAACAAGTTGGATACCAAGAAGTATGTTTGATCACATGATAGTTGTAGGTCATTTTAATTTTTGATTCAGGAAGTTGAAATAAGTACTGTACCTTCATAAACACGTTGATACATAAACATGTTGCTAATTACTTCATTTGCCAGTGTTAATTATAACTTAACAGCACTTGACGGCCGTGTTTGGGCTAAAATTGTGAAATCAGACAGAATCGTTAAAAGGCTGAGAAAGTGTCCAAAGGACCAAAGTTTATTTTACTGGTTTTAATAATACAAGATGTAAAATAACTACTTAGCTATAATTACAACCTTGAAATTATAAAATTATTTTGAGCACCCGGTGTAAAGTTGATATTTAGTTGACGAACAATTCTGCTACACTTTGTGATACGAGTAACGACAGTATTCAGTCGCATCAGATAAAGTCTATTCTACATCTGTTATCAACCAAATGTGTATTCTAAAAATTCTAATGAATTACTTGAACATTTTGCTTGTAACATTTTATACCGTTTAAAAAGTAAAACAAACCCTTCGATTTTTCTCCATTTTACACCAATATCCCTTATTCAAATTAAAAGAGTATCTAAAACTAAATATACACTTGTCATTCTTTTACAAAATCAGTGAGCAAAGATACAAATATCAAGTGCTGAACAGGGATTCTGGTTATTTTGTCAAGCATCATACGGATTCAAAACAAAAATATACTGAACATTCTATCAACAAAATGTTAGATTTTTTGTTAGACTACACGTTTGTTGTGTTTGGTAATATAAACTTCCAACAAACAATTGGTATATCAATAGGTAAAAATGTGCACCATTGCTTGCTGACTTGGAGAAAAGAAAAAAATTAAACGCCGCATACAGATATATAATAACGTTCTATCACTTAATAATCCTAAAATTGGATTTATAATTTGGAAGTAATCTTTCCAATTGAGATTGAAAACAATGATTAATCAAAATCAAACATACTAATCCATGTCCGAATCACAATCCAGAAGCAAAGTAAAAACTTTGGTACCGACAAATTAGGTTAGACATGTAAACTTAAACCAGGGAAGTGAGGCTGGGTGCTCCAGTAGGGTAAGCACCCCTGTTAATCTAGCTACACCCGCCACGTGTGTAATCAAAATTGTGTGAATGAAACATGAAACAACTTATTTTTCAAGTTCTTCTTCATACTTACACGTAAACCTTAATTATTACGCCAACGAAAGGTTACATATGAAGCTGTATGCAAAACGTGATGACTTCATTTTTTTTTATTGTCAACTTTTCTTTTCTATGCAGTGATGTACTGAATTTTCTACTTAAGGTGTATTTAGTTCACAATAAATACGCTATGGTAGAGCTTGTTTCTACTGCAGGAACTTTAAACATCGAAGCAAGCTGCTTACAAACGAATTGTTTGCGCAAGGATGTTGCAAGGATAGACTTATCCAGACCCTTAAAATGTATTACGGCCATCAACACAGTATTATTGATAAGTATAGTGTTTTATCCAACATTACCATGTCTTACTTCTCTTTGGAAATGTGGTCTGGTCATGGATATTGTTACTAGTATTTGTTTTGAATTTCCGAGATAACTTAAAGATTACAAAAATTTCTAAAAAGGTCTGGATATAAGAATGAAACATTCCCTGGTTAGACGAAATCAACAATAATGAGAATGTTGCAAGATCGACGGATGGGTATCATAAAATTGGAATTTTGTTTTGCTAACTTGGTAGTATAATGTTATATGATTATATGACCAGTCCATGTCATAATTATGTAAGTTGCTTTTCTAGTGTGTCGTATTGGGCTGTTTGGCTCGACCAAATTATGACATGGTTCAGTATGATTGCTTCACCATTTGGTGGCATAAAGCTACATGTTTCTTTGTCCAGACTATAACATTATGCTGCATTGTTGTTTCGCCTATAAGTGGTTTAAAACTGCATGGTTGTATGTCCAGTTTATTGCAGCACTACATAGTTTGATTGAAGGTAATTCTCCACTTTATGTTTGAATGACAGGTGGTGTACTATTGAGAATATGATAAAACATACATTGTTAATTAATAAAAGAATAAACTTCACACAATTTTTCTCATAACTTTTATATATAAAAACACCAGAAAAACTAAATATAATAAAAATGACAGATATACATATTAAAATCGTAACTGCATTTTTGTTCTGTTGACGCAAAAGTGATTAATAATAATTTTCGAAATTGAAATAGGATTTTTAAATCAGAGTTGTTAATGGCAGAGTGTTTTATAGGATATTACAAGGACAAATATATACTAAAATACTAAAAATTTAGTTAATCAACAAATCAATTTACGACCATCGCCGAGTGAAATTATCTAAAACGTCACAATTTCTAATTTAAAGTAAAAAAAAGTGTCGATAAAAGGCCAAAGCAACAAAAACAACTGCAACAAATACACAAATAAGACAAAATAAACGGATAAACAGAAATGATAAATATGACGAATATGAACAGACACCTCCTGTACAAGTGTGCTTACGTTTGTGTGGTCCAGGTATATTTTAGGGAAGAGTTACAATGAAAAAGTTGTCTTAGAAATTAAGTTAATAGAGACATCAATTACCGCCCATGACCAAAATCAAATAAATTTAAGAACTCAACACGTTATTCCTTAGATTAGCTATATTCAATTGTAATTTAACATATTGGGAGAGTTTAAAACTTTAATACTAATTCAATCATTCAATAGTTTAGATGTGAAAATGCCAAGTTAAAATATTGTCTAAAATGTCAAAATTTTGAAATTAAATTAAACAGTAAACAAAACAGCAGATAAAAAGCCAAAGTAGCAAAAAAACTACCCGTACCTGCTAGAGCAAGTAAGTACCCGATTTTGTGGTCCAGGTACATTTTAGGACTATAAGTCTCAATATTGTAACCATTTGTATATAAGTTAACTTATGGTCTTCATCCACATTCTACTTTACAAAATATTTAACTAACAATCTGACAAGTTAATATATGTTCTATCCATAGAATACGATAACACGCACCACAATGTCTTTTAATTAACATCCCACTCTGACTGATGATGTGAATTTATTCAACTCTAATCGTATTATCAGTAAAATAACAAGTTAATTATATCAGAAAGGCAATGGCCACGGTCTTTTTATGTGCCGAAACTGCCTTGTACTCAATGCAATTAACATTGCTTATCTGTAAATTTAAAATAGGATCTAATCCTTTTTACTGCATTTCACTTCCATGTTTCTGGTAGCCACTGACATTCACAAATCGTTTTTTCCTGGTACTAGTCAGGGGGCAGATCTAAAAAAGTCGCCTCTTTATTGACCCCCCTAAACTGTTTTGTTAAAAGCACGAAACATGGTGTATCTTATTGCCCTATATGTACTTAGTTAGGCAAGGTATGTTTCCACCTTTAAAAGTCAAGGTGGAAACATACCTAGCCTAACTAAGTGCATATAGGGCAATACGATCCACCATGTTTCCTGCTTTTAACAAAAAAGTTTAGGGGGTGTCACAATTTTGGGATCTGCCCCCTGACTATACATAGTATTTCATGTACGAATGACTTTATAAACCTTAATACCGCGATTAACATCATCAATAACTAATCAGCAAATATCATCAAATTTACAGAATATAATTAATAAAAGACACTTATTGATCAGAATAAAGTGACAAAAACAATCGCTAAATATGTTATGATACGTGGTTATATGTAAAAGTCATATCAAAATCTTCAAATGTGCCTTTGAATTATAACTTCTACGTAATTATAAAGTATATACATTCATTTTCAATTTGTTGATCAATTGAAATATCTTAATTTCAGATTATTTTCATAAATCAAATTGTCAGTGAGATGAATCCGTAGAAACCAAATAAAGATGATAAACAAAATCTTAACTACAAAATTTAAAAAATAAGTTATATATCAAAACTATAAATTTCCATTGTTACAAATATTATACAAACAAACACCACACAAACTAGTTATAAATCCTAACTATAACCAAATCAATTTATTGTCAAATCAATAACTACTTATTATTTTTAAGACAAAATTTAGAAGAGGATCTGAGATAGTCCCTTTTCCATGACTTTTACCATAGAATAATTGTTTAATCTTTTTTACATTACAAATTAAAAAAAACATTGATAATAGATTTTTCGTCAGATAATTCGCCCAATTCATATTTATACATCTAAATCCATTATAAATATTACCTTATCAATTTTAATTTCAATGTGTTTTAGAATTTGACAGTTGGATATTAAAACCCACGTTTGTCATGGATATTTTCATTATATCACTTACTAATACTCCAGTCAATAAGTTTGTATGTTTTTAATTTATAATATCAATACATTCAATTTCTGATATCATTTCATTAATGCACTGCTTGTGATCTAATTCAATCCAAAAATATCTGTATTATCCAAAAAAAGCTCATTAGTACATGTACATTAAAAAATTGCAGTTTTAATAAAATAACATATGATACAAATTAATCATTCAATCAATATTCACTAACGTTTTTGGTTATAATAAACCTTTAGTTTTCACTGTCAGTTATGTTCGTATGTTTTAAACTTGCCATCACTTTGTCGGACATGAAACTTCACATCTTTAGCATTGTTAAGATCGACAGGTCCTTTATGTACCCATACATCCCTGTCCTTAGCTGGTGCTCGTTCAACGTTTGATTTAGGGACATGAAATTCCACACAATGATCTACCTTTCCTTGCGACTCCATTTTACCCCATAGTTTTTTTCCATCGTAATTGTTTCTGGCGATATCTGCTTTAGAATTATGTGGCCCATGTGTCGTTGCGTACATACCTGGGCCAAAACGAGCGTCTTTCTTGGTGTCTGTGGACGCCCTGATTTGTCCCGATGTTGCTATCCCTCGAATACCATCGCTATTAGTGTAATGATAAAGCTTTAACAAATCGGAATCTACAATATATTAATATATAATTACAATTATTTTAAAGCCGTCGCAGCACTGATTGGCAATCAAACAGTATTGTTTTTTTGTGACCATACACCATAAACATGCTAAATGTTAGTTAGAGTATATTATAGATTCTAGTTAAAAAGGTATTCAAATAAGAATATTTTAATTTTCGGTAACTTTTTTGTGTTTAATCTGATCTTATACTTTATCATTTCAATAGCATTAACATAAATATAATATCAGTTATTTTTAAATGTGCATTAAAATTCCGTCATAGGAGAACTTTCAGGCACTATCGCCTTTATGTGATACAATGAGTAGAGAAAAAGTGGAAACAGGTGTCCCTCTAGATTAAAGACCTTTGACTTCTTCTAAATGATATGCATTATACAATACATAATGCCTCACCTTTACCGGATTTACCTCCTTTACCTCCTTTACCTGCAGACATGTCTGGTAAATATTCTCTGAAATGGTACTTAGTGACGTATTCTCAAACAATTACCTGGTCTCTTTGGAATTTAAAACAAGAATTATCTGAAACGATTATGATATTGAATTGTAATTCAAGCAGTTGATAAAAATCCCAATACAAATAAAATACCTAATAAAATATTTTATCTCTAAGAAAGCCTTTAAAACTAAAATCAAGAACGTTGATGACAGGTACACCGACGACCAAATGATTGCAGTGAATGTCAAGAAACATTTCTATGTCATCAGGGCAGGTCAAATTAAAAAAAACAAAAACATTTCTTTATCTTAAATATGAAAATACAAGACAGTATTTTTTAAATACTTATAGCCTGATTTCCAAACTGACAACTTTAGTTCACTAAAAGTTTGATCTCAAAAGAAACATCATTAATCAGATTTTAAATTTCCTTAGATTTCAGTCAAGAAATATTTTAGTTAAGAAATAATTGTGAAACTAGGACCAGGTGTTATATTATAATTATTTGATTTTTATGAATAAAATAATTAAAATTTATAATATGACACAAATAAATGTTTTTCCTTGTCTTACCTTTCTTATTTAAGTACTGCCGTCTCTATGACCAAAAATATTCAATACAGTCCTTTCCGTGTTCACACCCAAAATGGAAGCACAAAATTACTGTATATATTGATATTAGTCATCTCCTTAAACGGGTTGAACACGTGATCATCATTTACAGAAAATGTTTAGACATGGAATTTCCTACTTTTGTTTCATGCATTTAACATGTTTAATAATGACGTAATATAATATATGTACAAAACACTTCTCCTTAAAACTTATTCTGAATATGCATTATTTCTCTCAAGTATTGTTAAAAGGTTTCAATTTTAAGACGTTTATTTCTATACACCGTCTCGTGTTCACATAATTTCGATAAAGTGACCACAGTTTCGTGATATAAAATGGTATATAAGAGGAAATACATTACGAGTGTTGTGTTTAATGATGATATGCATTTCTTCGTTAATTGTTAAATAAATAACAATACAAAAATGAGTTTATGTAACTAAACAAAATTGGTTCACATTGGCTAGTGGCTCATAATAAGTCGTTCTACAAACTTCTGTATTTTAGTACATTATTCGATTTCGATACTGCTACGAGTATGATATTACATCTACATGTACTAGTAATGTATTTTATAAAGTCTTGTTTTTTATGTACTTGTAAAAAAGTAATTCATAAAGAAAGCATTACCCCTTCCATTGCTTGTCCGGTCTCACTTTTCTGATTAAGTTCACATGTTTAATTTAATTTACAAATGTACAACGTGTTTGCTTATTTGATAGTCATTTTAATATTGGTTGGTATGTATGTGTTTGATTGGTTCTTTCTTTTTGATGCCATCAAATTGTAACTCCACGAGCTCAATCTTTTCGTCAGACGTCTTTGAACAACTGTGTATTTAAAAAAGCATCAGAGATGTATTTATACAATCATACAATATTCACTGTCAAACACATGAAACTGATAAATTTGTCTCCGCATATATGAGTATATTACGACAGAAATGAGATAATTCTGCATTAAGACATTAATTACATTGTGTTTTGTGTATGTACGAGGGGAAGTCAGAAAGTTCATAGGACATCATATTCAGCCAAGCGTAAAACACATTTTCTTTACTTATTTAGACAAAACAACATTCTGCCATTTCATACATATTAAGTTTATTTGTCACAACATATTTGTGTAATTCTCCAAAGCATTCAAAGTTGGTGACCATCAAGCAATGATGGAAAATCAAAATGTTGCGTTTAGGGCAGTAATAAAGTTCTTCATAGTAGAGAGATCAAATGCCAAAGAAATGCACTGGCAAATGGCCGAGGTGTACGGTGACAGTGGTCCTGCTATTCCATAGTGGCAAAATGGTCAGCTGAATTTAAACGTGGGAGCACCTCACTGAAGGATGACCAACGGTCAGGTCGGCCACCTGATGCCACCACAAAGGAAATTGTCACGTCTGTGAGACCCTCATCATGAATGATCGTCGAATTAGGATTGATGACATAGCTAGGGAGTGTGACATTTCACATGGAAGTGTATATACGGTTATCCACGAGCATCTTGGGATGTCAAAAGTATCCGCAAGATGGGTTCCCAAACATATTAATGTGTAGGATCGCTTCCAAAGACTCCAGTCAAATCGGGAGCTTCTTGGCATTTATAATGATAACCTAGAGAGCTTCCATTTACGTTTAGTAACTGGTGATGAAACATGGATTCATCATTGGGACCCAGAAACCAAGAAAGAGTCCATGCAATGGAAGCACCCTGGCTAACCTACACCAAAGAAATTCAAAACCCAACCATCAGCTGGCAAAGTCATGGCCACTGTGTTTTGGGATTCTAAGGATGTTCTGTTAATCAATTATAAACCTGCTGGAATCTCTATCACTGGGCTTACTATGCTGATCTAATGAAGCAGCCGAGCTGCTATTACATTAAAAAGGAGGGGAAAGCTAAGCCGATGGATATTGCTTCTTCCCGAAATTCTCCTGTGTACAAGTCAAGGATTGCACAAGCAGCGATTCGTGAATGCAAGTTCGAACAACTTAATCACTCACCCTATAGTCCCGATTTGGCACCCATTGATTATTTTCTATTTAGAAATTTTAAATCCCAATTTCGTGGAATCAGATTTCTTGATGATGATGGACTTAAGGCTGCCACAGAGGCATAGTTTCAGGACCAAACCGAAAACTTCTATTTCAAAGGTATATACAGTCTGAAAGAAAGTGGGCTAAGTGCATTGGGGTTAATGGGGACTATATCTTTTTGACCTCACCTTGTATATTGGTTGTGTAGCAACGTGATGTGATGAAGTTTGTTTGTAAGTTTCTATTTTAAATATTATTTCCCTAAAAAGAATTATTCTTGGATTCTTATCATTCGTTACATTATGCTTTCTCGATTCTTTTTATTGTAACCGCCCAAGCTTTGTTTCCACTGCAAGTTACGATATTTTAATGTTTTAATTATACTATAATAAACCCATTTACATTTCTCGAATATCGATAATTTTTCGCTTAGCTCAATTGTTCTACGTTATATCAATCATGAAATATTGAGATACACCAATGATTAAATTTCATGTCTTCTTAATTAAAGATCAATAATATTTGGAAAGTATAATTTGGACAAGAAATTTTCTCTCTCTCTCTCTCTCTCTCTCTCTCTGTCTCTCTCTGTATGTGTGTGTGACTGTGTGTGCGACTAAATCAAGAAATGTTTGTGTGTGTGTGTGAGAGAGAGAGAGAGAGAGAGAGAGAGAGAGAGAGAGAGAGAGAGAGAACTGTTTTCGAGTTCTTGATGCCAAACTCCTTCCTTCAAAGTGTTAAGATTCTTTTTTATGTCAACTACCTTCGACCGATGCCATTTCTGGAAGCTTTTTTTTTTTGCTTTATTTACATATGAATTCTTCATCCATTCATGCATTCATTCATTCATTCATTGATAATTGTCTCGATCTCATTCGTTTAATGTACAAAGATAGGATAAAATCAATTTGTAAATTGTAGCGAAAAATTAAAGTATTTCTGATAATAACATTTGCTTTCGATTCCGGAAATGTTGGATTTTTCCACTTTCTGCAGTCTTCATTAAAGATATGGTAATATTCGATTATCGTTCATTTCCCGTTGTAATGGTCAATTCTGTCACTAGTTAAATGGCAATGATTTGGTAAGAAATGCAGAAAATTTCAGATATTAATTGACTTTCAATAAAAAGCTGATTGCTGCATAAAATGGAATGATTCTTTCATGTTAATCTGTTTGAAGAACGTATTGAACGTTTGACGGAGATAGAAAAAGGATTATGTTGCCAGCATTGTTATTTGTTACAAGCATAATTCTCTAGTATGTCAATGGTTTTGTTTTAAAGTTAGATAACAAAGTATACAGGGAGTCATTACTGCTTTTGAAACATAATAGTTGAAAACAAAGTATCAAAACAGTAAAATATTACACAGCGCATGTTTATGGTCTAAATGACCCAGTCCAAAGCACGATTGAACTGGGGGTTATGGGGCATGAAATGTTAAGAACAATAAAGCAAAACCACGTGCCTTTGTTAAATCAGAGCATCGTAATGAGAAATTATCATCAATGTTTGTTCTGAAACTAATTTGAGACTTGATAAATCATCCTGGTATAATGTGAAGTATTTTCGATTGAATGGTGATTAATTATAATATATCGATAGATTTACCTCTTATGACAGTACTATAGGCGAAATTAGTCTCTCAAATCTGTGAAAAGGACAATTTGCTCCCTTATCCCATAAGCGCTACGGGGCTCCAACCACAAAATTAATTTCAAACCGTAGGATTGCCAGCGATAGGAGAAGATAATAAATAGATGACAAGCAGTAATGTGGTTCAAGTACTTAAGAATTGTAGTCCTGACACTATCCCAAAGGATATATTTACATCCCGTGGACAACTTGTATACATAATGCGATATACTTATATTTATCATATTATCGAATAAAATTGAAAATTAATAATTAAATTCTATCATTATAATTATTGTTATATTTTTATTTTTTACAGAAAAATGTTTTGCAGAACGTTCACCTTGTATGAATATGAAAAAAAAGTCCAATACATAAAGTAGAATCTAACTGTTATTATTAAATACATAAATATACCAATGCAATATCTGCACGTGATTAAGCATGTCCCTGTTCTTATACTTCCTTGTTTTCTTTTTAATTTTTTTAATATTTACGTAATAAATGACCTAGATTCACAGAAATTTTAAATTCAGCGAATTAGAGGTATACTAAGAATTGTGTTTGACAACGTGATGTTTGTAGGTGATCATTAAACTTTTAATATCTTGTTTATTTACACACAATGTACTTTGTACGAATTTATAACACACTTATTGATATGTAAAACTGTAACTTTTATGTTTATTTTCACATAACGTCACCTTGAAATGCAGTATAGATCTGTCAAAAGTTTAACAATGTGTTTACGAATAATGCAGAATCGGAAGCTCATCTGGTCCTTCGTTAGCTATATCTCGATACTTTTGAGAAGTAGCTTACTATCTTTTGGCAACTTTTCTGTCACTAGCTCTCCATATCTCGGCAGCCGAGCCTCGACTTCATTTCGTTAGCTCAGTGTTAACTTTGACAAATCTGCTTGTACCTTATACTGGGGTTTTCATCACTATGATATTTGACAGCGAAATATAATGGGATTTTTTCGTAGACTGGGTCAGTTGCACAAATCTTAATTTCACGAATTCTTAACTCCACTATAATAAGCAAAACATTTATGTGCTTATTATGGTTTAATTAAAACCTTTAAGCTTTGTGCAACTGGACACTAGTTCTTAGTGAGGTACGACCGTCTATCATTGCAACGTTTATAAATAGAGGATGTTGCTTAGTAACGCAAGTAATATAAGAAAAACTGCTTGGCTATGCATTTTAATTCAAACCTGTAAAACTAGAAAATATTTTACCTTCAACAATACAAATCTGTTGTTAATGTATTACTGAGTTGACAAACTATGTCGAGGCTATGAAATCCAAAAACCTAACATGTATACACATTAAACAGAAAGAAGTAACTCCTTTTTCCGTCGACTGTGCGCTGACACGTTAGGTCATTTTAGGTATGGACTGTTGCATTTCATTTAAATGATAGTTCGATAACATTAACATCGTTTGGTATTACAGCAATCAAGTGGAATGTTTGTCATTGTTACTTATAGTCATACACAACCCCACGCTGCGAAAAAAACACCTTAAGAACCGTATTACCTGTCAAAATAAGTGGACATAGTTCTTAGAGCATTTCAGAACTTAACCACTAGGTGTTAAAATAATGCGCACATTAGAATTTAAGAAATACATTTAAATTTTCAGTTACATGATAGATGTCATCAAGCCAAATTATTTAGAAATTGCTTGGAAAAGCAAGTGTTTACAGATGCGTCATAACCTACTTTTGATTTTTTTAAATAAAATAATGCATTCATAAGAAGCACAAATCAGATAGGCCGATTTCGAATGTATTAAATCATGAACCTTCGAAAAAAGGGAAATGGGTTGAGGCATAGTGCTCTCTTCTCTCTCTCTCTCTCTCTCTCTCTCTCTCTCTCTCTCTATATATATATATATATATATATAAAACTTAAAAAAGGTTAAAATTATTTCTAAAACATAATTGAATTTATTTTTGTAATACATGTTTTACCGTTGTGTACAGTATATTGAGATTTCATGTATGTCAAGTTTATGTACTTTATCTATTTTAATTGAATCTATTTTGTCTTCCTGTCATTAGACCACCAACTACCTTTAACATGTCATTATGAGATATATTTGTAGTTGATCGATACCGTATGATCTTAGTCGAGGGCGACGTGATGTAACATATCCCAATCGAGGCTCTGCTTAGATTGGGATATGTTACATCACATCATCCTGGACTGAGAACAACCGATATTGGTCACAAATAGGTGACAGATTTTATTTCTGGTACAATTTAAATGTTTGTAACTGGGATACATACAAAATAAAACATGTATGGGGGCCTCTTGCATTCCTTTTGGCACTTTATGCATTGTACAAATCCGCACTTTGAAAATAATCCTATCGACAATACTTTTAAATGTTTAGATATCATAGCAGCGATTTGTGTTCAATGCAAATATGAAACATGTCTGAAAAATAAAATACTTTGAAAAAAAAAACAAAATAAAACATTTTTTTGAAAAATAAATAAAGAATTATTTTGTTTTGATGTCGTCATGCACAATGATCTGGTACGTCATCCTGATGTGTAAATTGTCGCGTGAGTCAGTACCAGACAAACTGGACAAGATAGAAACATCTAGCACTGGTGTGCGCCTGGGATTTTTCTGTCCGAGGTACGAGAAAGATAGATAAGGCACATACACATACACGGCTATACCAAATATGTTGCTACAGCATTCAACAGAACACCAAGAAGCTTGATAAAAAGATGACAGATTTTACATGACTATTAAACATCAAAAGAATATCCCAGACATTCAGGAACAAGACTGTTTAATCATAGAAGACACCAGATCGAAATAAAGACAAAGAGTCGTAGGTGGAATTTTACGTGTCTAACCTAACTTGTCAGTTCCAAATTTTTTACTATGCTTCTGGATTGTGATTCGGACATGGATTAGTATATTTGTTTTTTATCGTATACAGTATGGACCTGTCGAAAGTCACTCACGAATAAGGGTCGAGTAGGCAGCTCATCTCGCCCCTCGGTAGTTATCTATATCTCGACAGTTTTTTGACAGCTGAGAACTATCTATTTCTCAGCAGCTTTCCTGTCACTAGATATTCATATTCCCGCCACCCTGTAGCCGAGCCTCGATTACTTTTAGCTCAGTGTTTAACTTACGACAGATCTTCTCTGTACATGCCACAAACAGTAGCACAAATAATATGTATATCATATTAAATTGCCATTATATTTTAAACTCGATCCAAGGTAATAAATACATGAAATTAAATTCAAACAAAATTACTTTTCTTATTCATTTCAAATATAAATCCAAATGTTACAATGATCATCTTTAAACCAGCTCAATCTACTATACATACATAACTTCAAACGAAAGCTCGTATTGGATTTCTAAATTTTTGTTTCTTTATTAAACGATACAGAAGCGATTAAAAATATATATTAAACAGAGTAACGTTACCTACTGTCCCATATATTTCAGATTGCTCTTATAGAATCCATAATACAGATAAAATAGAACATAACAGGTCTGTCGAAAGTTTATCACAAAGCTAACGCGTGCGAAAACTGCGTCGAAGCTCGACTGTCGAGTGTCCGTGGTATGGATGGCTAGCTAGTGACCGAGAGCTGCCAAAAGGTAGATAGCAGCTGCCAAAAAGATAACATGGTTCGAGACTCGGCACTAATTACTAGTTGTTAACGTAGTGTTAAAGTTTCGACAGACCAGCACTGTACTTTTCCATTGTCTTTCTGACCTTGCAAAACATTATTGTTTTGTCGCAAATGCTTGCGCATTGTTATTCATTTATGTGTGTCTTTGTTTTCCTTTTGTAATATACATGATGACTTATAGAAATAAAGATCGAATTGAATTGAAATAATAAAAGGCAACAAACTCTTTTATAGAAAAACCATACAGTTCAGTCCTTATACTTTGCAAATTCATAAAACCAAGAGACAGTTTATTCATTTATAGCATCTACCATTTGTATAAATATTTAATAGTAATCTTAATATTTAGGACGTCATACGCTACAGTTTGACCCAGTTTCACAATCATTTCTTAACCAAGATTTTCTATAACTTAGGTCTGACAAATTTAAAATCTGAACAATTCCATTATTTTTCATGATATCCATAAATATAAAATGTCATTTTGAAGATCTCTTTTGAAGTTTATTATACCTAGATTGTAATTTTGTTGATTCCTTCTATTTGTATTACCATTAAATATTGTCAAACAGTTAAGGAATGATTGTGAAATTGGAAATGTAAACATAATCACGGGCGAGTCTAAAGAACATACAGGCAAACTACATTGACCTCTCCGCTCGACCTTTCATTGGGAATATTTATATAGAACGTTCCATCCAATACATGGGTAGTAGTAAGATTTATTGTTGATAAATGTATTCGAGGTGCGTGATTAGTGATCGCATTATGTGGACAAAATAAACGTGCGTTCCCTATACATACATGTACTTGTCTACAATAAATATTTAAATTAAAGGTCAAGCGGACAGGTTAAAGTTATTTACCCACAGGCTTATTATACAAATAAAGCGCGTGGAGGCGTGATTGTATACAGATGACCAGACGAACCGCTATTTGCATGTAAACATTGTTGAGACTCACCTGTGGATTATAAACAGCGAACCAATTTATCATTGTCGACCTTTAATACTCCATGTCATTCTATTTATATCAAAAGTAACTGATTTATATATAAAGCATAAAACAGCAAGAGTGTTGTGCAACTAAAGCAACTTATTTCAACCACAACATGGATTTTTATTGCATTACTTTACAAAACTATCTTTTATTATGTAAGAAGTAAGATCATCTGGTAATTATGAAAGCCGATGAATTCTCATGGGTTAGGTTTCTAATCTAAAATATATTTAGTGATTACAAACGACATGAGTTTAATTTATTATGAAAACAATCGCCAACTAAATACAAACAAGATAGTCTTATATTAATGTCAGACGTTAAATAAAGGTCAACTTTTAAGATTGGAATATAAAACCATTAGTTCAGAACCCTCAAGAGAACACTAGAATACACAGTTTAGAGAGAGATCTGAGGTAAGACTAATGATATGTCAAATAACAAGGTTTTCTTTCATGTTTATTTTTATAAATTTCAATTTATCTCTACTCAAGGAACAATGTTCATTGTCTTGCTGTGATAAAACCTATATGGAGGAAGGAAAAATTACGAGATTAGCTGCTGCAAAATTAAGAAATGCCTAACAAAACTTTGAGTCATCTATTTTTATGTGAAATTTATTTTAACGAGTTGGTAAAATGTGTCACGTGCTTCTAGTGAGTTTTTTATTTTTATAAAATATTGCATTCAAAAGTAGCAAATAAGAAATTTACCAAAAGCAATTTTACATTGCTGCATTAGTGTTCTTTGTATAGCTTGTTCATTGGTATTTATGTATGCCTTTTTTTTTTATTATTTTTCCATTGAGATTGATTTGAGACAAGAAGATCGACACGCTTTATTGAGATCAATGATAAAAGGTTTAGTTGAGCTTTTGAACTTAACATAACGACAATGCTATCTAGCACATTAATCTCACTAATTAGGAAATCAGCAACTTCTAAGACAAGGAAATAAAATTTAGGCATACATTTATGGGAATTAAATTATATTCAGGTATTTTAATTGTTACATTTAAGGCTTTCAAAACCGGATTATTAATAGTTTATTGGTTCCTCTAATCACCATCTTTAAAACTGTACATCTGAAAACCTCTTCAAACTAACATGTCAAACCTGTTTATCAAAACAGAATATGTCTCTTGCTTGTCTCAAAAGTGTGTCCAAATCTTTAGAAATATAAGTGTAATGTTCCACTTGTACTTGATATCCTCTATGTACTTATCACCATATACCCTGTGGTAATTATTGTGACCAGTTATCAGTCTTATTTGCTAGAACTCTGTAATCTACAAACACTACATCACAGGCCTGTTATAAACACTAGATTAACGAATCAGCAGCTGATCTCGACCCCTCGTAAATATATCTCGATAGTCTTTCTGTCACTGACCACTATGTATCTCTACAGCTTCTTAGTCACTAGCTATCCATACCTCGGCCATTCAGCAGCCGGGCCTCAATCCCTTTTCGTTAGCTCAGTGTTAAATTTTTTACATGTCTGTACTGTATTTTAACAAAAGCTTTGTGACATGGAGATTTAATTTTGTACCGTATTCCCGCATATTTATTTCTATTATTCTGATTAGGATTCTTGTCAGCTGATGGAAATTAATTTGATCATCTTTAATAATGGGCTCAGATGTTTTCATTTAGCAATAAGAAGTTACCAAGTACATATTTGTATTCATCGAATATTAATATCGGGAATTTGTGACAATTTCTATTATTTATTGTCTAATTAAACTGTACAAATGAAATATGGAATAATATCAAAATAATAAATAATAACCGTCATTCTAGTGAATGACAAGAGCATGTTGTTTATGCAACTGGTCGGTTATGTCGGTGCAGTTGATGACCATTGATACCAATGGAGGTTAGACTTTGTAGTGCTTGTGATAAGTAACTGGAGACAACTCTTGTGAAATAAAGATACGTGTATATATTATTAATAAGCTAACGGATTGGCTTGTTGGTTGACTGATAAGTAGGATTGTTGGTTTTGTTGGGTTGGGTTGGTTGGTGGTAGGTTTGTTGGTTGTTGGTTGGTTGGTTGGTTAGATTTTGTTAGATGAATGGTTGGTTGGTTTGAATGATATTAAGCTTTTCACAATGGAAACAGTTGTTTGGTTGGATTGTGTGGTGTTACACTTATTACAATATAGATTATTGATTTGGTTTAGTTGGTTAGTTTGAATTGATATAATATTGATATAATAAAGATAGTTGGTTGGTTGCGTGTTTGGTTGGTTCAATGGTTGGTTGGTTTGACTAATGCTACTTTATAACAATTCAGTTGATGGATTTACTATTTTGGTTGGATCGTTGGTTTGGTCTGTCGGCAGGTTGTTATGTTCATTTTCAATGATGTTACGATAAAATCAATTAAGTTAGTTGGTTGGTTAGTTCAATGGCCAGTTGGTTGGTTTGTTTGAATGATACGCTAAAACAATTAAGCTCGTTGGTTAGTTCAAAAGGCCAGTTTGTTGGTTTGTTTGAATGTTGTTATGCCAGAAAAATTAAGTTTGTTGGTTAGTTCAAAAGGCCAGTGTGTTGGTCTGTTTGAATGGTGTTATGCTAAAACAATTAAGTTCGTTGGTTAGTTCAAAAGTCCAGTTTGTTGGTTTTTTTGAATGATGTTACGCTAAAAACAATTTAGTTTGTTGGTTGGTTCAATAGATCTGTCGGTTGATTTGAATAATATTAAGCCACAGTGAAGATTATTTCATTTATTGATATCAAGGCGATCAACTTCCTGATAAAAATCGAAAAAATAAGGCAATTTGTTCACATGAGTATTCAAATTGTCTCTGAAAGTAATTGCATGTACAGTGGTAAGCAATAATTTTTATTCATACCTAATAACATCTGCAGAATTCCTTTTGTATTCAATGTGCCTAGATATTGGGCTAGAAAATTGGTAAAATTATAATAAATATCGTGAATTTTATTTTGAAGCCAGAATCTGCAAATGAATTAAAAATAAAGTCAAAACACTAGATTCGATGAGTTTAATAGTCGACATAATACTGTGAAAATATTAATTTTCGTTGTGTACCAATATTCGATGTTTTCGTAGATACAATCACTCACGAATTTACATGTCACTAAAGTAGTATATATACCAAAATTACGTAAAACGGAAACCACAAACCACCAATTTACAATCCCAGCAATTGGAATTATTTCATAAGGCCATGAGAATTGAGCACAATTGAAATCAATGATTCACAGTAATAAGTTAATTTCCGTATTCACATTAGAATCTGTTTTACTTATTAACTAATCATCTATCTTCAGTTGCCTTATTAGGTCACAGAGAGTTGAATCCTTAAAGCGATCAATATTTCAAAAGACAAAGCCCGTAATTAATATCGTATACTGAAATGTAGGTCAGGAGGAAAAGAACATTTCTATAGCAGCTTTAATTGCGTAATTCCCGCTGGTTCTAATAAGATTGTTAATCGTATTTGGAGACAAAACGAATTAGGTTATCTATGTTTGTGCGTCAGAAAGATGACAAAGAGATAATTGGCCATTAGAGGTAATATACAAGAAGTTGATGAAGCAACTAATTTGCTGAGTCGAAGCTGAGAAGAAACACTAGAACATCTACGATTCATATAGAATTTTAGTTAAGAGTACAATACAAAAACCCATGTACGTTAGCAATCTAATGAAAAGGTTCATTAATGTCTCTCTATCTCTCTCTCTCTCTCTCTCTCTCTCTCTCTCTCTCTCTCTCTGAAATATTTCAATTAAAATTTATTTCATAGAGATGGAAATAAAACCCTATAAGAGAGGAACTAAATAGTGAATCGACTTTAAATATTTCTCTAAACTCGAAGAGATTTGATCCATTAAAATACGTACATTGTATTTTAGAGGATTTTTCTGTCTGTCAACATAGATATTCAAGGATCTGGGACACAAGCGTTGATGTTGATCAATCCAAATGCTTGCGTTGAAGATATGTTAATTAAGTAACTGAACACTTGTATCGAACATGAAAAACTTTAAAAAAAAAACTTTAAAAAAGAAACATCGCCGATGAAAATTCTCGTAACTATAAAGGTTTCCTCTCCTTCGTCTTTTCCGTCTTTGCAATATAAAGGGCATGGATTTCAAGAAACGGAACACGTGAGGAAGTCAGTGAAATACAGCTCATGTGTTTTATGGTTTAATTCTTTGTAGTAAATGGTTTCCCATTCTTTTTGCTTCAAATTGATACAGTAGTAACTAGAACGGTCTTTTGAGAAACGAATACCCCCAGCAAACAAAACAATGTCGAGTTATTATTTCTACGTTTTGTCTCTGTGAGCTGAACCCTTGACCTATGCACCTACATTTTGTGACACATCGTCTCGTTATGGTTTACATTTGTTCCAAGTTTGATCGAAATCCAGACATGGAAGACACTAGTATGGAGCAGAGACGATATTTGGACGAACGGACACGATAACTCCTATATACACTCTAAACTTCGTTTGTCGGGGGGGGGGGGGGGGGGGGGGGGGGGGGGGGGGGGGGGGGGGGGGGGGGGGGGGGGGGGGGGGGGGGGGGGGGGGGGGGGGGGGGGGGATAAATAAAAAACTTTCTATTGCGTATTTAAAAATACTAACACGTGTCAATATCAACAATAACTTGAAAATGTAACAAAAATATTAATAATAAATTATTTTATAGGGCTAGATTTCTTGTTACTTATGTATTTGTGAACTCGGCGGCGCTGGAAGTAGAGGATGTGTTGATTAACTAATAAAAACAAGATATACCAGACGTATGAAATTTTCATTATCGTCATCTCCTTATTCATGACTTCTTGGTGTACTTGGGTAAGTGGATAATTGAAAAACCAAAAAGATGTTGCGTATAGAAGAAAGTCGTGTATATACGTGACTAAAGTCAACAAAACGATAAAATTCTTTTACTGTCAAAACTCATTATGTATGCTAAAAGACATTGTTTCTTAATGTAGGTCAAATTACAAAATACGATATTCAATTAAAAAGGCCAACCAATGATGGAAGTAGACAAACAGTTGCATTGACGCAGAGCTAAAATATTTTTAAAATACTTGATATACATTAACAAAGAAAGAATAAAATCAAGTCTCTTAACTTTAAGATCTCTACGACAATTTGGAAAAGTACCAACTACTGCAAAATCTTTCAATGATGCAATGCAATGCAAAGCAAATGTTCTGTCTGAAGTAAAACATACAGTTTTAACTTTTATTGTCTGTTTCAAAGTTACGTGGTATAAACTTAAAAGAATAAACATAATATATATATGAAATAAGGTCTTGTTCCAGCTGTACATACTGTTGCTGTTTATTTTTGGTTATTACTGACTATAATGGTTGTTCTGTCGTTTTTGTAACTGGCTGCCTTTTGCATACCATTGTTTCAGTGTTTTATATGTTAAAATTAAAAACACATATGGCATTTTGGATACAAAATCCCCTTGAAAAATGCAATATGAAAGGCGTAAATTATGATTTAAGATAAGATGAAAGTGAAACATAAGTTACGCCAGTAAAAATGTACCTTAAACTTTATTACAATTTATATGCTTTGAATATCAATATCAAAATCGGCACATCACAAAATATATGAATATTGATATAAGCACATCACAGTAGTACTAGATATATGTAAAAACTGAAGGCAAACATACTAGTGACTTTATCAAACTCTGTTTTATCGGTTTGTATAAGACTAGTTTTCATATAAAGTCAAACCTGACTATAAAGGCCACCTAATTGAACCAGAAAAAAGAGTGACTTTTATGGGCAAGACGCCCTAATATATAGCTTCAAATAACACGAATAATATGGATAACATTTAAAGGTGGCCTTTAAAACAGGCCTGACTGCAATATGTATTCAATTAGTTCAGACATAATCAACGAGAATGACAAAATACAAATACAAAACAACTAATATTCATATACAGCCGTTTTATACTTAAATAACTAGAACGTTAACAGATTATATCAATGTTGTCTTTAAAACTAAACTATTATATAATCTAAAACACCATATTAAGCTTTATACGACGACCAATATTATTACAGTTTAAAATAGAACTATAGAACGGATATTTAGTTGTTTTATATGTTGTTTTTTATTATAGCATGGAATGACTACAATCTCAGTGACGTTTACAAACCAATCAGCAGTATCAATGTTTTAAGCAATAACTTTTGCTTTTATTGATATCTTGTTTCTTCTATAATTTTCCGTTACTCGTAAAATGATTTCTAAATATTGATGAAACAATAAACTGTCGCAGTATTTATTAAAATACCAGTGCATAAAGGACGCTTAGTGACACGGTGACACAATTAGGCAATGAGACTTATCCGATTGATTCGCAGAAATGATAGGCAAGCCACAAGGACGTTAGCAATAGCTTTATAAATATAGACATTATTGAAGTGTTTATTTTTTGAAGACTTAAATTTAAGAAAGGAACAAAAGAAGATCTATTTATTTATACTGATGTAATATAAACAGTAAGATGTCAAAATAAAACGTTCTTATATCCTTAAACATTTAGATATTGTCAATATCTCAATGTTTTAAAATACATCAGTGTAATTTAAATATTTTATATAGATTGCACACACACACATACACACACACACACACTCTCTCTCTTTCAAATAAGCATATTTAAACCTCTCTCTCTCTCTCTCTCTCTCTCTCTCTCTCTCTCTCTCTCTCAAATAAGCATATATGAACGATGCTAGTAGTAAACATCATTGATTTGGTAGCCACCTCTATTTTCTATGTTTTTGTAAAGTACTTCAAGTGTGACCTTTAATTTAAATATTCAAACAGACATATAGTCATTGTGTACTTTAGGCGATAACTAAAGCTGATTTATAAGGATAAGTGATAGTAACACTGGGTACTGAGAGTAAATGGTAGCCAAACAAGCTGTTTTTCCTAAATCACACAGTCTATTTGTCCAATCTAATATTCAAATTAAATATCAAACGACCAGTCCGACTTGATGCACTATATCATGCACTATATCATGCACTATATCATGCACTATATCATGCACTATATCATGCACATGTATTTATATTAAACATAGAGACAGAATACAGCGGCATGTACTAGCCACAGCAAATGCTATGTGTTTCGGTGCGGTACCTGTTTTTTAAATTTCCGACGCTTAGATTCGAATCTAACTCATACTGATTCGAGAATGAGACAGTTTGTCAGTTCGCTTCCCTAAGGTAGGTGTTCTTCTCTGGGTATTTCGGTTTATGACACCATCACCGAACTGATCGTTTGCAAATGCGTGAAAAAATCTATCTTGTGTAAAAACACAGCTTCTACTCTACTCTCCTCGTCGGTCTCTATTTTTTTTCTGGTTCGTTACTTTTATTGTGTCTGTTTTTCTGTTACTTTGGCGGTTAGAAGTATATTTCATTCACCTGTAAAGTTAAATACTTCAGTGGACAAAGAAGCAAACATAAGGTAAGAATAACATAACGTCTTCTTATTATAATACCATATAACTAATCTATATATTGGTAGTAAAATTCATCAACGAAAAAAAAGAGTAGTCCACCGAAAAATTAACAAATTGAAAAAATAAGATACGAAGAGAGATAACTCGTACAATACTAGTACTTTGAATTCCAAAAATCGAGAAAAAGTTCATTAAATATGATTTAATGACACGACACTGGCTATCACAGTTCTATGTTCCTTTCACACGTGCTTAAACACGTGACTGGCGTAGCTTGCTAAACAAGAGATGCCTACCCTTTCGTAGCATCCGGTCTCACCTACCTCATCATCATCATCATCATCTGAAGATTTATCTTAACTCAAATTTGGTATATTTTAAATCTTAAAGATCTGATTTTAAGAAGAGTCGAAGCGTATTAAATCTTTTCTGATCTTGCCAAAGCTTTATGTCTCACACATTGAAATAGCGTCAAAATGTACCTGATTTAGGTTGAGGAAAATTTTAGCTAAGGAATGATTGTAAAACTGTGAACAGAACTAAATACTCTTTCTAGTGAACCAAAATTGCCGATATCATTGCTGGCTTGTTTTTTTTTTAAAACGAAATAAAAATGTAACGTTCATATCACAAAACTAATTGTATGAAAAAACTGACTATTTGCCAGAACTTTAAGTTTGGAGTGGATTCATTATGTATTTAGGTTTTATTACTTATTTCGTGTTATGTCATGGCGTGTGTTGATGTCTATTTTCAATTACATACTATTCAGATCATCTTTAGCTAATAATATAAAAGCTAGATAGACGTAGTACAATCTAGCTTTTAAATTACTTAATGAATTAAACGCAGTACAAATGCTTTAATTTATTTAGTAAATATTAGTTTTTCGTTACATCAGTTAAAAGATTCAATTTAATACAAAATAATAAAAAGCATTCATCGTAAAGTGTTTAAGGTCCGTAAACAGTTTATCTACAGTTGCTATCGACTTCCCAGCTATTCGCTAAAGCGCCCACATCCGTTCTCTGGTTGGACTTCCTCATGTCATCGTGACGTTCGTTGTTCAGGATTCCGAGTAAACCACCAGTTTTTCCGAAGTACCATCCGCTGACACTAATATCATATGTTTCTCTTGGAATGTCGCTTACAACACTGAATCCACTACCGTTCATTTTTATAATGTCACCATCATGCTTATCTGTTTTTTGCAAGCATTGTGGGTATATTTTTTATTTCAGGTAGATAAAGCAACACGAATTGATAAGGTTCCATATTTATCAACAAATTTAACAATTTAGGTCTGAACATGTTTGTACCACTTAACATCACAGTCCGGGCGGAATTTACAAATATCGGTAACAATGCTCTAGTGTTGCATTACTTTAACAGTTATTTATTTTGTCTGCATAAAACTGATGGGAGAGATATTGAAAAGGTAAAAGGGATAATCAATAGAAAACATCTAAATATGATCACAACATGTATTTATCAACATCATCCTATAAATTAAACATGCATAATAGAAGTCATTTACATAGCAAATCGTGACTTACATGTGTATCCGTACACAGCAGAACTTTGCTATACATCATTTGCTTTCCTGTTAGATGACATAAAGGTAAATGAAAGTACCTCAACAAACAAATTACCATATAAAGCTCTCTCTCTCTCTCTCTCCTCTCTCTCTCTTCTCTCTCTCTCTCTCTCTCTCGACTAGAATATAACACCTAATGGGACAAAATGGTTATTTCTGGTTAAACAATTTCCAAAATAAAGTCGAATTCGAATGTGATACATATTTTACAATACGCTTTCTATAGTGTTTCTGTTAGAATGACTAATAATTTCATATTTACAATTTACAAATTTTAACTTTGGTGTATCTAACTTAACAGGATGTACTTACCTTTCAAGGACATCTGACCTCGCTTCGAAAGTGGAAGGTCACACGTTTACTTTTTTAATTTACTTTTGAATATAAATTGGTATGTTTCTATTTTTTGCCTCCGGCTTTCAATTCATTCATGTAATGGTACTTTGGTCATTTGTATGTATTAAAACAGTCTAACACATGTATGTTAAAAGTACATAGAGAAATAATTGATCGCTTCTTGTGACATTACAGATTTTAAAGATGATAAATATCAAGGGTGTTGTCTTAGACAGACAATAATTGATTTATATTTTTCATTAAAAAGTGGGCAATATATCCATTGCGAGACAATGTTTCCACAGATGTATACCATTATCACATGACAGTGTATGCTGGAATGAGGCGAGGTGCTGGTACCGAAATCAGGGAATTAATGAATACTGCAGAAAGAGTAAGGCTCAATTCTTTATGCGGTATTATATGCTTATAAAATAGCTCATTATTATACACAACAAAGCAAGTTGCTTACAAATCATCACAATATTTGTATAAGTGTGATGCTTCTTTTATCCAAAATCACCTTAGATTTATTTGACATCTCGTTATTCTATATTTTTTCATTATCAATTTTGTTTTAACATGTGGCTGGGTTAGCTAGCTGAACATGAGATGCTTAACCTTTCAGGGCACACGGTCTTCCTTCCTTTATGTACGTCAACGTTTGCAAAATAACTTGCAGGCTCAACGTAATTGTTTTGCTGTGGGATTGTAATTTGTAAAATCGATTTGTATGCAACTATGCTTCAAGAATAAATAGAAAGTTGTAGCTATCAATCTCTTAGACAGCCTAGATAAGCATTTTGTTATGCCGGTGGTGTAGTTTAAATTCTATTAGAAGATATAGAGGGTGATGACTATATACTTTCAACATCTCGCCGTTACGTATAATAAAATAATTATTTATTATCGTTTTGAATCAAAAGCAAACACACCAATCCATATCCATGCCTTAACAACAATCCCAAAGCAATGTAAAAACTTTGAAGCTGCCAAACGAAGTTAAACACAGTGTGCTGAGGAAGGTAAGCACTCTTGACGGGTGTACCACTTAAGAAAGAGGTGCTTGCATACCCGTCTGAAGCACTAGCCTGTTGAAAGATTACGTGTTTAACGGAATATGCCTTCAAAGTTTTACCTTTCATTTTGCGCCTGCATTTGGACATTGGTTGGTAAAATGTGCATCAATGCTTGCTGATGTTGTAAGATGAACCAAGATTTATGCAGATTTTTGTAAAATCTGGGGAGAGGACTGTCGCATAATATTTCAACTCTACACACAGACAGAAAAATGGCGTTTTATCGCTAAATAACACTAAACTGTGTTACTTTGTGAATACATGTCTCAGCTTGAAACAAAAAGACACAACTGATTGTTCAAGTTCTGCTTAATATACATATACCTCAATTATAACGCCAACGAAAGGCTACATCTGCAGCTGCATGACAAACGTGGTTGTTTCAATGTTTCTGTTGTCAGCTTTCCTCTTCTATGTAGCAAGATACCTGCTCCTCCTGCTTCATGTGCTTATTGTGTATTTGTTCCACCAAGGGACACTTATACAGTGTGAACCTGCCTATACTGGACACCCTCCGGATAGGCATTTAATCAGGTTTAGGGAGGTGTTTGGTTTTAAGAGGTTCGAGGAAGTGTTATCCTCCTCTCTTTTGCATACATATCAACTTATATAATATTCAATATGACATGTTCTATATACTAGATTGTTATACTGTACTGTATACTAGTATAGTTCATTTGGAAGCTTTTTTACTGTAATTGATTAAAAAAATTCTTAAAACTTACTATGTCCTGTTGATTTCAAGTTTATTATACACAATAGAATTTAAGATAAAACATGTGAAATTATGATAAACATACCTTGTTTTCTTCTGATTTACTGATTACACACCTGTCATGGTGTGACAAGATATGGGAGTAACCAAACCATGTGTATGTAAAATTACCTGTCGCTATTCACCACTACCAATGTAAGACAGAGGGAGGCACATGAACTTTCAATGAAATACGTCATTTCTGTAAATACATCACTAAATACAAAAACGAATAAAACAAGTAATGATTCTAAAGTTGTAAAGCACCCGGGCGAAAATGTTTTACACTTGTTTAACAAAACACCACGTGACAATAGAAGTCATGGGCATCGCCGTTATAACAAACCAAATATCCATGATGTTAGTTTTCTTAATCTTTTACCATTCCTACAGAAACCTCTCGGATTACACAATATCCAAACTAAACTCTACTCTATACCACTATCCCGTCTTAGACAGTTACAAGAAGAATGCATATCTAAAACTACTATAGATTCTAATACACCAGAATATAAGCTTACTGCTATCATCATGGGTATTGCTTTTAACAGAATATTCAAACCTGCTCCGGAAAACGATATTGATAACGATAGTCAACGCTAATATCTTAAGTTACACTATTAGACAATGCATAGATGCTATACACATTTTCCAATATTCTTCAAATAAACAAGTCCAATCTAAAGTTCCTGCTTATTTCAAAATTAATTCACCACCTAGTTTTCCTACTCCTACAATAAACCTATTGCATCCAAAATATTTAATTATAAACAACATTGCAGTGTTTTAAACTTTCATAATTTTACTCCACTTACCTGCTCTTTACTCGTCTCTCCCTATATTTTATGGACCAGCTGGACATGTAATAACTGGTGATCTCAATATAATTGAGAACACTAAATTTTCTTTTACTTTCAAAGAGGTTCCTAAATTATAGAGAAGCTCAACCTTTTACTTGGGAACAGAATTTTTAGACTTGTCATGGATTCCGTGAAGAGTACGCCATACGTTGGCTAAATTAGAAGCTATTGAGCTTGATACCTTATCCGACTGGATAAAGGTTGTGAGATATTTCTTTAAAACTAGGATTGCCAAACTTAAAGGGTCTATGAGTACTAGCCGTCTTCAGTACTCAAAGATCCAGAAATCAAGGCAATTCTAACAGACATACACAACAAATATGTTGTTGTCCCAGTTGATAAGGCTTCCAACAACATTATTCTCGTTTGAAAGAGATTCTATCTTAAATGTCTTATTAAGAAGCTTGGTTTAGATAGTATATCAAATAACCCTGCATATACTAGAACTAATTTTACCAAAGATAAAGTCCTTTCCAACCAAAGGGGAGTTTTCGAGTCTGTTGGTATCAACCTTAAAGAGGAAGATCTTGATCTTCCTTACTTGTATTGCATTCCTAAACTCAATAAAAATCCATACAAGGAAAGATATTTAGCAGGTCTTATCTAAATGTACTACTTAATCATTATCGGTAACTCTAACACAATTTTTTACAATCATCATAGATGGTCTTCAGTCTTATTAAAAAAGTACATTCTACATCTGGAATCAACCAAATGTGGATTCTCAAAAATTCTAAAGAATTACTGGAACATCTTGCTTCTAATACTTTATCTCATATAAAAAGTATAAATCAAAAACAAACATACTAATCCATGTCCGAATCAAAATTCAGAAGCAAAGTAAAACCTTTATTACAATATGCTGATGACACTTGTATTTTTCTTGATGGAAGTGAAAAAAGTCTTAAGAGTTCGCTAGACCTTTAATTTCAATTTTCAAAATATTAAGGTTTAAAGCCAAATATTGAAAAAACTAAAGCTATATGGATAGGGTCAAAAATAAATAGTAAAGATATGTTATGTAAAGAAACCGGTTTAGAATGGACATCAGAAGCATTTACAGTTATTGGTATCAAGTACACACCAGATTTAGAACATATATCAATCAGTAATTATAGCAACAAGTTATCTGAAATTCAGCGTGATTTAAAATCCTGGTGAAAAAGAAACTTCACCCTGTTTGGTAAAATTACTGTAATAAAAAGCATACTCCTTCCTAAACTAACACATCTTTTTACTAGTCTCCCGAAACCAGAAAATAATATTATCAAAAAATTAGAAAAAGCATTTTATAACTATTTATGGGAGGGTAAAATAGATAAAGTAAACAGAAAGCTTACAGAATTATGAACTACGGGGTGCAGAATGGTTGATATAAAAAGTTTTATCAAAGCACTTAAGTTAAGTTGGCTTCGCCGACTACAGCTTAGGAATGATAATATTTTTAGATGTTTTCGACAATAGTAAATGCTAAACTAAAACATGTTTATGACTTCGGAGACGATTTCTGTCAATTAAAAGCAAATTCTGCTAAAAATGTATTTTGGAAAGAAGTCTTAACATACTTCACTGAATTCATAAGAATAACACCAAAGTCAAATAAGCGATTTTCTGTACTTAATCATAGTTTATAGTATAATTCAAAGATAAAAAAAGATAAATCCATTATTTTTGGAAAAAATGGTATGAAAAAAGGAATTGTAAAAATTAGAGATTTATTGAATGGAAATTTTTAAATTAAAAGAAATTGAAGATAAATATGACATTAAAATACATTTTACTAATTATGAAGGGATACAACGAAGCATAATATCGACTCTTAATATCAAAGAGAATGATCAAAATATTGATAACATATATATATATATATATATATATCCAATTTAAAATTTATTAGTAAGTATTCGAAAGGAACACACACATATATGATGTATTTATAAAACAAATGTATATTAAACCAAAAATTTAATAAAAATGGACACAAGAAATCAATTTACCAGAATCTTTTAACTGGGGTAACGTGTACACACATTTGTATAAAAATGTAAAAGACCCTAAATTAAAATGGTTAGACTTTAGGATAATACATAGAATATATGGTACGAATGTTTTCTTCAAAAGATAAAATTAAAAAATTCATGCTTTGTACCTTTTGTAACTTACGAAGAAGACTTATGTCATTTATTCTTTGACTGTCCATATGTACGAACTATTTGGTCTAATATAGAAGAGTGGATAAGTAATAAAGTAAAAATTACACATAATGTAACAGTAAGAGATGCTATTCTAGGTAAATATGGGAAAAAAGAACAAATTATAAATAAAATAGTAAACACCACAAAACATTATGTTACAGTTAAAAGATACAATGAACAATGTTTGAATTTTAATTTTTTATTTATATATAACAGAAAAGAAACAATATCAACTTTCAGATAATTTAAAGATGTTTGAAAAAATATGGGGAGATTATAAAAACATGTTTAATGAGTAAATTATTTTCCTAAGCATTAATGTTTTTTTTCGGACATGTTAAGTTTAAAAGTTTATACATGTACCTGTGTATGTATGAGTGTGTGAATGGTGTACTTACAATTTCTGTAAAATGTGTTAAAAATGAAAATAAAAAAAAAAACAAACTTTGGAACTGACAAGTTAAGTTAGACATTTGATTTTTCTACACTATACACCGCTATCCCTCATTCTAATTTGAAAGAACTTCTGAAAGAAATTATTCACTTGTCTTTTTTTTACAAAAACGGTGAGCCAGGATACAAATATCTGGTGCTGAACAGGGATTCTGGTTATTTTGTCAAGCACCATACGGATTCCAAACAAAAATATACTAAAAATACCATCAACAAAATGTTGGAGTTTTATTTTTTTTTTTTTTTTGGTATTTGTATTTTTTATTCATCATCCAAATATTACATTCGTCTACATTTTACACATTGATATAAGCACATAAATTAATACATATGAGACAGATTAATTAAAAAGAAAATTCATCAAATCCCAATTTTTTATAATATTCTCTTTTTTTCTGAGGCTATACATAAATGTAGAGGATAATTCGATATTCCTATAGGTTTTGATCAGCTGTAATGCACCTTCATAGTTTGGCATCGTATCCCTGAATTTACATAGATAATATATCGTTTAATGAGAAGAAAGCAAAGATTTACTATCTCACTTTGTGAAATAGTATATATACCGAAAATGAAATAAACGGCTTTTTTGTCAATTTTGATATTACCTTTGACGTTTAAATCATCCAGAAAGCGATACCAAACTGTTCTTACAATATAACATTCATAAAATAAGTGTATTAGAGATTCTCTAGTTTCAGAACAGAAGGTGCATAACTCTGTATCAATTAACATACATCTGTAAAGTTTTGAGTTTGTAAATATTATATTATGGTTTATCTTAAACTGTAAGGACTGCAGTTTTGTGTCATCAGTTATTTTGAAAGGTGAGGCGTATATTTCTATCCATTCTTTTTCTTTTATTTCCAGATTTAGTTTTTTATTAAAAGACTCCTGAACTTTACTTGGAGTTTCCATCACTGTTTCAATAAGCTTCTTGTAAATAGTTCTTGTAACTTTTCATTCTTTTTTAGTAACTCGATATTCTCATTTGTCACTTGTCTTTCAGGGGGAGATTTCGCAGTAATGATTTCCATTGTTTTGGAATTGCATGTAATAAGCTTATATATTTCAGAGGGTTAATATGAAAATGATATTTTTCACTGCAATCCTTACAGTTCAAGAAAACACCGTGTTCATCTATTATGTCATTTATGAAAAATATACCATTATCTAACATTTCATTATACATAACTACCTTGTTGTCGACTTTAATAAGTGGATTGTACCAAAGAGGTAGGGATAATATGTCAGTTGGGGATGTGATGAGGTTTGAGTTATTAAGTTTTGCCCAACTTTGAAACACGTCCTTCCAAAAAGTACTAAAAGATAATGAACATTCTTTTATTCCTCCTTCACACAAAAATAAAATATTATTCCCCCCATATTTTTCTAGGTTGTCTAATAACAAAATTTTCCAGCCAGATACAAAAAGCGGATCAATCAGTTTCTTAATCCATGAAAATTTTAGCGCTCGACAGAATGATTCGATGTGGGGAACACGAAGTCCTCCGTATGCATGATCATTATACATTATTGTTCTTTTCACTTTGTCCATTTTTCCATTCCAAATAAAATTAAATATACAACTTTGAATTTCTCGTAAAATACTTTTTGGGGGATCAGGAAATGTTGAAAAAATTTGGATGAATACAGGTAAAGCTATTGTTTTAATAATAGTGACTTTCCCCATCAAAGAAAGATTTCGATATGACCAATTTGACAGACTATTTTTGAAGGACTTTAGTTTTTCAGTATAATTTTCAATATAACACATATCTAACTGTAAGTTAAATTTTATTCCAAGCAGCTTAAATTTTCCGGTGTGATTCCATTTTAGTTTTTTATTTGTGTTTAATTCTTCATCACATCCTCTTGGCCCCAATCCAGATTACCTCCGTTTTATCAAAGTTTGCTCTTAAGCCAGAACAGTCGCCAAAGTCGCCAATTAATTCTATTGCTGAATTCAGTGATTTCTCGTCATCTGCTAAAGTGAGATTGGTATCGTCCGCGTATTGGCCAATCAAATATTCAGAATCATTAATGTTGATCCCATTGATATTTGGATTCTGTTTAATAGCCGCACTCAAGAGTTCAACAGATATTATGAATAAATATGGCGATAAAGGGTCTCCTTGTCTGACACCTCTTTGAACTTTGAAAAAATTTGAGCAGAAGCCATTGTACTGAGTACAGCTTGAGATGTCATTATAAAAGGTTTTAAACCATCTGATAATGGAATTACCGTATCCAAAAAACAAGAGAGATTTTTCAATAAATGACCATTCAATGGAATCAAATGCCTTTTCAAAGTCAAGGAGAAGAAGAATTCCAGGAATATTCTCTTCTTCAGTTTTTTCAATAATATCATGTACCAAACGTGTAGTTTCTCCAATAAAACGATTCTTAATAAAAAAAAAACAAAAAATTTTTTTTTTTTTCCCTGTTTTTTTTTTTTTGTGTTTTAGAGATAATGGGGTCTAAAGTTTTTTTAATTCGATTTGCTATAACTGAAGAGGCAATTTTATAATCAACATTTAAAAGCGAGATTGGTCGCCAGTTTTTTAAATAAAATTTTGATTTTCCTTCTTTTGGTATGCATGTTATTACACCTTGTCTTTGAGTGACCGAGAATTTCCCGTGAATATATCCATAATTTAATGCATTCGCGACATACTCTTTGACATCATTCCAAAAAAATTTGTAAAATTCTGTTGTAAATCCATCTAAACCAGGAGATTTTCCATTTTTCATTTTTGATAAGGCTTGTGCGCATTCCGAAATTGTAAGTATACCTTCTATTGAATCAGAAGTGTCAGAGTCCAATAAATTTAAAAAAGCATTTTCCTTATCAAAAAATAGTTTCTCTTTATCTTCATATGAAACATTTCGTGACGTATATAAGTTTTTGTAAAAATCTTTTTGAGCATTAATGATATCAGTTTGATCAGTTATTTCATTACCATCATCTAATATTAATTTTGACATAGTTTTTTCTACAAAGTTTCTTTTTTCCAAATTACAAAAATATTTTGTACTTTTGTCCCCTTCAACTAGCCATTTTGCTTTTGCTCTCATGATTAAACCCCTTATTTTTTCCTCTCTAACATCACTTAGCTCTTTTTCATTTTTTTCTATTTCATCCCTTGACACTTCTGGTTCTTTAGAGTATAAATATTTTAATTTATTTTCTATATGTTTTTCTTTTTCAATACTTTTTTTCTTTTTATGTGAGGAGTATGAAATGGTCTGACCTCTTAAATTTAATTTGATCATTTCCCACAATAATTGGTCATTTATTGAATATATGAGTTCATCATTGTCAGCCCCCCCATTACAAAGATAGTCATTACATGTACGATGAATGCAGTTCCGTGCGATATTTATGTATTCCTTATCATAGAGTAGACCATTATTAAATTTCCACGTTCCGCGACCCTTTTCGTTATTTGTAAATTTCAAAGTGATGTTAACAGGAGAGTGGTCAGATTTGTAAGCGATATCAATTTCGGCATCAATTAAAAATTGTTGCAAATCGGCTGAGACTAAGAAGTAGTCTAATCTACTTAATTTTTGTTTTTTATCTTTTGGACCTCGCCAAGTGTATCTTCTAATACAAGGATAAAGCTCTCTCCAAACATCAAGTAAATCAAATTCAGACATCATTTCAAAGATTTTTTGTTGTGACTTGGGATTGTTTCTGTTGCTGTAGTTCAATGTATCCAGATCATAATTTAAAGGTACATTAAAATCACCACCAATAATAATTGAACTATTGCCAATGACATTAATGTTCGCAATCAATTTATTGAAAAATTCTGGTTTGTCTGTGGTCCATATATAGCTATCAGAGTTATTTTTTTATTCTGAGTTAAAACATTTAGAATAAGAAAATTTCCATTAGGATCTTTAATTTGGTCAAGAATGTCAAATTTGAAAGAATTACGGAATAATATTGCGACACCGCGACTGTTGCTGGCATAAGAGCAAAACTTTGCTTCATGTCCCCACTCAGTTTTCCAATAATTTTCCATGTCTTCAGTAGAATGTGTATCTATTAAAAATGAGATGTCGTAATTTTTCCTACATCTATCAAATAAATCTTTTCTTTTTAAGTAGTCTGAATATAATCCTCTACAGTTTAATGATCCAATTTTTAGATTACTCATAGCAAATATGTATGTTCAAATGATTTGAAGAAAAGGGATGCATTATTTATAGTAGTATATCTATATACCATAAGTGTAATTGATAATATTGGATGATGATTTATTCCAAGTGTAATTTTCAAAACCCCCCTACCCAAACTTCCATTCGTTTTAGGTACCGTTATTATTTTTGTAGTGGCCTCTTAGCTCAATAAATTAACAAAAAAACTAACATAACATTCTTAATGAAAATTTAACAATAGAAAAAAAAACTCTGTTTTCTTAGACACATTTCAATGTTGGCGTATATATATCTAATTATATATACACACATACATATACACACATACATACACACACACAATATATATATATATATATATTAACCAGAGAAGCATAACAAATGCAGTAGACCTAGCTAATTTAATTATTGGCAAAAAACGTAGGGAATTTTTCATCTCTAACAGCCATCAACAGTTTTCCAAATTGGTTTTCTCCAGGTGTAAAAATATTCCCCGTGCCCCAAAAATTATGGGGAACATTGTGAACAATGTTGCAATTAATCGCATTGTGAAGAGAATGGCGAAATTCTGGTGAGGATTCAAATTTTAGGTACAAAATTTCTTTCATAATTCCTAATTTTTTGCTGTACCATATATATGAAGTGGGGCATTTCCGTATAAATTTTGATAAACGTTTAGCATCTCTAGCAGTTTCAGCTACGCGGATGTCATCCGCTAAATCTAAATAATTGAAGAAAATAGATTTTTTATATTGATATAAGTGTTCAGCACTTTTAAAAGTTAACCCGTTTTCTTCTAGAATACACGGGTAAAAATTTGACAGAATACAGTGTTTTCCTCGAACAAGTACTTCTTTTTTCTGAGCTGAAAGCAGACAGGAATATTTTAACTAAAGTTTGGTGTGTTTGCTCAAGAATGGGATATATATATATATATATTAGAGAGAGAGAGAGAGAGAGAGAGAGAGAGTGTGTGTGTGTTTGCAGGTCAATGAGTAATATGCGATGACCTTCCCTAATTTGCATATAATTCTCTCAACTCTGATTGGGTAATACATGACCCGGCCTTCCTGATTTGCATATCAGCGGAACCGGTATATGTATTACAGTACAGCTGTTAGTTGTATTTTGTAATTTTAAAAATATATATATATAAATAAGAATCAATCGACTTCTGGCGACTCTAGAACACGTATGTATCCGCCTTGACGGATGAAAGTGTATTGGTTATGCCTTATATGCGGGGTAATTATATAGTATGTCACCAATCAGAAAATTAGGTCAACCACGTGTACATGGAAAATATAAACAAACAATAATTATTCATCATATGTGTATGTTTCAAAATACCAAAAATAGAAAGAGAAATAGCATTTGAAACAAAAAAACAGATAGTTTTAAACAAAAAACATTCTGATGATCCGTTTTTAAAGTAGTCAATAATTATACAGTTAATAAAGCACTGAAAGTCAAGGAAGTTTAGAGTCTCTTTTTTCAGATTATTTCCTTTTGATAAGTTTCACAAACGGGTAATCTTTAATGTAAATCAACTTGGCTTTTTTCTTTTCCTCTGGTGGAAGCTGAGCTCTTTCACTTAGTAACTGAGACCTTAATTTGCTAGTCTCCGGTGCGAGGTCTGGAGTGACGCTGAAGCCAGACCCCGGGGGTAACTTCATGGCTTTATATAAAACGTCATCCCTATCTATTAGGCTACAGAATCTGACAATGATGTTTCTCTTGGATTCATCCCCGCTAGGCAAACGATGAACTGCTTGAAAAATCATGTTGTCAATGATTTTATCTTGGATTTTGAGGGTATTTTTCAAAAAGTACCGTATAGCTTTTTCGGTCTCTCTGGAATTTTCCTTTAGTATTCCTGGAACCCCCCTGACCACAAGATTCCATTTCCTACCCCAGTTTTCTAGTTTGAGGCGCTCAATTTTCTCACCTTCAATTTTCTCATCAATGTCCGGTAACGTTTTCTCCTGTATATTCCTCAGAGATTCTTCTGTGAACTCCCTGTAAGTTTCCAGGCCTTTTACTCTTTCCGTAACCTCGGAAATTTCTGCTTGCATTGAGGCCACAGTGCTATCCAGCTTTTTATGCAGTAATTTGAAACATTCAGTGAAGCTTTTACCGTCATAAACATTCTCATTATCACCCATGCTGGTTACGTTCTATATAATGCTAGTAGACTACTAGTATACTGTTTGGTATATGTAAACACACCAGTATCCCGTGCAGGTTATGGTGACGGGTGAACAGGTAGACAATAGAATATGTTTTATATGATATATCGTCAATATTCAAATTCAAACTAACGTTTTTTTGGGAAATATATAATGTTTCAATCAGTATTCAACCAATGACTTACTAAATAACTGTCTATGATAGGTCCTTATACAACTTTTTAAATAAAAATTCAGAGCCTTGAGATCCACACCCTACCTGTTCTACATACTACCGGAAGTTGGAGTTTTATGATAGATAACATATTTGTTGTGTTTGGTAATATAGGTTTTCAAACTTGCTGACTCAGGGATATTGCAAGCCTAGTCTTATCAAGGCTCTAAAAAGTTTTATGGTCGTCATCACAGTATTGTTGATAAGTTTGATGTCTCTGTGTCCAGGATTGCTCTGGATATATTTGACGTCTCATAGTTCCATGTTCCTTTCACACAATTTTGATTACACACGTGGCGGATGTAGCTAGCTAAACAGGATGTGCCTACCCTTCGGAGCACCCGGCCTTACTTCCCTGGTGGCAGTTCACGTGTCTAACCTAACTTGGCAGTTCCAAAGTTTTTACTTTGCTTCTGGATTATGATTCGGACATGGATTGGTATGTTTGTTTTTGATTAAATGTTCCATGTTCCTTTCACGCAATTTTGATTAAACATGTGACGGGTGTAGCTAGCTAAACAGGAGGTGCCTACCATTCCGGAGGACCCGGTCTCATTTCCCTGGCAGAAGTTCACATGTCTTACTCAAATTGTCAGTTCCAGATTTTTTACTTTGCTTCTGGATTGTGATCAGACACGGATTAGTGTGTTTGAAAGAAATTTTCAATGAGAATCTTTATAGGATCAGCTTATAATATCATCTTGTCCTTATGTTTTATGATACAGACTATACATTCTTATCGTCGCACCTAACAACCAATCAATGATCCTAATAATCACTTCTATCACTTTTTCATTTTCGGCTGCTGTGAATTTTTAGTTTCTGAATTACTTATTTATTTGGTGTGACATTTAATTTTTGTTAGTTCATTTTAGCTGTTTTTTAATATTTTCCTCTTTTTGGTGATATTTATTGCGTAATATCACCAGGATTTGTTATGTGAGTATTATATCATTATGGATATTTAGCAGCATCATCTATTGATACATAATATGATGATATGTTAATGCGTCTTGACAGTTTGTTTTGTGGATATTTATACCTTTTCTTTGGATAATTATTTTATCGGTGTTTAATTACTGACTTTTATGGACATTATTATGTGTTTTGAACTTTTTCATCGCGTTACAGACGTCTTATCTCATAATACACTTAGCTACCGACATATAAGACATGGCCATGGGTCAGTGTGTTGTGCAAACATTCCATCATTGAAAGTCGGGTCAGAGTGAACTTTGTATGGGACAGATCAGAGCAAGTGGTAAACAAACAGTGTGTGGATGTTATGACTGATTGATTTCAGCTAGTGGTCAACAAACATTATGCTCCATTAAGGCATATTGTAATACAAAGTCTCGTTCCTTACATTCGGACTTCCTTATCCACTGACGGGAATACCAGCCTTCTGCGTAATTCGCTCTTTTGGTTACCATTGGACTTGACTTGGTTGCTACCACTAGTCGTCGTCATATTGTGTCTCGATAGATTTTATTGACTATTATTGTTTTTCTCGCCAATTTTCTTTCTTTTTGTTCTTGTACTCTTAACTTTTATTATTTTCTTGTATTTCATTTTGTTTAATCATCATAAACGCATGTATCACGATATTGTGTTACTTACCCGGTACTTTCTCCCGGGTCAACTTACATTTTGTTTTTACTCGACTACATCGAACAGTTAATGCTACTTCTAGGCACCTTTTAGGAAAAGTCCAGAGTTTCCTCTATTCCATCTTATATAGTTTTTTTTCATTGACATTTAGTATTTCGTGTTTCACTTATAGAATCTCTGGCTTTTCGCAATAGTTTTATTAACTTTGTCCGTTATTTACTTGCGGACAATTATTTTATTGCGATTTAAGAATTTTTCTCATTTCTCATACTTTATACTTTATGTTGTTTACTTAGCGCATAAATACCATTGCTGGGTTATAACTTAGAGCAGACATTAGTTATTTTATTCATAACTTGTCTTTGTTCTGTGTCATTATTAAACATTGTGCATCCATTAATTGTACTAATAGCTTGCATTCTGTGTTCTGCAACCTAGTACAGACAGCTAAAATTTTATTTCTGTGTTCTGTTTTATAGTGCAGGTAGATTATCTCTTTGTCCTGTCATAGTGTAGGCAGAAATTGTTTTATTTATTATTTTATTCTGTGTCCTGTAGTATAGTACAGGCAGAATATATGATATTTCTGCGTCCTACAAGTTAGTGCAGGCAGTTATTGTATTAATAGCTAACACTTTATGTGTCCTGCGGTTAAGTGCAGGCAGTTTATATGTTGTGTATGTATCCTGCAACATGGTGTAGGCAGAAATTGTTTTATTTATTATTTTATTCTGTGTCCTGTAGTATAGTGCAGGCAGAATATATGATCTTTCTGTGTCCTACAAGTTAGTGCAGGCAGTTATTGTATTAAAAGCTAACACTTTTTGTGTCCTGCGGTTAAGTGCAGGCAGTTTATATGTTGTGTATGTATCCTGCAACATGGTGTAGGCAGAAATTGTTTTATTTATTATTTTATTCTGTGTCCTGTAGTATAGTGCAGGCAGAATTTATTTTATTTCTGTGTCCTACAAGTTAGTGCAGGCAGTTATTGTATTAATAGCTAACATTATGTGATCTGCACCTTCGTGCAAGCAGTAATTATTCCAATAGCTATGTGGGCTTTCTTCGTTGAAAAGTGAAACTTCTCTTAAGTGGTGTCATTTTTTATTGTTCAGACACCACTTTTATTCGTCAATTTATTGTGTCCAGAATTGCCCTGGATATATTTGACGTCCTATAGTTCCATGTTCCTTTCATACAATTTTGATTACACACGTGGCGGATGTAACTAGCTAAACAGGAGGTGCTTACCCTTCCGGAGCACCCGGCCTCACTTCCCTGGTGGAAGTTCAGGTGTCTTACCTAACTTATCAGTTCCAAAGTGTTTACTTTGCTTTTTGAAATGTGATTCGGAAGGAATATTACAGAAAGGAAAAACAAATCATTTTCTTACAACATAAAACTCTTTACTTGCAAAATTTCACTGTCTGGTTTATAAAGATCGATTTGTAAACATTTCCTTTTCCTTTTGGACCTGCAAGGATGTCCGGTGTCCACAAAGAGATTGACTGGATAGGTTAAGCATAAAAATAAAACTCGGACCGAAAAAAACGTCGAGAATAGAGATTGTCTGAATGGGTGTAGCATAAAAAAAATTCGGGCTGAAGGAGTCGTGTTCGGTTTAAAAAGCGTCCAGTTAAGAGAAGTTTCACTTTTCAACGAAGCAAGCTGCACATAATTTTATTGGCTATCTAGGGATATTGCAAGCCCTGTTATATCAAGGCCCTCAAAAAGTTTTAAGGCTGTCACAACTGTATTGTTAATAGGTATGATGTTTCTTTGTCCAAAACTACCCTAGATGTTATTGACCTTCCAAAGTCCAATGTTCCTTTCATTCTCCAGTTATATTGCATTTGTGGCAGATGAAGCTAGCTATACAGCATGTGCTTACCCCTTAGGACCATCCATCCTAACTTCTATGATTGAAGTTTTCGCTTCTAACCTAATTTGTCAGGTTTTACTTTTGCTTACCATCGTGATTTGGACATGAGTGTGTATATATGTTTTAATTTGTATGTTTGCTATATTAAATCTTATTAAACATTAAATTTGATTTGTATGAAGAAACAATGTTTAAAAATTAAAGAAAATGTTAAAATAAAAGCATGTTATATATGAAAATCAAACAAGTCTAATTTAACAAAAAACAACAAAATCATTATACTTGATTCAAGTACTTTTAATACCATTGTCTTATATTTTCATTTACAACATTTGTGTTTTTATATATCAATATGTTTTAATTTGAGAGAAGCTATGAATACGAGGACCAAACACATGTATTGAAATATTTGTATATGTTTTCTCAAACAATTCACCAGCAAATAAGCTTCAGGCTTTAGATACAACAACTCTTGATAGACATGATTTATTGTCCTTTAAATGTGTTTAAATATATATTTTAATGGTAAAATATTTCAGAAAGAAATTTAAACCTATTGAATTTTCTCTATAATGTAATTAAACCCACTCTTCACAACTTTGATCAACAAGTCGTAAAAGCTTAAAATGTAAACGTGCCAAATCATTTTCTAATGTTGTTTCTTTATATTCATCGTTGTCAATGCAGGTTTTCGTCGCAGGGTTATCTAAATAAAAAAAAACATTGCTGAGATATTAATATGTAATATATGCATAAGTATTGTAAGCACATTATTAAACAATAAAGATTGATGGCATTTATTTCGCAACATCTGATGTAACAGAGGGCTGCTACAATTATCATTTACCTGTTAACGATTATATTTTATATTTAAACTAGAGGCTCTATTTAACCATTAATATTTTTATTTGATTAAGTATAATCATTCTATATAGGGTTTTCGAGTCCAAATTTACTGGCAATAATCGGAGTGTGTTCTTTATACACGTATATATATAGTTGAATCTCGTTATCTCAAACTCCACGGGAAATGAAAATAGTTAGATTTATCCGAAGTTGTGGACATCAGTCAAAAGGTATCTCTCCCATGTTAAAATCTCCTTCACATTAACCGTTTAATGTTTGGTTTTCTTTATCTAAATCAAATCTGCTAGTTTTAGAACTTTATGTCTTATTTTTTCATTTTGTTGAAAAAAAATCCAGTTTTTTTCAGTTATGTTTTTCATATCATAGTCGCTCTATACTTCCGGTTCTTTGCATGTTGTCTGCCAGTAGTTAAACCTACGGCTTTACTATCTCAATTATTGAATCTTTTTGCAAGGACAATAATTACCAAAAGCTACGAGGTCAGTTTAAAATAAAACTCAAGAATATCCCAAACCAGGGGTGTGTTAAAATTAAAGTTTATCTTAAACATATTTTTGGTACTTTATAAAATTGATAGTATGAGGTGACTGGAAAATTTTAGTTCGAGTTACGAACACTATTAGCATTAATATTTTATCAAGGCGACCTTAAATTAATTCGACTTATCCGAATATTCGAGATATTCGAGTTCAAGATAATCAGAGTTATTTCGTTAAATGAAGAATTACTAATTCTAGACTTTTTCAAAAGTTCGACTTATCTAGAAGTTCGAGATATCCGACTTCGAGAGAACGAGATTCAACTGTATTTATTACTAAACCTGTTTTAAGGTTTACTACTGCAAATCTTTCATAATTGAAAAACAAACTTTTTTATCCATGTCCGAATCACAAACCAGAGGTAAAAATTTTTTGCAACTGACAAGTCAGGTAAGACAAGTTAACCTTCAACAGGGAGGTGAAGTCGGGTGCTCTGGAAGGGTAAGCACCTCTCATATATTTCATATTTCGTCTAGTGTTGCAAAATTTAACAGATGTGTTAGGTTTGCTTTTGATTTAGTTAAAATATTTTACCAACCTACCTGGGTATCCACAAATAAGACGTTTGCATTCATCTATTATAAAATCTACAAGCTTTGGATCATCTGGGAGGCATGAAGGGTCCTCTCTTACTTCTGTGAATACCTCATTTATTATACTTATAAGTATGTTTAACTGAATAAACACTATCAACAGAACGAATGAAAATAAGTAGAGTGATGCAAGAACATTATCAACCACCATCAATCTATCGATGTTTAATTTCATCATTAACATACTCATCAAAGTTTTCATTGTGCCAAAAAGTGTAACATAATCTTTGTTAGAGTTTCCAAACACAAGATGTCCAAAAGCGGCAAAAGCAAATATTGCAAAAATAAACAATACAAAAAAGCTGAGTAGCGGCTCTTGTGATTTCTTCAGAATTCCTGCAAACTGTGTTATCTTTGTATTAAATCGTAAAATAAGAAGAAGCTTCAACATTGAAAGAAATAACAAAAATGCCACCATATATCCAAACAACTGATCCCAAATTACTGCTTGCTGAAAATTCACAAAGGAATCTGAAAAATAAACATTAAAATATGTGTGATAATTGTGACTAATTAGCTGAATATGTCGAAAAATTAACATATGTGAGTGATATTTCATTAAATTAACAATATTTAATAATATGAAAAAAACAAACAAACCAGTCCATGTCGAAATAACTATTTAAACAACAAAATTAAAAATTTGAAAACTGTGAACCTCATCCATTGAAATGAGTAAGAACTCCATGTTTAGCTAGCTTTACGAGGCACGCGTGTAAGTAAATTTTAGAATGAAAGAATCATGGTACTATGGAAGTCAAATATATCTAGCAAGGATAATTTTTGATGCAGAAACGTTATACCGATGAACACTAAAGGAATCTAATACCATTGAATATATTCTATATATATTCTGTATATATTAACTATATACATTTGAAATAGAATAATAATTACCTTTACGTAAATGGAGATTATTCAGCGTTACTCGTACAATTACAAGTTGTATTCCGTAAAAAACACAGGATATGATTGATAAACACACATTCAGAAGTTCTATTAAATTCCAGAATTTAGTAAAGAAATGGTATTTTTCAACCTTTATCTTCTGCACTAGTTCAAATATATAGTACAATGTAAAAACAACAAACAAGAGATCAAACACAAGAATAAATATTGCACTTTCACCATGGTAACGATAAAGTCGTAATGGCTGTATTTCTGAATATGGATTAGCGCCCCCTATATAAGGAAACTCTGTAAGAAGTCTAACAACAGCAAATAAATTTATGTTAGGATTAAACACATTAAATTCTAAAAATACAGCTCTAGATCTCCTGTCAATCCAACTATTATCTATGAGGTAATTTATTGTGCCTCTTGCACTTTCAATTGATTCTCCGAAATTAACCACATATCCTCCACCACTATATGAGGCAAGATCGCCAACAACAGGAAAACCTCGGAGGTCAAAGGCAGACTGGTATATCCAGGCTTCTAATGAATTGTTTTCATATGCCCTCCATGCTGTTGAAAAATTTCGACTTTCGTATGAATGCGTATTGTACTCTTGGAAACAGTGAGGAATGACCGATGCCATTATTTTTGAAACTTTGCATCCTGCTAAAATAAAATAAAGCAATTTGTTGTTCAAAAGTTATATCGGTTATGGCCAACTTACTAAAGAACAAACATAAAACATATGAATCAGAATTGATTTGTTCAATGCATATAGAGACTTGTAATTAAAACCCCCGAGTTAAAACCAAAAAAAAAGCAATGGACAAACATACCTTTATTTGCCTTGACGGCAGTTTATATACTAAAGCTGTCTAACTAGACATCAATTTCGGAATTAAATTCCTCATTTGCTCAGACAAAAAAGTAAAATGTTGAAATAAGACATTTTGAAGGCCAAACACGTATTTTACCAACTTTTATTTTATGAACGTTATAAAATGAAATCTTCAAATTTATGTACATTTTTTAATGACATTGCTGGAAATGGTACCGAATGTACATGTGTAACTTGGACTATAACACTCTTAACATAATGTGCATCTACTACACCAAGCTTTCTAATGAAACTAGAGGTAGAAATAATTTCAGGCAGGTTTACATAATAGGTTATTTTACTGGTACAGCAAATATTTCCTAAAACACCTGCATATAATATAGCGGTACAGTGCTACATAAGATGCATTTAAAAACAAACACATCAACCTTTTCCTAAACCACAATTCCAAGGCAAATAACAAACCCGGAAGATGAAAAATCACACCATTCCATATCAAAACCACAATCCCAAAGTTAAGCAAAATCTTGGGTTATTGCAAAAAGGGTTAAACACGCGGATCCTACCGTAACGGAGATAAATTAAACGGAATTTCAACCAACCACCAAAAACCCAAAATGAATTGGGTTAGTCCATAATACTGTCAGTACACATAATGTTGTTTATATGAGGACTGATTATATTATTATATTTCAGTTTAACACACAAGGTTTCAAGTCTGAAAGTTGTACATATAATCTTATCTTAGCTAATTTTCTTTTACAATCGTTTAAGTAGTTGAATCATTGGTTTGTTGCTTGCTATGGAATGTACTTTGGTATATTTAGGGTTTATAGCGATTGGAAAACTAAACATCGCCAATAAAACTGGATATAGCAAGGTATTCTATTAGAGTCCCATCTTTAAGGATTTTGGTTTTGACATTGTTTGGTTTGTTTGATTTTGATTCATGTAATTAGCCATGCCTTTTCTCCATCAAACATTTTTTCATTATTTTATGCGATAGCATAAATAATATAAATACAATTAAACTTACTGTCTCGTACTCTTGACTGTCGTAGTCTCGACATGCCAATTTTATAATGTACATTATCAGAAAGGAAATTATTCCGGTTAGATATGTTAATAACGACATTATCTGAATATAATGCAGGCAGCGCTGTATGATTGATCCAATTCCAAAATGATTCTTCAGAATTTATCTAAAATAACATTGAATAAAAACATTTAGTATTTACGGATAAGTGTGGCACCAACAGGGGGTTCTTACCCTACCGGAGCAAATGACATCACTTTTGGCGACATTAAACGTAGTAAACCTAATATGTTTATTTCTAAGTTTTAACTTTGCTATGGGGTTGTTATTTTGGTAAAGATATATTTGTCTTTGAATTATACATGTATGATAACACAGGCAATAAGTCACTGGCGCAAATAAGATATCTACGAGGACAATGTACAAGGCAGCATGCTGCTTAGAAATAAATACATGGACATACCGAACCGCCGTGCTGAAATCAAAATCCAAACAATTACAGGAAACCTTTAAAAATTAAAAACAAACATACCCTTCATGTCCGAATCACATTCAAGAAGCAAAGTAAAAACTTTGGAACTGACAAGTTAGGTTAGACGCGTGAACTTCCACCAGGGAAGTGAGGTGCTCCGGAAGGGTAAACACATCATAACACTTTTTAGGGGCAAATTAAGTTGAAATTCGACCAAGGAATTATGCATTCTACAAATTTGGTATTTGTTGTTGTACCAACTTTTAAATTTTAATTTGACATAAACACTTTCTGTATCATTCTCTCTTATTTAATTGGTTTATTTTTATCAGTCGGAAAACTAATGTAAGTTAACAAAGATTTTGTCAAATTTACCTGTTCAAAATTTCTGTGATATTTTCCATGAGACTTAATAAATAAATTTTCCAAATTTCTTTTAAAAAAAACGAGTTCATATCCCTATTTTCATATGTTAGTACTGCAACTATGGATAGGTATACTAAATACATCAACACTTCTCGGCTTATGGTGAACAGCTTATTTATTTTTCTCCGATACTCTCTAGCTATCCTTATCTTCCCAGGGTCCAGTGGGCTACTCACGAATGGTCTTCTATGAGCTGTAGACAGACAGAAACATTTACGCTCAGTTAAAACAATTGCTGATCATAGTGTATTGTTTTACATTTTATACGCCATTGTTTTTTTAATACATGCATCTACAAAACAGAAAGTTAAACCACTGACAAATAACCACACTCGCATAGATTCACTCAAAATTCTGATTTATTTCTAGTTCAACGATATAGCATATGTAATAATATTAAAACATTGCAAATAGAAATAAAATAAAAACCACAGGCCGGTTATTTTGAACAGACGTCTGTTGGTTTCTATTCCTTGCTTATATGTATTGAATCATTTCCATTTATTTAAATCGCATATCTAAATACTTTTGACTTTAATGGAATAGATGACAGTATTTTGGATACCGTTGATTTCAGACATACAACTCCAAAAAATTAAATAGATTACTCACGTGGATAAGTGGTATATATAGGTTGTTTGTTAATATTTTCTAAAGTTATAACATTATCATACGAACTTTCTTCTTCATCATTCGTTTTCTTAAATATTAATATTAAAACTACAGCAACAGCTATCACCTGAAAATACAAAACTTTATTAATGTAATAAAATATTAGGGGTGGGCGATATAAAAACAAAACATACTAATCCGGTTCCGAATGCCAATCCAAAAGCAAAGTAAAAACTTTAAAACTGACAAATTAAGTTGAACACGTGAACTTCCTTAGAGATGTCAGGCCGGGTTGCTAAGGGTTAAAAACCTCCTGTTTAGCTACACCCACTCGGCATTGAGATTGCTTTGCTGGTTTAATATTCGTTTATGCATATCAACACTAAGATTGTCTAATTAATCCCCCCAAAAAGACAGAATAAAAAAAACCCCAATCAATGTCTAAATCACAATCTCAAAGCAAAGTAAAAACTTTGAAGCTTGCACATTAGGTTACACACGTGAATTTCTACCACGAAAAGTGAGGTTCTGGAAGAGTAAGCAATTCCTGTTTAACTAGCTACACCTGCTACGTGTGTAATAAAAATAGAAATCAAAGGATCATGAAACAATAGAAAGTCAAATATACCAGGGACAGTTTGGATACAAAGACATCATACTTATCAATTTGTCAAGAAGACCATTATACTTTATAAGGGCTTGATAACTCTAGGGTAAGTAATTGAAAACCATATTTAACGCAATCAAGATGAATAAATAAAGGCTGATTTACAGATGAATAAAATAGGAAATGACAAAAATAATAAAACCGTATGCTTGGGAAGCCGTTAATAGTGTCCACTTATATTATCATAGAAACTACCTAAACCGAGCAAGAACTGTTCAATATAAACAAATAATATTCGTGCGGTGCGTTAGTTCTATGCAAGTGTATTCCTGGTCTGCTTTGTACATGTTGGCGTACCGAAAGCATCATATTACAAGTATACGTCCTGAATTTAGCATATAAACATCTCGGACCACTCAGTCCAGTATACTAGCATAAGGCTAACCAGTAAAGGCCTAGAGGTCAGATGTCAACTCAGCTCTGTTGCTGTTCATATAGAAATAAGTAAATACTATAACGATATTTACCTTAATAGGTTGGATAAGCAACACAGATTCCAAGAATGATAAGAAAAATGCGGTAAACCATCTGGAAGACTTTTCGGATCCCCATTCAGGCTATACAAAATTACAAATACTCCACTTGTAACTACAGATAATGCTACTAACACAAACGCTATATATCTGCACCAGCTGGGCAATGTAAACGTCCCAGTTTTCTGCTTTTGTTTATCATGTTCTGGTATATCTTCATTGAATAATTCTTGCATTTCATTCCCAGTGTTTTTGTTATACGAGTTCGAGTCACGTTCGAACAAAACTGATATTCTATCTACTGAACGCAGCGTTAATGATGATTCCATATCCGAGTTTGCCGAATATATTGTTTCTTTATCTCTTTGGAACCTACGTGTTGTGTTGATTTTTTCGCTACGGGAGATTGCTTCGCCTTTTTAAACAGTGTTATTATGACAAGATTTACAGGCATAACAATTAAACTACCCATTAAACTAGTAAAGAATTCCTTGGAAGAAAACACGAAGGGTCCAAGATGAACATTTTGTTGATTGGGACTTTTTTCTGCAGTTTGATACCACATTGCATTGGCTATCATAGTCGTAAATAACAAGGAAAGGCAACAAGATAGCCTCTGAACTCTTGTAAAAGTACTTCGTGTAGGACGAGAAAATAGAGAAATCCACAAATGGCCATCCGTTAAATCTTTTCTGGTTTTCATATAAAACGCATGTCCAAACTGCTGTATTTCTCTTAATCCGGAGACAGGAACTAGTCGGTCTATTTGTCCGTCTTCCTTATTTGTAGACAACCACCGGTCACACACAAAGGCATACCTGAGGAAAAGAAAGTATTCGGTAACTAAAATACAGGAATTAGTATGGTTGCTATCCACAAACAAAACACATTTTCCAAGTGTTTTTATGAAATATGAATGAAAATTTTAACGTGACAAGCCGGAAATCTTGAACTGCTGTTTCTGATAGCATTATGGCGATATTTATTACATATTGATACCACATTGTGCAACTTAGGTTTTTTTACACATTTTATTTTCAAAGTATTTTTCCAAAGTCTAGATATTCTGAAGAGTCAAGAGTTTTCTACATATAAGATATTCACGGTATTTACAAGAAGTGAAGATAAACTTTATTATATTTATAAACAAGAGGCCCATGGGCCTTAACGCTCACCTGAGGAAGAGTACATATCTTATGCAGAGGTTCAATGGTCAATGACATTAATAAAAGAGAATATCAAAATTTTCAGCAGTAAGGGCCAATAATATGCAAGTATTTTTGCAAATTAATTATAATAATTATATAAGTATGCTATATATAACATATTTAAAGTCTAGCTACAATATATTGTTTATAAACAGCTAAAACATCTGTATATTAAAATGTGCATAAAAAGGCCAATACCTACAATATTCCAATATACATGCCTATACAAAAAGTTTATAGTTTTTGAGATAATTAACCATTTAAGTATTCGTTCGCATCTATGACCTTGACCTTTGAACCTATGACCTTCATTCATATATCAAAATGATCGATAGGCCAATACGTACCTTATTCCAATATACATGCCTATACAAAAAGTTTATAGTTTTTGAGATAATTAACCATTTAAGTATTCATTTGCATCAATGACCTTGACCTTTGAACCTATGACCTTCATTCATATATCAAAATGATCGATAGGCCAATACCTACAATATTCTAATATACATGGCTATACAAAAAGTTTATAGTTTTTGAGATAATTAACCATTTAAGTATTCGTTCGCGTCTATGACCTTGACCTTTGAACCTATGACCTTCATTCATATATCAAAATGATCGATAGGCCAATACGTACCTTATTCCAATATACATGCCTATACAAAAAGTTTATAGTTTTTGAGATAATTAACCATTTAAGTATTCATTTGCATCAATGACCTTGACCTTTGAACCTATGACCTTCATTCATATATCAAAATGATTGTTGTGCAAATGCCTACAATATTCTAATATACATGCCTATACAAAAAGTTTATAGTTTTGAGATAATTAACCATTTAAATATTCGTTTGCAGCTATGACCTTGACCTTTGAACCTATGACCTTTATTCATATATCAAAATGATCGTTAGGCCAATACCTACAATATTCCAATATACATGCTTATACAAAACGTTTATAGTTTTTGAGATAATTAACCATTTAAGTATTCGTTCGAGTCTATGACCTTGACCTTTGAACCTATGACCTTCATTTATATATCAAAATGATTGTTAAGCCAATACCTACAATATTCCAATATACATGCCTATACAAAATGTTTATAGTTTTTGAGATAATTAACCATTTAAGTGTTCGTTTGCGTCTATGACCTTGACCTTTGAACCTATGACCTTCATTCATATATCAAAATGATCGTTAGACAAATACCTATAATATTCCAATATACATGCCTATACAAAAAGTTTATAGTTTTTGAGATAATTAACCTTTTCAGTACTTGTTTACATCTGTGACCTTGACCTTTGAACCCATGACCTTTATTCATATATCAAAATGACCATTGTGCCTTTACCTACAATATTCTGATATACATGCCTATACAAAAAATTCATAGTTTTGCAGATAATTAACTATTTTGGTATTCTTGGACATCTGTGACCTTGACCTTTGAACCTATGACCCTGATCTATGTATCAAAATGACCGTCATGTCAATACCTACAAATAACTGAAAATCCTATGCCATTATCACAAGAAATATTAAAAAAATAGCATTTTTTATCAAAGGTCAAAAACTGGGACATGACCTTGACCTTCGACCTTCACATTAATTGGAAGAAAATTGCAAGACAAGATCAACAGTGAAAACTCCATACAATTATCTTCAGCCGTTATGAAGTTATAACAATAAATGTCTCATTTTAAAAATTATGTAATTTTATGCAAAAAACGCGTAACCTATTTTTTGTCTAATTTTCATGAAAAACACAATTTTTATGTTCCCAGGTATGCTGAATCCAAATATCCAATCAAAATTTGCCTGCACCTTTTGGTTTCAGAGAAGAAGATTTTTTTGTCTTTTTGCTATTTTTAGTAACAGCGGCCATCTTGTTGGGCGTGGCCAAACCCCGAACACAATTTTGAAAGGATGTAATCCAGGCATAATAATCACCAAGTTTCATCAAATATGGCCCAGTAGTTTTGGAGAAGAAGATTAAAATGTAAAGTTTACGCACGACGCACGACGGACGACGGACGACGGACGACGGACGGTGATAGATTGTGAGCCTTTGGCTCAGGTGAGCTAAAAAACGTAATCTAAGCTATTTAAAAATGAATATCAAACTCAAACTAAAATTATTATAACAATCTTAACCAAATAGTAAGCAATCTGATTTTACCTTTTATCTGTTTGTATATCTCTAATGGTAATTACGTTAAGATACCAATCGGCATTTGAACGCTTTCCAGAATTATCATGCCAAATTCTCATAAACACTAAATTTCCAATTGATGAAGGTACACTGAGCAAATAATGATTGACACTTCCAGTACATAATGGCTACAAGTATAATGGAATTTAAAAAATAGTTGAGTAAGGTCCAATCACTACCAATAAGGAATTATATTCTGAAACGGCAAACTAGTGCTGTAACATTAAGACTGGTATAATATGTAATTAAATAAAAAAGTAATCAAATGATATTGCAAGACATTTGGTGAAAATGCCCGATACACGCTTCTATTTCTATTCTATTTTGTAAAGGAATTGGAATTTTAGGACCTTCTAATAAGATTTAAACTACACCACTGTCATAACAAAATGCTTTCTAGGACATTGATAGCTACAGCTTTCTATTTATTGTTGAAACACAGTACTAAAACATTCAAATTCATTTTCAAATTACAATTCCACAGCAAAAACTTACTTTGAACGTGCAAATTATTTTGCACATGTGAACGTACACAAAGGAAGGGAGGTTGTGCTCTGGAAGGTTAAGCATCTCATGTTCAGATAACTTCCCCGCCACATGTGTAATCAAAATTGGTAATAAAAGAAACATTGATTTACGAGATGTCAAATATATATCAAAGGTGTTTTCAGATAAAGAAACATCATACTTATACAAATATTGTGATGATTTGTAAGCAACTTTCGTGTATAATGTTGGACTATTTTATAAGCATATAATACCGAATAAAGAAGTAAGCCTTACTCTTTCTGCAGTATCCATTAATTCCCTGATTTCTGTATCACCATTTTCACCACCAATAACAAAGTACACCTTAGATTGTGTACCAGCACCTCGCCTCATTCCAGTATACACTGTCATGTGATAATGGTATACATCTGTGGATACATTGTCTCGCAATGGATATATTGCCCACTTTGTAACGAAAAATATAAAGAAATATTAATTATTGTCTGTATAAGACAAACATTTTGATATTTATCATCTTTGAAATCTGTAATGCCACAAGAAGCGATCAATTATTTCTCTTTGTCCTTTTAACATACATGTGTTATACTCTTTGCATAATATGTTTCAATACAAATGACCAAAGTACCATTGCATGAATTGATTTCTAGTCGGAGACAAAAAAACTAGAAACATTCAAATTTACATGTATATTCAAAAGTAAATTTTTAACAATATTGATCTGACAAAATTTAGTTAAACGTGTGACATTTCACTTTAGAAGCAAGGTCGAATGTTCTTGAACGGTAAATGCATCCTATTAAGTAAGCTACACCAAAGTTAAAATGTGTAAATTTTAAAGATGATGTGATTTAGTTATTCAAACAGAAACATTATAGAATGCATATTGTAAACAAAAACAAACATACTAATCCATGTCTGAATCACAATCCAGAAGCAAAAAAAAAAAAACTTTGGAACAGACAAGTAAAGATAGACACGTGAACTTCCACTAGGGAAGTGAGGCCGGGTGCTCCGGAAGGGTAAGCACCTCCTGTTTAGCTAGCTACACTCGCCACATGTGTAATCAAAATTGTGTGAAAGGAACATGGAACTATGAGACGTCAAATATATCCAGGGCAATAAAATATGAATAATAAAAAAATGTACACATTTGAATTCGACTTAATTTGGGAAATGCAACATCAATAACTGTTTAACAAGAAATAACCATTTTGTCCCATTGAGTGTTATATTCTAGTCTTGTTTGATTTTTTTCTGCCAATGGTTTGTGTTGAAACGTTTTCTATGTCGCGATAGTTGTTGTGCAAGTTCTTAAGTTTAAATGACATGAACAGAACTTGAGTATCATCATTCACATACCGATCCATGTTCAAATCACAATCGCAAAAGCAAAATGACATCCTAAACCCGGAAACAAGGTCGTGTGTTCTAGAAAGGTAAAAATCTCCTGATTACTTATATAACCTTTTGCAAGAGAGAGCGAGTGAGAGAGAGAGAGAGAGAGAGAGAGAGAGAGAGCTAGCTTTATATGATTATTTTGCTTGTGGAGGTACTTTCATGTACCGTTATATCATCTAAAAGGATAGCTGGGTGTATAGCAAAATTCTGTTGTATAGGGATATGTTTTAGGTCGCGAATTGCTATGTAAATGACTTCTATTATGCATGTGTAATTTATAGGATGACGTTGATAAATACATGTTGTGATCATATTTAGATTTTTTCTATTGTTTATCCCTTTTACCTTTTCAATATCGCTTCCGTCAGCTTTTCTTAAAAATATCATGCAGACAAAATAAATAACGATTAAAGCAATGCAAATTGAAAACACTAGAGCATTGTTTCCGATATTTGTAAATTCCGCCCAGACTGTTGTAAAGTCAATGGTGTTAGGTGGTACAAAAATGTTCAGACTAAAGGTTGTTAAATGTGTTGATAAACATGGAACCTTGTCAATTCTGGTTACTTTACCTACCTGAAATTAAAAAAAATATATACCCAAAATGCCTGCAATAAAATTTATTAGAATTTTACATAATATTAATATATAAATTCCATTCCCAATTATAAATAGGCGAATCTTTGTCAATTTTATAATTTAATTTTTTCTTAATTGCAGTCCACAATAATTAGAAAGAGACAACAACAAACATACCAGTCGAGGTTGGAATCGTAATCCAGAAGACAAAATTTTCGAAAACTGGTGAATATAGATAAACAGGTGATCAGACCTACTACAAGAAAAATTGCGATTGAAAATAAATAATACTTAGGAAAACAATCAAGAACGCAACACAATACGAGTAAATAATAACACAGTGAAACAGCGGGGACAAAACGTTTTAAAGTCACTAAATAAACATCCAGTGATCTGGTTATATTATCAGTGGTGGACCACAAACTATACCACGTATTTAACAACCAATGGTCCATAAATACGATAATTTCAAATTAAACCTTATTTTAGCCAACACCAGTCGAGTTCATAGTAACATATTTGATAAATATATCCAATTAAGAACAATTATTTAGCACTTTGGATTAGCTTTTAGCAGCGAATCTGATTAAAAATGTCTTCAAAATCATCGTATTCATTTACTTACAGATACGCCATTATTGTGCCATGTTTTTAAATTCAGATCCCAATACGAGCACCCAAGTACATAAAGAGCTATATCCACAAGTGGTTCCTCCAAAGGGTTGACTAAAATAGTGACGGATAAATATTTATAGTTGATTTTTCTACTTCGATCTTAATTAATTTCGAGTATTGGAATAACTTTAAGTGACAAATAAGTAAAATATCGTTGAACGTAATGTACAAGAATTTGAGGCAACAAGCTATAGTATTATTTTTCAAACAATAATTTGTATACATTTGCTATACAAAAAAGCAAGTTAATAGTGTTTATTTACCAGTATAGTTCTAATTCTAAATCCAAAAAAATCAAGAAAAGACTTAGAAAACTCGTAAATTAATTAAACTTGTAAACTCATACCTCGTAAGTGAGGCCAGATGTTCTAGACGGGTAAGCTATCCAGTATTGTTATTTTAATTTAATTAATTGTTCCGATTAAATCAATGAAATATTTCTAAAACCATTCAGCATTGCCAAGTTTTATATTGAAAATAAAAATCAAAACGTTTAAATTAAACTATAAAAAAATATCTGTATTTACCAATTTCTGTCACTATTCCAACATAGACCGTGTCGTTAATAACAGTGTCCCTCAGTTGATCCATTTGAAGAATAATAACTGAATCATTGTACGATTGTCCAAGGTCAGCCGAGATGGAAAAATCGTAATTTACATTATCAGGAATTTCATTAACCTTAATGTAATATGTTAAGTTTAAAATATCAATTTTCGATTTTAAAGCAACTATTGGAATTACTTGTGTCTCGTTCATTCTCATTTTGATGTAAAACATTTTGGCTTTTCCCTTGGGTTTGAGGTTGTACTCTGTAAAATTTAAATTCTGTGATTGTTGTGGATAAAAAGGAATTGTAATCGGTGGATACAGATTTGACATTGAATAAGTTTTTTTAGTGTATACATCAAAAAGAGTTAAACTGATTGTCCTTGACTTCACCACTTTTTCCGATTTGTCTGTTGTGAAAATGTTGTCTGATAATATAACCTACAAGAAAAAACCAGAGAAGATTTTAATACGTACACTTATAGTAAGATTTCTTAGAATCATATGATTATTTGTACAAGTAATCAAGTGCTATTTTGACCGCAGCTAACTCCTTTTCAATTATGCAGTTACATATCTACACATAACAACATTTAAACAATAACAAAACTGAAACGGAAACATGTGTATTCATTCTTCTTATAATTCCATGCAATAGGTGAATATATGCATAGTCTTTGTTCATTTAATTTAAATTTACGTACGTAATTGATATGGGTGTATTTTGTAAAATGCAATTTAATCTTTTTTCTATTTTTCTCATTGCAACATCGTAAGAATGTTTGGTCTGATTGGTAGCTTATTTAGAAACAACTGTGTAATATTGACTAATTAAGACATTATTATTAATAGTATTGTTTATAAAAAGCAGCTGACCCAACAGGATGATTACTAGAGCCTTTTTACCTAATTGTATCTCTCGCAATTGAAGTTTCTTACCTCTATGTCTAACTCGGATGTTTCGTTAAGGTCTAGATTGTAAATAAGACCTGGGACAAATGCTACTTTGTGACCATTTAAATAAATCCAGTCATCACGTAAATCATATGTATGTACACGCTGGACATAGTATTTAGTGTCTCCTTGTATAACTTCTGTTAAAATCCCTTCTTCGTCTGGTAAAACATCTTTTAATAGAATATGTGTTATGTTGTTAGCCAAAGCAATACTTTCCATCGCAATTTCACCCTGAAAAAATATTGAATGCAATTCTTTAGTGCAACATTATCGTACATGTAATTTAAATGATGCGGATCTTGTGCAAATGAAATACAAAACTACCAATTCATGTACAAATCACAATCCAAAGCATAGTAAAACATTGATAGTTGCAAATTAAGGTAAAAGAGAACTGTCACCAGAGACCGGGTATTCTGCAAGGGTACGCTGTTAAGTTAGCTCCCTCGCCACAAGTGTAATGCATGTGCAATCAGTGCCTTAAAGAGCCATATTAGTCTATAAAAGGGCGTATGAGATCTTAAATCAAACAAAACAAACGTACCCAAACGTACGTTCGAATCATAAAGTAAATAAATAAATGAAATAAAAACTAAAATGATAAGCATAACCAAACCCGTAACCACAGTAACCTTTTATTGTACGATAATAAATCCTTTCAAGATAAAGTTGTTTGATTACATATAGACCTTGTCAAATGGTACGGATTCCAGACGGTAACGTTATTCTTTTGGATCATATTTTTCCTTGATTTACTAAATGCATTTACTAGCTATTTTCGCCAATATTTGTAAACAAACATGCAAGTTTTTAATTTGAAATAAAACAAATAAAATATAGGAATCGATCTGTTATTATTTGTATTGTGATTCGTTGTTATTTATTAATATTTTCCGGTTAAAAACGTCCATTTACGGTACCGATCGTCCATTGTTGTAATGACGGAACGTCAAAATCAAATGTACCGCTATTTAGATGCCAACAAAAATCGATGAGCCAGTGGGATACGAATCTTAAATTAACAACCAATCAAAAGATGATGACCTATTTTTTTCACCATATATGTTTCTTATCGATCTGCTTGTCATGGACGCTTGAAAGTTGTTTTGAAAACTTTAAACGCATGGCATTCTTACAACAAGTGAGTATTAGCAAAGAAACATACATGACAACAAACTGCATTCTTTTCTCAATCTGACTATATAACGATGTCTGTCAATAAACTCCTGGCTCGCCGAGTATTTTGCAATTTTTTAACGTACCCTTCTCCCGCTCGCTCATTATAACCCCATAACGCGTGACGTAATGACTTCAGTGATCTACAGACAGAGGGGTAAATCAAGGCTTCGTTGGTGTTAGATTCATTGATTTAATGCAGTTTGTGAAAACTATCAAGAGTTTTGCATGCACGGATTTTGTTTGAACTGTATGTATGAAGTGACCGGCATTGAATATCAGTGTACAAGTAATCTACATCAGGAAGTCTTACTTTCGTTTTGTCCTTATGTAACAAGACAATCAATTTTCACATAGTATCCCGGATGGAGATCGAACCCAGCTACTCAGTGGGATTAACTAGCGTGCTAAAAATCCGGACCACGATATGGTATATTTGTACAATCATTATTATGACAATTAATGGATTTATACTTTACCAAAATGACCACTCATAATCATATATGATAGCTAAATGAGTACATTCTGTATCATTATTCTACATGCAATACAAAAGATGGTAAATGGACCCCAATTAATTATGAGTGTCTAGTTTACAAAAACAACATCTACTATGATGGGACTTTGTAACATATTACAAAATTTACAGAAAAAAAAAGTATATAATTAATTAATAAAAATACATCAGTTGAACAGTAAAAATATTTACATAGCCCCTGGTGTATCATTTAAGGTCCTTAAAGCCCCCTTAAATGTCCTTAAACCCCGTTAATTAGTCTTTAATGAGGCTTTAAGGATCCATAAAGGTGACTTTTCTTCTTGTGCAAGCAAATGCGTATGCTGATCTTTATTATCAAACGTTCTGTGAGTATTTCTTTTATAATGATATTTACCTCAATGGTGCTAGAAGAACAGTGATATCCAGTACATGTTTCTGAAAATTTTGTTCTTTGAACGTATTCCATTAAAATGTTAGCCAAAGCTTGAATAAATACAAAAAGTACTCAAAGTATATAATATATACAAACTCCACAATATATAGTTAAACCCAAGTCAATCGATAATTAATGTATAAATGGTTTATTGTTAATATATTGACTGTATTGAGTATTTTGCTACTTTCCAAATATGAATCTTGGATTTAATCAGAAATCCAGAAACAATGTGAAATGGAATTAAAAACTCAAACAAAAATAATCCGGTCCGCATTCAAATCACAATCACAAAGAGAAGCTAAAACGTTGAAAACTGACAAAATTTATCAAGTAAGTGAACGAGCAATCAAAGTACAAATATTGAAGATCACGTGTTTTGCACTAGATATTCTGGCTTATAAATTCAGGTAAAATTACATGTATATATGGAAAATTATTACCTTCATATCTAAGATATGAAATAGGCATTCGTAAATTTTGCATTCACACTTTATTTCAAAACTGTAAAAAAACATACTTCAAAACCTTACTTACAACTGTTCTAAAAAATTAAAATACTGATGATTTATTTTAAGTTTGTCTATTCTTTAATTGTCTATATTAACCTTTAAAGAATCTTTTATGAAAGACGAATTGGTTTAATGGGCAACGATTTAAAACATGAATCATATATGCTTGAGAAAACACTTTCAACTCACCTTTTGCTATTTTTCTTCTCGTTACAACATCTTCCCTCATTACAACATCTGCCAAACCAATAAGGTTTTTCAATAAAGTGATAAATTTTTCCTGACGAAAATAAAAACGTTCATATAACAAGAGGCCCATGGGCCTGATACGCTCACCTGATAACTAATGGCTAGCTGATAGATTTAAAGAAAACATAAATACTAAACCCCAATGACTTTTTTTTTACATCATGATAACCGTTGTATTAATACCTACAACATTCTAGTATACATGCCTATACAAAAAGTTAATAGTTTTCAAGATAATTAACCATTTCAGTATTGTTTCACATCTGTGACCTTGACCTTTGAACCCATGACCTTTTTCTACACATCAAAATGATCGTTGTATCGATACCTACAACATTATTATATACATGCCTATACAAAATGTTTATAGTTTTCGAGATAATTAAACATTTTGGTATTGTTTCGCATCTGTGACCTTGACCTTTAAACCCATAACCTTTTTCTATACATCAAAATGATCATTGTATCAATACCTACAACATTCTAATATACATGCCTATACAAAAAATTTATAGTTTTCGAGATAATTAACCATTTCAGTATTGTTTCGCATCTGTGACCTTGACCTTTGAACCCATGACCTTTTTCTATACATCAAAATGATCGTTGTATCAATACCTACAACATTGTAATATACATGCCTATACAAAAAGTTTATAGTTTTCGAGATAATTAACCATTTCGGTATTGTTTCACATCTGTGACCTTGACCTTTAAACCCATGACCTTTTTCTATACATCAAAATGATCATTGTATCAATACCTACAACATTCTAATATACATGCCTATACAAAATGTTTATAATTTTCGAGATAATTAACCATTTCGGTATTGTTTCGCGTCTGTGACCTTGACCTTTGAACCCATGACCTTTTTCTATACATCAAAATGATCGTTGTATCAATACCTACAACATTCTAATATATATGCCTATACAAAAAGTTTATAGTTTTCGAAATAATTAACCATTTCAGTATTGTTTCACATCTGTGACCTTGACCTTTGAACCCATGACCTTTTTCTATACAACACAATGATCGTTGTATTGATACCTACAACATTCTAATATACATGCCTATACAAAAAGTTTATAGTTTTCGAGATAATTAACAATTTCGGTATTGTTTCGCATCTGTGACCTTGACCTTTGAACCCATGACCTTTTTCTATACATCAAAATGATCGTTGTATCAATACCTACAACATTCTAATATACATGCCTATACAAAAAGTTTATAGTTTTCGAGATAATTAACCATTTCGGTATTGTTTTACATCTGTGACCTTGACCTTAGAACCCATGACCTTTTTCTATACATCAAAATGATCGTTGTATCAATACCTACAACATTCTAATATACATGCCTATACAAAAAGTTTATAGTTTTCGAGATAATAATTATAATCAGAAGTAAAAAAAATTAGGTCACGACCTTCACAATTGACCTTGACCTCATTTTGAAGATACTAACAAGAAGATGTCAAAACTGAAAACCCCATGTCATTATCTGGTCAAATAGTCAAGTTATAACAATTTGAAGCTATTTTACGATTTTTTCAAAATTAAACGCAAAAACGCGTAACCTATTTTTTATCCGATTTTTACAAAATGAACAAACTATAGGCTTAAGACCCTAGAGAAGCCAAATATCACATCAGATTTTTTCTCCAATCAGTACTTTCGGAGAAGAAGATTTTTTAAGATTTTTGCACCCCTAGGTCACTTTGACCTAGTTATGGTAGCCATGGCAACGCCACGAACAAATCTGAATTGCACCGGCCCATATATACTTCTGACAAAGTTTCATTAAAAACTGTCCAGTAGTTTCAGAGGAGAAGTCGAAAATAGGTGTTAACGACGCACACACGCACACACGCACACACGCACACACGCACATACACACGCTGCGCTATGCCATAAGCTCACATGACCTTCGGTCAGGTGAGCTAAAAATGATTTCAAGTTCTATTGGTTTCCGAAACGTGGAGTTGGAAAACGTATGAAGTACAACACGTTAAACTTGTAAATATAAACATTAATTAAAGAAGCAACATAGTGTTAATACATGTACATACTAAGCCCAATTATTGGAAAACTACATAATTATAATGAATCCTATATCATCATCGAAATTAGCGAACGAATTAGATTTATATATGGCAAGCGTGATAACTATTGCCAACTTTCTTTTTCTATGAAACAATTTATATGCGTCTATTGCTTTTTGTTTCTTTGTCACCCCCTTAATACTTTATGATAGTGCTCTTTCTCAATATGCAGAAACTTAATATAATTATTTAATATAAGGCAATCGGCTTAAACGATTAATATTTGGATATTATTAAAAATCATATATACTAATCAAAATCAAACATATTAAGCATGTCCGAATCACAATCCAGAAGTCAAAATCAAACATATTAAGCATGTCCGAATCACAATCCAGAAGTCAAAATCAAACATATTAAGCATGTCCGAATCACAATCCAGAAGTCAAAATCAAACATATTAAGCATGTCCGAATCACAATCCAGAAGTCAAAATCAAACATATTAAGCATGTCCGAATCACAATCCAGAAGTCAAAATCAAACATATTAAGCATGTCCGAATCACAATCCAGAAGTCAAAATCAAACATATTAAGCATGTCCGAATCACAATCCAGAAGTCAAAATCAAACATATTAAGCATGTCCGAATCACAATCCAGAAGTCAAAATCAAACATATTAAGCATGTCCGAATCACAATCCAGAAGTCAAAATCAAACATATTAAGCATGTCCGAATCACAATCCAGAAGTCAAAATCAAACATATTAAGCATGTCCGAATCACAATCCAGAAGTCAAAATCAAACATATTAAGCATGTCCGAATCACAATCCAGAAGCAAAGTAAATACTTTGGAACTAACAAGTCAGGGGAGACACATGAACTTCCACCTAATCCATGTCTAAATCACAATTCAAGTAAAGAATTTGAAAACTTGAGATTAGATTATACTCGAAAATGACACCGTTGCTCCGAAATGTTAAGCACTTCCTGTTTAGCTAGCTATTTACGATAAAATAAGCTCTTACCTTCCCTTCGACGGGTATATTACCAGGAAACTGTATTACTTTATTCAAAGTGCTGCATATAGATATCAAGTGAAGTTCATTCTGTACTAAATCTATCTCATCACTTAAAATATCAATAACAACAATCCTGACCTGAAAGAAATGTAACTTTGAATTAATTTAGGGTATAAAAGTTTACTCACTTTTCTAAATAATTTTAATGTTTGTAATACTATACCAGTGCCCGCGTTTTCAAAATAGTGTATCTCAAAGTTCAGCTTGTTTAGTTTATATTTTAGAGCTTTTTTTTAGATAAAAGTGACTTAAAATTAATGAAAACTTGTAAAATTCATACAGTTTTGACTTGAAAAGATGAGAATGACTATCAAAGTTCCAAATAAAAACAAAATATGGAAGATCACTATCATAAATGGCATATTCTATTTATATATTTGATATGTACCCAAAAATGATTTAAATTCCATAGATTGGCCTCTTTGTGGTTGGTTACGATGGAAACAACAACTTACATTTTTGCATGGGGGTTTTCATTTTGGTTTTTTATTTGTATTTAACAATTATATGCAATATCATGAAAATCCTAAACATGTGATTTCCAAAATATAGCCAAATCGTCTGGTCCTTACAGAGATATACGTTTTACAACTGACTCATATAATTGAACAAAGAAATTTGCTATAGAAATTTGATGTTATTTGTAACAGCCAACTCAACCAAGATCACATCACATCACAAAAGAAGTCAATAATTACACACAAAACAAGAAAGAGCAGAAATACATTTATTTTTGGATCTCTAAATATAAAATTCCAGACTAAACGGGAACTTAAGTAACTAAATGTCCAGATACAAAATTTGATTGTGTTGATTTGAATGCAACTGTTTTAATAATATTTTATTATTCGTTATTAGTACCTCAGTATCTGCCTCTTCAGTGAAACTCGAATCCTGAAAAAAGATATTTAACTATTAAGTAATTTTTTTTGTACGCTATGGTAGTGCTCGTTCCCATTAAAGGAGGTTTATACCATGTAGGCAGCTGTTTACAAATGCATTGATTGATTGATTGGTTAAATTGGTTTTTATGTCCCCGCTAACAATATTCCACTTATATCCAGACTACACCATCTACAGATGAAGTGGCCAAAATTTGCTTTCTCTGTATCCGAATTATACTTGTTATATTTGACGTCCCATAGTTCCATATTCCTTTCATCCTCAATTTTGATCACACTTATGACGGATGTAGCTAGCTAAACAGGCGGTGCTTCCGGAGCACCGGGCCTCACTTCTTCGGTGGAAGTTCGTTTACATATTTTATCAAATGTTTCACCTTGTCATCTTGTTTTTGGGTCGGGATTTGAAAAAGGACTGGTATATTTTTTATTATATAGTTATACTTCCATATCTTTGATTTTTTGTGTGTAGAACAAAATTTATCTAAGCAGGCAATTTCATTTTCTCTAAGTACAATTAGTTCAGATTAGTAATGTACAAGAATGTTTGACATCTATTATAATCGCGTGTGTCAGTAAAAGAAAGTCGTATAATTAGTTAAGTAAAGGGATAAGTATGACAACCTGCAATTGAGGACTTCTTTGTTCGCATATGATATAGGCTATATCAATACTCACATTCAACTTTAGTTTGTTGGCCATGTCAATTGCAGAATTACATCTCACAGAAATTGTATTGGTATCCAGTCCTGCCCTGCCGTAGTTCATTTGAATGCTTCCGAGAACCTCAGAAGGAGAACTTACGGTACTGTAAACCTTAAATACACAGATAGCACACTTATGAATATACTCTCCAATACTTCAACCATATAATCAGGTTAAAAAACAAAATATATTCTTCATTCTGAAACCCATTTACCTAAAACATTTAATTATAAATATTAAGTGATTCATTAAAAATGACAAAAAGTATTGTTAAATTATCGAGTTATCAAAAGTAGACCATTCCAATTTTGAATGAAATTTTACCAGAATTTAAGAAAATATTTTTAATATTACAAAAATACTAAAAGTTTATGTTATTTACCTGTATCAAAAAACTGTAGCGTGTTGAGGATAGGTACTTATCAGTCACTATAACTATTATTTCGAGCAGGTGTTCATGATCCTGTTCACCTGGACCAAGAATTAATTCCGGTGACGCCACATCTATTCCCGATGTCATGAACAATGGGAAATCCGTATCATTCGTTCCAACTTTTTTGTAGTAAAAATAGTAAGTTAAAACTTCTAACTTATGCAAATCTCTGGATATATTTCTCTCTGACCGAAATCCTTCATCCAACCAATTTTTGCACCTAAAGACAAATTCCGTTTTGAATGCTGTACCTAAAATTTGAAACACTTTCAATAATGGTAAATTTAAAATGAACAACGTTTATATAAATGCAATTCTCTTTTATATAAAACTTGTTTAGAATGGCGTTATCTGCAAATTTATTTCTTGGTGTAGAGCAATAGAAATTATTATTATTTATCAAGGCCCTCAAAAAGTTTTATGGCCGTCATCACAGTATTGTTGATGTGTCCAGGATTGCCCTGGATATATTTGACGTCTCATATTTCCATGTTTCATTCACACAGCTTTGATTACACACGTGGCGGGTGTAGCTAGCTAAACAGGAGGTGCTTACCCTTCCGGAGCACCCGACCTCACTTACCTGGTGGAGGTTCACGTGTCTAACCTAATTTGTCAGTTCCAAAGTTTTTACTTTGCTTCTAGATTGTGGTTTGGACATGAATTAGAATGTTTGTTAATTATTTTGGCTACATTACCTTTCTTTTATTATTTCTTAACAATAGGCGATGTGTGATAACGTGTGATATTAATTTAGTATTGACAACTGACCAATGTTTCATTATATAAGACATTAACTAAGACAACAGTTTGATTGATCATGTTCATCCTCAGAAATATACGAAATATACAGAAAAACAGCAATATTAACAACAACCTACCTAATGGTTTATCACTATAACACTGTCCATTATAAGGTGGTTCATCAACATGGATGTACTTAACGGTGTACGAAGGTCCTGATTCAAGTTTAATAGCATAATCTATTCCCGGAGATAGTTTATCCTCCTTTATTACCAAACTTGACGAATTTAAATCTAAAATTTAAAACGCACGTACCAATGTGGTAATTATAACGTTTGTGATTTGATTAAATTGTTCACAGTTTTAGCGAGAATGCAAATATTTTCATATAAGTTGATACGGAGATCGCACACCACAAATACTTTTTAGTCTTTGAATAACGAATATCGAAGCAGTATTTTTATCAAAATGCCATTAACATTGTTTTTATTTTAAAAAAAAATCGGAAGTTTAGATAACTTATAGGTCATGGTATTGTTCTATTTAAAAAGGATTATACTTTCCAATAGTTTAATATGAGATGTTGTTCATAAAAGTATTTTAGACCTATATCTCATATTAATCGTTATAATACGGTTTAATCTGAGTTGCCTTTTAAACCTATTGTATAGCACAATTTGTCATACTGAAGACAGCAACATGACTAAGGAAACGAGCATATCTAAATACACTGAAAATGATGAAAGTGTGACCGATATTTTTCTTGCACTGTCTGTCAAGCTAATTTTTGGAACCTTTTTTCTCTCTTTCATTTTTATTCTAGATGGGACTGGACCTATTATCTGAAGTAATAGTATACTTTTGTTAAATAATGTCAATTCGTTCTTAACATGTAATGTACTTACCTGTATTCGTCCATGATCGAAAATTGATGATTTCATTTAAAACCGTTCCATTAACCTCAAATAAAGTCCATTTGTACGGTATTATGTATCTGTCGTTACCATTACACGTTTGGCACAACGCAATTGCTCTATACGGTAGACTAGACGATACATGATCTCTGCAATTTCCTTTACACCTAAAATGTATATTCTATTTATTTATAAAAGTGTGTTATTTAAGTTTTATAATTTACAAAGGAAAAATATCTTATTAAAACTTTAGGATTTTTTATTTAAAATAATGCTTAATAGTTAAAACAATCATTTTTACATGATATCTTAAACTTGGATATGTATATTTGGTACAATACCAAACACAATAAATATGTTGTTTATCAAAAATGTTAATGGTATCTTCAGTATATTTGCTAGGGGTTTGTACGCTGCTTCATAAAGTATCGAACATTAGATATTTGTGTTTTGGCTTACCGTTTTTGTAAAAGAATGACAAGTGAATAATTTGTTAAAGAAGTTCTTCCAATTTAAAATGAGGAACAGTGGGGTAAAGTGTAAAGTTATATCTTTTTATATAACATGTGGTACATTTTATTAAATATCATTTAATATAATTACAATCCGTTTGTTGATTAATTTTTTCGTCCCTTAGATATTATGTCTTGCCTACTGTTATGTATTTACGGTTTTCAGAAAAACTTAGCTTGGATAGATGCCCAACTGTTTATTTATCTTAAATAAAGAACGCTAAAATATCTTAGTTGTGTGCTATGTTACATTGCATATTCTATCCTGGTCAGTTTGTTGTGTTTTAATTATAATATAGTAAATCTGAATTATAATTTTACTCACCTTATAGCTAGCTTGTGTACGCTTGAATTAGTGATCATAATTTTCTGCATTTTAGTAACACTTCTATTTTCTTTCTTTAACTCTAAGACAAATACTAGTTCCATACCCTCATGTAGTTCGTGTTTTGGTATTTTCATCACTAAAGAAGAGACGTCATTTTTATTGGATTTGTTTGGAAAACAGTTTCCATTTCCAAGTTTCGTGAATTGATTTTTGTTACTGTTTATCAAATTAGCTTGATTTAAACCAGCATTTCCACAATACCATTGTACATTTATATCTTTATTGTTTGGGAAACCTGGATCATATGAATAAGATGCATCAACAATTAAGTCATCTTCTAATCTTGAAGTGCACATTTCGTCGCCAATTAAGTCAATTACAAGGGGTGACGGGGAAAACAATAAGTAGATCCTACTGTAGTCTGTATAATTTGGATATTTATTAACTTGCACGGTTACATTAACCTCATACAGTCCATAAGATAAAGATAAAGCCTGTGGTCTTAGAATGAGCGATGAAAGTTGTGGAAAACTGCAGATTGAGCCAAAGTTTTGTTCAGACATTGTAAGGCACCAATGAAATATAATATCCTCTGGTGGAACACAAAGTGATATCACTTTAGCTGGTATCACTAATCTGTTTGTAAGATATGTATTTGTTGGCGATGAAATGTTACTAGAATATCCATAAATATTTACTATTGGATATGAACATTGATGGTACAACACTTTGACTGACAATGTTTTGACATAAAATGTTACTTTATTTGTAGTGTTAACAACAACTTGATAATCACCTTCAGTATTATATTTATGTGTAACCAATATAATGTTGCTTGTCAATGGTACATTACTCTCGTTACACTGTGCACAATACGGACAAAAGTCACCATACGAGAGAACTGTACTATCTCCAAAGTCAAATACAAAACAGGAATTTGTTCCTAAATTTACAATCTGTAACTGAAATCCCATTTCTTGACCAACTTTACCTACAGTTTCGCCCGTCAGATCTATTCCTGATATTTTGTCTAATATATAAACTGTAGTTTCAGAAGTCATATTATTGAAAATATTCGAGGCGGAAACTCTTATATGATAAATCCCAACTTCTGTAAACATGTGGGTCAGTACAGGTATATGTGATAAAAGTGTCGTTTCTTCATAAATCGACAGACTCGATCCATCGCCAAAATTAACTACGTAGGAAACAAGGGATCCTGAACTTTTGTTTACAGACACACTTACTTCATCTCCAAGTGGGATATATATCTTACTAGCTTTTACAGTTAAATTTGATATATTGTCGCCAATCTGCATTGACTTATTAGCACTTAAAACACTTACGTTGTTTGAAACGTTTACAGATACCATGTAAGTGCCTAAAGTTGAAAAATTATAACTTATTTTTTCTTGTCCGTCAGATAGTTCCAGCGGAACATCATAAGAATAAAATCCATCACCGAAATCAACACTTTTAACCGCATTTGTAGGTTCCTGATATCCAATTGGTAATGATACTATTATATCTATTTGGTATGTATTTATGTTGTATGTAAACGTAAACATAAGATCATCAACCACAGCTTCAATATCTATATACTTTGTAAAATTTCGATTGGAAACAATGTTCGCAGCAGAAACAAAGATTTCATAACGTGCGGGAATCGAAAATATAATATAATCTGACATAATCAATTCTGAACCAATGTCGCCTTCTAGACTATATCTTTTGAAAAATACTTCATTTGAGTATATAGTTATATATACATTTGACCCATTCGTCAGAATGACTGTAAAATCTACAGTTTCGTTTAATCTATAGTGAGTTTTGTTGAAGTCTATATTCACCCATTGTATTTCTCGTTCAATGTCGACATATCCAATACTATATTCTGGTCCTGGCAATATATTTCTGGCGGTTAAATTAAGAGTATGATTCCCAGTGTATCTATAGGTATCATAAGATATCAACATAACATCATTAATGCTTAAATTCCTCCAGGTAAAATTAAACACGATTTTATCATTTAAATATAGAATAACTGACGCATTTGAACCCATATCAGCCGTCCATCCTACTTCTAAAACATCTCCAAATACTAAAGTGTTTGGATTCGAAATAATAACGTTTTTAATGGGATTTAAACTTTCGATAAATGTAAAGTTTGATACATATGAAATATAATTGTAACATGTGACATTTACGGTGTATCTATCCTCCTTCAGATATGTATGTGTAAATACGAATGGATCTGTTGCATTAACCTTGGTAATGTTGTCATATAATCCATCTCCATAATACATTCCGCATGTGACATTCGATCCCTTCTCTAATACAACTGTTATATTGAAATCAATACCAGTTGAAACAAATTCATCGGCTGTAATTGTAAGGTTACCTATTGGCTCAAAAACAAGCACTATCGTGAAGTTTCGCATCCAACTTATTTCATTCAACGCATATATATCAAGATAATAAACCCCTGGTTCAGAATAAGAGAACGTTGTTGTGTTATGTATAGTATATTTCACTGGTAATCCAGTTCCAAAATCTATGCTGAAGCCTGCATAAGAATTCTCAGTCACTTGAAACGTTAATTCTATACTTTGATTTAACGAAAGAACTATACCAGGGTATATATCAACATTTAAGGTTTCTATGGCAACTGTTACATTACGAAAATCCCTTAATCCAGTACTAGAATAAACAAGAAATTCCGTATCTTCACATGATCTAGATGAAATATTATTGCTGAAGTAAGCAATACACTCGCTAACAACTCCGTGTTCTCCACAATAGCATGTTTCATTGCTCACTATCATATAATGATTCTCAAATTGTCTGCATGCCGATATGCAATCTCTTATATCAGAATTATTTACATCTTTTACACTGAAGAATCCAATACAGGAACTTTTTAGGCAACCAATAATCTGATCTGGAAATTAACAATAAGATTACTATAATTATTTTTATTTTATAGCACAATATCATACGTAACCTAAACCATGGTAAAAAAGCACGTTAGCTTTACCACTTAGTAAGTATAAATTACATATTATACCAGTTTTTATTTTACAGCATTGGACTGCCGTTTCGGAAAACAATTCCTCATCAGTAGTGCTTGGACAAAAATCATGAAAACAAAATTATTTTGAAGATGTTGAAAAGCTACCTAAAGGATCAAAATATATTTTACCAAATTAAGCTACGGAAATACTTTGCATGAGTGAGTATACCTTAGTTTTTGAGAAATTTCAAATTTTAACATAGAATATAACTTTAACATACATATAACATAGAAACATAAAATAAGTACACTTGTAAATAATATGTTTTCAAGGAAAATCTTTTTTACCATTTTCAATAACAAGCTGTTGATCTTAGCTCAATGTGTAACATTTTATATTTTGCTTACTTGTAACCAGTAATCGCTAAACTTTGTTAATTTTACGTAATGCTTATGTGCTGTTATAAAAAAGTCAAATTAGTATTTAACCTGTTTACATAATTTAAGTTGTTTACAAAGATAATAAGAAAATATTTTCATACCTGGCATATTAACGGATAAATAGGTAAATAAATCACAAGTTGGGCTGTCCTTAGTGGCTAATGATGTATTATTTCTGTCACAAATGTGGCATGTACCAAACCTATTTGCATTACAAAACATAAAATGTTGACAAGACATATCGACACACATTTGTTGACATTCATCCCTGGTCATTTCTGCTTGTACTAATAATCCCGGTAAATCAATTGCAGAGTGTATGGTATGTTGAAATACAATGTCTGAAATAGATTCGATTTATACAAAATATACTAGCATTATAACGCTAAATGAGAAATATTTTGATATTTCTGTTTTTGATGACACGAAATAGCTTAAAATTACATAAATCTTACAGTTAAAAACAATTATGAATATACACTTGTAATTGTGCTCAAATACAAACATACATGGCCATGGCAAAATCAAAATACCAAAACAAAATAAAAATTTTGAAACTGACCATCTAAGTTTAACACGTGAACTTACATAAAAGCAGCGAGGACATGTGCTTTGAAAGAGTGAGAAGATAAACAAATAACATTACACGTCAGAACATTTTGAAGGGAAACGATTAAGCATCACCCGTTTTCTTTCAAGTTTTATTACAGTCACATAGAACTAGTTCAAACAAGAACAACTTATTCGTTCCTGCCAAAATTTCATCACAATGCAAGCTGGTGATTTTGTCCTGATAAAATAGTTTTTAGAAGAATTTAAAGGATTATTAAACTTTTTAAAACCAGAACAAGACACAACATGCAAATACGTCCTACCAAGTGTCATAAAATGCTTTATATCAGAGATCTATATCCGCACTAAAACTAATCATTGTAAACATTCAAGAATCTACTTTACAATCGTTAAACCGTAAGAGGAAAATAACGGTCACAACTCTATCACCAACTGATCATTCCAGTACAGTTCCATCAATATACAAAGAAAATATAAAAGTAATGTTGACAGATAAAGTGTGACACATACATGCAGAGACGGACGTAATTCCGTATACTATTGTCTAGCCGAAATATCAATGTACGTAAAAAGAAACAAGAAATTATCATTATATTTTTCAATACCTTTCAAAATGTTTGTTTTCTCAAACAGAGCTCTATCCCAAAAACGTATTTCATCTACGGCTAGTTTAGTATTTAACAAAGTATCTTCGGCGGGGTTATTTCCAATTGTGACATGTTGATTTCCGGCCGGAATTGAAAGTAGTGCACCACCAGTCTGATTGTGCCACGCAAGGACTTTATCAACAAATACCTTTATCCCGAAGTTTTGATGCCATGTTATTGTTATATCAGCCCATACATTTGACTGTAGATTGAACCATGCTTTGTATTCTATAGTGTTTGTACGTACGACAGCCTCGTAATATCGTCTAAATGGCATAGTTTGATTTTTTGCAGTGTATAACAATGCAAATCCTATCCCATTCGGGCCGTTGGTCATAGAACTTATAATTATCTGATCCGTGTCTTTATCTTCAACAAACTTGAGAAACATTTGTAACGTTAGTCCGTGTACACATCTGCCAATGTCTTGTATGCAGCTTGAATTGTTTGTTAATGAGGACAAATTTAACCATGAACTTTCTTGAATTGAAAATGCATCTCCAACAACACCATTAATTATATTAGATAATTTCCAATCAAAACCTTTATCGCCAGGTCCATCAAATGACCAGTAGTCTTTGGTTTTTATATAAGTCATATTTTCTGAAATAGAAAATTGTCATACTTAAAAAGATTATTTCATTACAACCACCTTTTGCAATTAACGTTATATTGCGATTTAGATATACCCGTTTCGATTATTTTATAAGACAATGAATTATATAAAGATACATTGACTATAATTAAACAAATTTAAAATTTATCTAAATCAGTAACCACATTGAGCTGATAAAGTACCGCGGATTTTTCAAAAGTAATTTAAAAAATTAAAAACAGCCCATATTTTTTCTGTTAATCTGGTATGGTACTATAATGCTTGCAAGATTTGTAACTTCAGTTATAGACCTTTGACGAAAATTATTTAAAATTTGGTATTTGTTTTTATTTTTTAGTCTTTGTTGTATTTCATAAATGTTAAGTTCTGTGTTCTTTGATATTGTTAAGGCGTATTTAATTAAGATAACTATTGTGTGTAGAAACGAAAGAGGATTGCAATTAAGTTTAATTAACATCTACTTACTATATACATCAACCATTTCATTTTCATCCATAGGTCGAGGGAAAAACATAAATTCATCTAATCCACCAGTAAAAGATGTTTGGTCATCATTTATTCTTAAATAATTAATGTTTGACACCGAAGGTAATATTTTTATAGTTCCATCTGTCCTTCCTGACTGCAATAATTTTCCATTAATTAACATTATTGCAGTTCCATTTTTATTCCATGAACAAATTATATGTGACCAAACATTATCTTTTAAATCGAACATCTGGGTTGTAACGTTCGCAGTATTTAAGTCTGTAGCATTTGTTACACGATAAAAGTACCCTGGAAAACTGGATAAAGAACCCAATTCAATTCCACTTCTTTTGTTAAGCAAAGATAAAATATTAGAAGTAACAAAGGTCTGTTCTGGATGTATCCATATACTGAAAGTAAATCCTTCAACGCATAGATTCGGCGAGCCTAAACAATCAAAGAAAAACTGTCCCTTGTATGTAACAGGACCAGGATTTGTCGTGTCCATAAATATACTATTTCCTAACCAACCATTGATATATTTTATATCTGAATGGACTGAAAAGTGCGATATTTCATCGAAAGATAATACGAAGTCTTGGAAAAATGGTGATACTAAAATTAGAAAAACAGATTCATTAACTATGTTATGACGGCTGAAACTACGTGTTGACATTTTATTTAATGAATAGAATGTGATGCCACCTCAACATTACAGTTACTGATATATACATCATACACCTTTAAAAAATCAAGCAAAATAAATCTCATAGCCCATTGACTCGTTCTATTTTGTTACTGCTCTCTAAATGAAACGTATACAATATTTTTATTCCAGGTATATATTATATAAGGCAAATTATAACAACTGTTCGCCATTTTACAAGAGCATGGTTAAATTAAAATCAAACATACTATTCCATGTCCGAATTCACAATTCAGAAACAAAGTAAAAGCTTTGGAACTGACAAGTCGGGTTAAACAAGTGAACTTCTACCAGGAAAGTGAGGCGGGTGCTCTGGAAGGTTAAGCACTTCCTGTTTAGCTAGCTACACTCGCCACGAGTGATATCAATATTTTGAGAAAGGAACATGTAACTATGGGACGCCACACACACACACACACACACACACACACACACACACCATATATATATATATATATATATATATATATATATATATATATATATATACATGTATATATATCCAGGGCAATTCTTGACACAGAGACATCAAACTTATCAACAATGTGATGCCGATCATAAAACTTTTTAAGGGCCTTGATAAGCCTAGGCTTGCAATATCCCCGAGTCAACAATTTATTTGCAAGTAGCTTGCTACATTGTACAAAGTACACGTAGTGGAAATAAGGTCTATAATAGCGTATTAATTGGGAAACAAATACACCATAAGCAGGAACATCAGGTATATTGCTGCATAGAAAAGGAAAGATAACAATAGAAAATTGAAGTCATAACGTTTGTCATAAAGTTTCAAATGTAGCCTTTCGCGGGCGTCATAATTCTAAATATGAATCAGCACTTAAGAAATCAGTCGTATCTTTTATTTCAAGCTAACTAGGATAGATAACATTCACATACTTTCTAAATTTAGGATTGTTAAGAGACAGAACGTCATCTATAAATCTGTATATGGAGTTGAATGATTTGGCGACAGTTTTCTTTTTCAAATTTAACTAGGTTCTGAATAAATTCTGCTTAATAAGAATAAAGAAAAAATTCAGCAAGCAATGGTGCACAGTTTTTACCCATTGATATACCGATTGTTTGCTGGAAAATTATATTATCAAACACAACAAATATGTCATCTATCATAAACTCCATTTTGTTGATGGTATCTTCAGTATATTTTTGTTTGGAATTCGTATGATGCTTGACAAAATAACTAGAATTCCTGTTCTGCACTAGATATTTGTATCTTAAATTAATACATATAAATATGTGATTACCTTCATTCCAGAGGATAGACGGATGGGTGATTTCACTTTCTGTTATACTCATTTTATCTAAAAGAAAATCAGACAATGGTGTATTAGTCCAATCAGATCCAAGAATAACCTCTGTTGAATCTCCTAAACTTTTTGTTGTTGTATTCAATGCATTGTGAGTAACCATGACAGCAGAATCGTTAGCTGTTGAAAGTCCGTTCAGATAAACAGTTAATTCTGTGGTGTTGCTAATAGACACAGAGACATGTGTCCAAGCAAGAACAGATATCGGTACTTCCATCGTAGTAAAGTTCTTAGAACTTCTTGCTTCAATCCCTAACATAAAGCTATCGCTATTGTTATGTAAGTATATCTGTAACCCATGCGACACGGGATCTTTCATTGTGTTTAAAATCATCATCCTAGCGCGATTTTCAAGTAGATCCGAGAGATGAATAAAAAACTGAACCGTTAATCCGTTATGGCAAAAGTCAATATTTACAAGACACGTATCGGTAAAATCTTTGCTTATCGTACTGTTTTTAAAAAGTAAACTGTAAGGAGTTATTCCACGAGTGAAACGGATATTCCCATTAATGATATAACCCTCAGCGGAACTGTGTATAATAATGGAGGAATTAATTGAAAAATGTACATCTGCAGCCATGACATCTGAAATAATACAAATATATACTATATTAGTTTTAGACTCTAACTTTACAGTATGACTTTATCCTTTACATGTAAATAATATAATGTATCATAAAATATTGAGAAATAATGTGTTCATATCCATTTTTAAAAATTTTAAACTATCAAGTATAAATTACAAAACTTGTTTAAAATCATACTTTACACAAACAGGTGTAATCAAAAACAAACATACTTATCCATTTCCGAATCACAATCCAGAAGCAAAGTAAAAACTTTGGAACTGACAAGTTAGGTTAGACACGTGAACTTCCACCAGGGAAGTGAGGCCGGGTGCTCCGGAAGGGTAAGCACCTCCTGTTTAGCTAGCTACACCCGTCACGTGTGTAATCAAAATTGTGTGAAAGGAACATGGAACTATGAGACGTCAAATATATCCAAGGCAATCCTGGACACAGAGACATCAAACTTATCAACAATACTGTGATGACGGCCATAAAACTTAAAATACATGAAACAGTTGTTAAACTTAAACAGTGCAATAAACGTTTTCAATTGCTTTACAAAATCTTAATATGCTAGGTAATACATACATAATGGACGTCTTTGACAAATATATCCATGCGGTGAACTACAATACTTTAATGTAAATCTAGTTGATGTCGAATGTACAGGAAGCATTCCACATAATCTTAATGTACTTGCTGGAAACGAATTCATGTTATTTGGAAATTGCACATAGGATCCATCTGGCCATCGAATGGGGTTACCTACTCCTGGCATTTGCTTCAATGCCGTAAACACATTTGTGTTTGATGGTAAGATAACTGAAATATACCAATGCTTAAATAAATTGGATAGCATGTGAAACAATGCTAATAGTGTGAGTTTATATTACGCAAAACAAACAAGGATATAGAATCATTTAATGGTTATTTTAACTATACTTTTACATAATACATATTCCTGATGATAAGAATTTCATATAAATGTTGGGAAGTATAATAATTCCAGATGTATTGAATTACTGTAATAGCAGACAATACGAAGGTCAAGGTAATTTTTTTCATCTGTTTTTTTTTAAATGACGGTGATAATGTGACAAAAACACAACACTTTGCTTTATTTGCCTTGTACCGTGTCGTGTTCTTGATTCTATGATTTTTTTTTCTTTTGCAAAGTCCATGTTTGGAGGTATGAATTTGTCTGGTATAATAAATCAACTGTAAAATTACCATCATATGTATTTCTCAACCATTGGTATGTAGCTTGGTCTGGTATGTAAACAAGATTCCCTCCAAATGACTGACAGTCCATTTCAGCATGGTCGTAATTTTTCATCAACGAGGTCTTACAACTGTAACAAATGTTTGTGTTTTCATTGAACTCCCATGTCGAGTCTAGGCATATATGTGTTTTCCCTGAAATAAATATTATGAAAAAAAACAATTAATATTAATTGTGATGTGTTAAGAAAAAACTCAAAATTGACATCTTATTTTCTTTTCCTGTCAAAACCATTGTATGATGGTATTAATCAAAACAAACGTACCGATCTATTTCAAAATTACAACCTCAAAGCATAGTTAAAACTTTGAAAACACAAATTTAGTTAAATACGTGAACGTTAACGAGGGAAAATATAACTTTTTATTCATTTTTGTCTTCACATAACTTTGCCTCACTTGGAAATTGTTAAATGTATGCTAATTGTTCTTAAACCATACGTGATACAGGACACTCTGTGTGATAGACAAAACACCTTACGAAATACGAAAATAAAGTCCTAAAATATCATAAGTTAATGGGTAAAGAATGCGTTTGAGGACACTCTGTGTGATAGACAAAACACCTTACGAAATACGAAAATAAGGTCCTAAAATATCATAAGTTAATGGGTAAAGAATGCGTTTGAGGAGAGCGTAACTGAACCAAATTTTGTCGAGTCGACTTAATATTCAAAACCTTTTATATAGAAGACATAAGTAACATTAAGCAGGGGCATCATGTGAGGTATCTCGATAAAAATAAATAAAATCATTATAGCGAATCTCACTTCACAGGCATTTAAAAAACATTAATTTCGTTATATGCGAGTATTAAATGTAAAACCAAGTACCATAGATCTTTTTGACTTTCTGGTCTTCCATATCTTCTTCCGACAAAAATATATCGTCAAAAGCCATAGTTCCCGTCGCACTGTCATTGTATAAGGAATGTCCGACAACAAATATATGATCTATGTCATCAGAATGACTACTTTCTAGGTTGACAATATCCGTGTCCGTATTAAACTCTGATGTAGAATGACCATTTATGTACAATGTCAATTTTCTATAGGAATTCCACGTTGTTGTTAAATGATACCAACGGTTCAACAAAAGAGAATATTTTATTTGAGAAAATGATGTTCCATTAATGACAGTTACCTGACAATTTAAAGTCCGCATATCGACATTATCGTTTTGTAAACAATCCATTAATATTCCACTTTCATTTAACAATATATTACCTCCAAATTCATATAAAACCACATAGTTTGAATGTGGATTCAATGCAAATAGCCTTACCCAAAATGCAAAAGTTATTCCTAAGAAACAATGTTTTATATTTCTAAGACACGGCTCTGATAAATTCGTTATATTAAAACCAGAATATTCCATTTTCAATCCTTCTGCAACAACACCTTTTATATATTCATATTTCGAGTGATCTAAGAATTCCATAAAGTAACTTTCGTTTGTTGCGTTTTTGTCCATGGTTAATTTATAGTCGGAAGTGTCTGTAAGAAAAACATATTTAATATGAAACAGAGAAAGATGACAAATCCGAATGAATTGAAATATAATTTGAAATGTTTCCTCTATTTTATAAAGTTGCATCCAATAACTTCATATATTCAGTAATGAATCAAAGGGTGGGCTTTTATAATGCTAGATCAGATAAATTTCGCTAAATACATATTACGCTATATAGATTTCAATTAATCCTACTAATCAGCTCACTAAACTCCCATTTTATTATTAACTTGTTTGGGGTTTGTGGTCTGACAGCTTCCATTATTGCAATCTTGAAATTTTTGGCAAAAACAACAAAAAAGGAAACACACGGCGTCGATAGCTCCCAGTATTTCCTTACTTTAATCTTTGCTGAAAAAAGGAACACTTCCTAAAGCATTATTCTTCCGATCCACGCTTCATTTGTAATTAAAATCCATCGATATCGATAGAACTACATGGTTTTCTGATTTTCAGCTCTGTCACTTTAAGACTTAAAGACATTACTAATCTGCATTGACCAATAACATTTCAAGAACTCAATAATGTAAGCTGTCAGACCACAAACCCCTCAAGTCAAAAATTAAAATAGGGGTTTAGTGGGCTGATACAACGGACTCGATTTCAATATGTTTGTCCAAATTTCAATTTGTGACCCGGTGAGATCAAGCACAAACATACATATCCATGTTGTCTTCACATACACAACGATAAAGAAAAAACTTTGACAGCGGCAAACAAAGAACAACACGAAAACTGGCATTAGGATAGTGAGGTCATCTGATCCGGAAGTGCGTTGGGTTTAATCTGTGAGTTTTTACAGGTTTATCGAAGTTTTATATAGGTTTATTGAATGTTTATATTAAAGTTGTTTGTTTTCAGCTTGTGTAATGTTTTTCTTTAAATCGCTAAGTATGTTTTATATAAAAAAAACAATTACTTGACAAAACAATTGTAAACATATGATTGGAGTGGAATTAAGTTTAACGTCCAAGTCAAGATTTTTTCACTTATTTTGAGACTGTCATTTCAGGTATCTTGGAGTAACAACTGTGCTTTAAGAAAACCATCGGCTTTCTGCAAGGGACCTGGCAATCTGTCTTACACTTAGATCTAACCAGGGCGGGATTCGAACCGAAATGGTTTGAGGCACTGTGATACCTAAGCACGTTTTAGATCAATCCGTCACCAAGCAACCCGAAAAGAAGTATAGATAAACATACAAAAATACATATGTGATTGTATCAAGTAGAAATCGGTCAAAATCTCCACGTCAACATTTTCAGTATTGTGACGTAACAATTTGAAGAACGACGTTATCATTATACAGCGATCGATGACGTGAAAACAGGTACATTTGCGTGTTTATTCACAACAGAGCAACATCGAAGAAGATATTTTTATACAACAAACAAATGAATACTACATTTATCCTGCATATGACAGAAAAATTGTACTAGACTTAAAGCCCCAATATTGTTAGAATTTCCTATTTTTTTTTTAAATTCAAGTAGTTTGCGTGCATTAACAATCCGGTGATACGTAAATAGCTACGTGGTAAATGACATAATAGCTTTGGTATTTGTTTTTTAGACAAAATTTGGCAAAGAGACAGAAAATGGATTTTTATATATTTTAAAGACTAAAAATGTTTTTGTGACAATTGGAGATTTCAACCAATTTCTACTTGATACAATCACATATAGTTTCAATCAAATTTGTTCAGAAATTCTATATAAAATATTTACTAAGGCACTATAAATATACTTACTGTGATTATACGATATTTCCTTGTCGTTAGGATAAAACTGAATATCGGCGATAAAGAATTGTCCTTTCCCACCGATTTCCAAAAACGAAAATATATGGGAAGAAATTAGACGATCCATTGCAAGCGTTGAAGTAAAATTACTGACAGACTCTCCATTTATATACATCATGAGTCTACCATTTGGCAGATCGACTTTGATCAGTAAATGGTACCACTTGTATAATATCAGATAAAACGTTAATTTGTAATGTGTCTTGTCGTAGTAAAGTTCAAAATAGTACTGATCGTTATTGTAATCATACCAAAGTTTGTATGATGGAACATTAATACCATAACCTGTTTTTGTTCCAGCCGATATAAATACCTGGTCGCTCTCCATGCTCGTGGCTGAAGACATAATGATAGTGTGTAAGGTCCATGGCATGACTCTGAAATTCATATGAAAGAACATGCGCTGTATAGTTTAAGTAAATTCAGCCAATAAAAATATACATGACAAGAAGATGTTAATAATAAAAATGTATAAGTTATAAAAAAGTTAGATGGGCAAAAATCATTGAACAAACAATTTTAATATAAAAACCCAATAAACCAACACGTAATTATGCAATTGACATTAATGCATACATACAAACATTGTAGAATTAAAATACTTAATCGATGCACTAAAATCCTATTTAAGTTTATAACCTATTCCCGTATTTCCTTAGTATTGAAGGCAATTTACAATTAAACCCACTAAACAAAATATAAATGATCTTCACTTACGGACTTTCGCTTAGTTAAACTTTAAAATGTACAGACAATTGTAATCAAAAACAAACATACTAATCCATGTCCGAATCACAATCCAGAAGCAAAGTAAAAACTTTGTAACTGACAAGTTAGGTTAGACACGTGAACTTCCACCAGGGAAGTGAGGCCAGATGCTCCGGAAGGGTAAGCACCTCCTGTTTAGCTAGCTACACCCGCCACGTGTCTAATCAAATTTGTGTGAAAGGAACATGGAACTATGAGACGTCAAATATCCAAGGCAATCCTGTACACAGAGACATCAAATTTATCACCAATACTGTGATTACGGCCATAAAACTTTTTGAGAGCCTTGATAAGCCTAGGATTTGAATATCCCTAAGTCAACAATTTATTTGCAAGCAGCCTACTTGGTTGTACAAAGTCCCTGCAGTGGGAACAAGCTCTACCATAGCGTATTAATTGGGAAAAAATACACCATAAGCAGGAGAAGCAGGTATATCGCTGCATAAAAAAGAAAAGTTGACAATAGAAAATTGAAGTCATCACGTTTGTCATAAAGTTTCAAATATAGCCTTTCGTGTGCGTCATAATTCTAAATATGAAGCAGAACTTGAGGTATCAGTCGTGTCTTTTATTTCAATCTCACTAGGATAGATGACATTTACATAGTCTCCAAATTTAGGATTGTTAAGAGGCAGAACGTCATCTAGTCATTGAGGTGCAGGGGTGACAATCACGTGACTTATGTTGATCGCACCTCAGAGAAAAACGCTCGTTTCGAAAGAAAGTTGAACTTGGTTTAATATGATAGTGCTTTAATTTGAAATAAAATGTAGCCTACGGAAAATGTATATCTGCACTAAGTTTCCTTTCAAAATGACAACATTCAGCTCTCTGTAGTTTTAGCAAACACTTTAATCAGGTTAGATATTCCTATTGATTACACTTTTACCTTTATACTATCACCGATTTTATTTCATGAAACAACAAAATTGACGCATTTTACA